>CM064575.1:56210871-56685369 GCA_032716605.1 Paralithodes platypus | reverse complement strand
AGGATATAAGTTAGTATATTGCATTGATGACAGGCATATAAGTTAGGATATAAGTTAGTATATTGCATGATGAGAATATAACAGTGACATATAAGTTAGTATATTGCATGATATAAGTTAGTATATTGCATTGATGACAGGCATATAAGTTATGATATAAGTTAGTATATTGCATTGATGACAGGCATATAAGTTAGTATATAAGTTAGTATATTGCATTGATGACAGACATATAAGTTAGGATATAAGTTAGTATATTGCATTGATGACAGACATATAAGTTAGGATATAAGTTAGTATATTGCATTGATGACAGGCATATAAGTTAGTATATAAGTTAGTATATTGCATTGATGACAGACATATAAGTTAGTATATTGCATTGATGACAGACATATAAGTTAGTATATTGTTATGATGACAGACATATAAGTTAGTATATTGTGATGATGACAGACATATAAGTTAGTATATTGTTATGATGACAGACATATAAGTATATTGCATTGATGACAGGCATATAAGTTAGTATATTGCATTGATGACAGACATATAAGTTAGTATATTGTGATGATGACAGACATATAAGTTAGTATATTGTGATGATGACAGGCATATAAGTTAGTATATTGTTATAATGACAGACATATAAGTTAGTATATTGTGATGATGACAGGCATATAAGTTAGTATATTGTGATGATGACAGGCATATATAAGTTAGTATATTGTGATGATGACAGACATATAAGTTAGTATATTGTGATGATGACAGGCATATAAGTTAGTATATTGTTATGATGACAGACATATAAGTTAGTATATTGTGATGATGACAGGCATATAAGTTAGTATATTGTGATGATGACAGGCATATAAGTTAGTATATTGTGATGATGACAGACATATAAGTTAGTATATTGTGATGATGACAGGCATATAAGTTAGTATATTGTGATGATGACAGGCATATAAGTTAGTAAATTGTGATGATGACAGACATATAAGTTAGTATATTGTATATGCATGATGACAGGCATATAAGTTAGGATATTGTGATGATGACAGGCATATAGTTAGTATATTGTGATGATGACAGACATATAAGTAGGTATAATTGGTGATGGGATATGTTTAAAATAGTAAAAATATATATATTATATTTAATTTAATAGGTTGTAAGATTTATGGACTAGAAACAAAGAATAATTAAGATAACAAACTGTATATTAAACTCTGAGAATATTCATTTAAGGGTTTCACTTGTGATTAATATAAACGAAGCTTCGATCCTAAATGCGAGAATAAGCCCTCCAAGAAAAAGGACGGGCAGTTACCTGATAGCCACCGAGCTGTTCACACGAGTGGCGGAATTACCGATATACCGTACCATAAACGGCGAGGATATAACCACGGCTCCATTCACCATAGGAGTCCGCTACCTTAGGTTAAGTATACCTGTATATAGGATATTTCTGGCAGTAAATAAACTAGTACGGTAGGGTTGCTTATACTTTTGGTTGGCGTTACGCTGTACGACGATAATAAAATAACAGTAAGTGTCACAATAATATAATATAGAGTTATGATAAATAATTACATATATTGATTCTGGATAAACTATATAGTTTTAACTTGACAACAAAGTTATACAAATATTATTTGTTTCAGTTGTGTTGCTAGAGCGGGAATAAATAGCGATTCGACCGAAGTTGGTGAGTATGTGACACAGTATAGCCGAACTTAAACTTTTATGATCTGCCTAGTTAAAACATTAATGTTATGCCCTGATTTTATTCAGGATTAACTATTGCGTAGGTGAGTTCTGCAAGACTGGAATATCCGGTTTCATATACATACATGTGAGGGGTCAACAGAACACATAAATAGAATCTTGGTATGTGATTTGTAATACAGCTTTATTTCGCTAAACACACTCACGGTATAGAAAAAGAATCACTTTCACTTTATAGAACATGAGTAAGAGTAATAAGTTCAGTGATAAGAGCTTGGTCTTTCAATTCTCCAAGCATAATCGTGGATCTGGATTAGAGTATGCACTGCCACTGCCGAGTCTCGGGGTATTATTCTTCCGATATGGACATGATAAGAAGCGATAAGAAAGTCACTCGAAGGGGGCACGGATTTGATTTATACAATATCTGATACAGAGTGTTGCATTTAAATAAAGCTGGACTATGTGGCGGCGCTCGACATAGGTCGAGTGGCAATTTCAGCACATAATGTGGCTGAGAGAGAGAGACAAGTGGTGGCAGGAGACTAGCGAGCGTATGACTGCTCCAGACCACCGCGGCGAACCTACTGACACAAATCTCAGCTCCCTCCTCCCTCTCTCACTCGCTACATACTCAATTATATACCGAAAGTACCGAATTACCTGCTTTTTGCACTCGCGTTGCACGGTTAGTGCAAGAAAACTATCCATCATACAAGGATCGTTATGGTGTCATTCGAAAGCTCTGTTTATGCCCTTTCAGGGATAGATACTTGTTTTACGTTCTGGGTCTTATTTAGGCATGAAAATGATCACGTAAACAGCCCTATTTTGGCTAAAAACACCCCGCTGGGCGGTACACATAAATAAACCGCATAGGCCGCTCGTAAGGTGTTAAGGCCTAAGGTTCTAGTTATTCGATTAAGTGGGGGCTAACGTTGAGTTTCGACTTAATACGATCTAGCCGAGTCAAGTAGGCAATTATATTTGTGTACTTTTAACCGTTAATGCGCGGATGGGGATTCGTCACAGAGATTAAATCACCTTTTACGACCTACGGTATCCCTTATTTATGGGATCACAGAATATCTATACCAAAACATCCAATTTAGGAATAACTCGTGTCGTGGCTGGGGGTAAATATTGTTGCGGTAATATCTCGTAATATGTTTACTGGAACGAATCTCTGGCAAAACAGGGGACTCTAGGATCAAACTCGAAATCTCTATGCTTAGCGAATAACTCAAAGGTGAACACAGGCAAACACAATGGTTTGGTAACACGGTATCTATACACTGATTATAATAGGAAATCGTGCCCGATCAGGGTATCTTCTTTTCCTCTTGAATCTGGTGTCGTCGGGGGCGTCTCGGCTGCTCCAGGGGGCCGTCCAGGGGGTCCAGTTGTGTGAAGAAGTTACAGATGGGTCGGTTGACCGGTGATGAAGTTGAGTTCAGGCGGCTCTCCTATGGATCTTAAATGGTCTGCGTCTGGGCTGAGGCCAGGGTAGCGTCTCATCGGACTAACTTAAGCATTGAGTCTGCACAAACCTTGCTTAACTGTCTCTGATCCATGACGAGAGGTTCAATCAACCCAAGTGCATGTGTGGCGATATATATATTTCTCTTAGGTCCCTATATTTACCTGTGATCTACCACGGTTAATACAGGCCCAGGAATATAATATATCAGCCCCTGGTGTTCAGCTTGCGGGGTGCCGGTCGGTTACTAACAGGGGAGTAAAACATTCTTCCAACAGAGCGACGTCCCGCTCGGCAAAAAGCTATGTTTAGAACTGCCCGCTCTCCTCACGTGGTTTATATATGGTAGGGTGACTCGGTGTTGCCCGGGCCCGGGGCTGATGGGTCCCTTCCAATTCAGGGCCAGGGCGGCTGTGCAGGGCTGTGGGGTCAACATCTGGCAATCTGGCCCTTCGTTCCCAATGTTCTGATTTAGATAACAGTGTTAGTTCACACACCGGCATATAAGAATAGTTAATGGCAGGTGGTATGGCAAGCAAGGGACCCGTCACCTTGTTGTTGTTCACGGCGGTGAGGGGAGGAGCACCTCGGCCAGGAGGGTCAGTGGCTAATCGTTTGACTTGATAAGTAGGTTACTTTTAAAAAGAAGGGGAACAAGGGGAAGACAGGTATGTGAACAGTTCTCTCATACCTGTAGGTCTTGGTGAGATTGAATAACAAGTCATGTAATACCTCACAGGTGTTGGCACGTGTATACAGGTGGTGGTTAGGTGCGGTTGCCCTGGTGGTCCCGTATACCGGGGTCGAGGAGGGCGGCGCAGGTAGGAGTCCCTCTGGACTGGACACGGCTCGATGGCAGAGTTAATTTGTTGTTGTCGGCCCACCTGCGTTAGGGTGGAAATACCCACGTAGACCGCGTATGGACAAGGGAGAGGTATCTAGAGAGAGAAAATACAGCTTTATAGTGGTCAATAAAGTAGGCATGCGTAATCAGGCGGCAGTGCAATTATCATTATCATGGTGATAGACTGTGTTGGCGACGCACCTGGGGCGAGCCCGTGATGCAAGGCATTGGCGCTTCCGTGGGGTGATCAGGTCGTCGTCCATGCATGCATAGCTGTCGCCTGCCTGGTTGCAACGGAAAAAAAGATAGGATCATGTGAACTGTACTCCGAGAAGGAAGTGTCTTGACGAGGCGTGTAGAAGGCGTGTGGAGGGAGGCTAGAAAAGAAAAACCAGCTGGATTATGCAATGCAAGGTTTAGGGCAAAAATAGATTGTGCGAGGTGGCGATTTCCTTATTATTCTACGGTTAGTAGGTCAGTCATCATGCAGGGTTAGTATGTTAATAAGTAACAAGTAAAAATTGGTAAATGATACAATCAATATCTAAGTGGCACAGTTATATATCTATACCCCCCATAATACAGAGAGCTAAGAGGTGTCTGCCCTCTTACTTCTTTTACAGGGGCTGTCACGTATTCATTAATCATATTCATGGCATAACAATAAAATGGTAGTGACATAATCAATACAATAATTTGCATAGTCATATATCTGTACCCCTCATAATACAGAGAGTTAAGAGGTGGCTTTCCTCTTACTTTTCCTGCAGGGGGGTCCTAGTTAAAGATAAACATATTCATTAATCATATACATGGCCTGCAGTCATGTTGCCTGTGGCAGTTGTAGTTTGGTTCAGCTGGAGCTAAACGCACGTGAAATTAATACAACAGTAATTACGACAGTCACAGGGACATGCATACGACGCGGCCATCACTGCTTACGTCATCAGAAAGCAAGGGGGTGGATATCATCTAGTATCGTAATAATGGTGGGGAGGAAAGAGATGTGGTTTGTATACTAAGAAGAATGTGAGTTGAATAGTGTGGAGCATGTGGATTGGTGTGGAGGTCCAGTCTGGAGAGGTGGGAGGTGGTCGTCTGGGGTCGGCCATTTTGGGGGTGGGTTGTCCAGTGCCGGCTGCCGAGGCGCTAAGCTTCTAATTGGGCTGGGGGAGGCGTAGATGGGAAAGGCTGGGTGTTTTTGTCCCTCTCTCTCCCTCCGACCGTGTTGGTGAATGTCTGTCTGTCTGTATGTCTGTTGCTTTGGTAGGATATATACTTTAGTTACTTAGAATAAGGGGTAATCGGGCATGGGGTTACACATACATATACTGACAAGGCAGAGGGGAGTCAATATAATAACTAGCATGGGTGCATATACTTATACCGTCGTAAGGTAGAGATAAGGGGTGTCTTCCCTCCTTGTCTTCTTCTTAGAGGGCTGTCATAGTTAACATTATATACAGTATATTATATCATGAATACAATAATACATGGTTTGCAGTTATGGCCGTCTGCAGGTTGATCAGAATTAAACATATATAAGTCAGCAGAGGTATTTCGATACAATTAGTTAGTCTGGGGTACGTACCTATACCTTCGTAATGTAGAGAGAGCGAGGTGTCTTCCGATCGCCTCGTTCCTGTACTCGATGAGAGTATTATAGTCTGCAGGGTTAGTATTTAATGGAATACATACTTTAGTGGGTACTTCAAGAATGTCAGGGGTAAGGAAGTGTGTTTTGTATCTAGAAGACTGTGATTAACGAGACGTGTAATATGTGGATGGAAGTGGAAGAGAGGGAGGGATCTTGCTGGGGGTGGAAGTTTCGCTCCCAGGAATTTTCGTTCCTGGTGTATTTCAATTAAATTGTGGTTAATTTCCGTATTTCGAGGGACGACTTGAGCAGTCGTAACGGATATTGGAAAAATGTTATTTTAATACCACAAATTTTCTGAGTGTTTTTTATAAACAAAATTGTACATTTGCATCAATATATAGTGTTTGTAATTAATTAGAAATCTCGGGAAAACCTATTTTCCCCATTAGGCCTAGGCCTATCGATCGATGTTGAGACACGCCCCCAGATAGTGATTTGAAAAGACATTAGCCTAACCTAACAACCTTACCTAACCTAACCTAGTTTTATGGGTGGGGCTGCCGCCCCCCACCCTGCTGGTTGAGTACTAATCCCTTAGTAAATACAAAATCAAAATTGGCTGTCGATTATACGAAGGTGAAAGAAATCGATGAAGTCTACGGTGTTTACTCTGCAATGTTCAGCTTTGATTGTACATTGATAACGGAAATGTACCATATTGACAACCTTGTTACGAAAATTAAATTTTAGTAGCATACTTTTATATTAGGTTTTTCCGAGGGTTTAACACATTTTCATATGATCTTTAGAGCTATCGATGACTGGAAGTACCGTATTGACAACCTTGTTACGAAAAATAAATGTTAGTACCATACTTTTATATTAGGTTTTGCCGAGGGTTAAAACAAATTTTCTTATGATCTTTAGAGCATATAGATTCAATATTTATCTTCAAATATATCAACAAAATTTGTGGTATTAAAATAACATTAAACCCGGATATTTTCCACAATCATCATTACTACTGTCACAAGTATTACCATCATGTATCCTACTATCACCATCATCACTACTACTGCCATCATCACACCATTACTATGATCTTCATCATCACAACTATTGTCATTATCACTACAACTTTCACCATCATCACTACTACTCACCATCATCACTAATACTCACACCATAGTCACTACCATCATCACTACTGTCATTATTATCACTACAACTATTATCATTACTTATCACCATCATCACTACTATTATGACCATCACTACTAAAAGTATTGTCACCATCATATCTACTACTGTCACCATCATATCTATTACTGTCATCATCATCACTACTGTAATCATCTTCAATAAAAATACAACCATCATCACTACTATTATCACCATCATCACTACTATTATCACCATCATCACTACTATCACCATCAATCCCACTATTACTAGGCTACCATCACTTCTAATGCCAATTAAACTAACTTAACCTAGCAAATGCGGAGCGAGATGTTTTCGCCCCCAGAACAAATGCGTTCTTAGTGTGTACTAAGCACGCATTCATTGCTGGGGGGGGGGCCGGGGGGGGGCCGGGGGGGGGGGTATAACCATATTTTGGGTAAAACCATATTTTGGACCTAAAATCATAACTATTGCATAACTTCGAAAAATCTTTTTTGACTGACGTTCGCATTCACGCAACAAATATTCGTGTGAAATTTGGTGAAAATCCGTCCAACGGTCTAGGAGGAGTTTCGAGACAGACGGACAACAACAACGACGACGACGACAGAATTTTTTTTCCAGTGGTACCCACTATACGGAGGGGCGATACCAAACTCTGCTTACGCAGAGTTGATTATATATTATACCCGGTAAGGCTGTGAACTTTTTTCGAATAATTATCGCAGCAAAAAAAAAAAAAAAAAAAGGCAAACTACACGAACGCATCCGCAAGCGTACGGCTTACCGTGCACTCCCGGTATTCGTGCCTAATTCGTACCGGCCCCCTTCCGCATTTATGTGCACAAAATTTAACATAGGTTTCATTGGTAAATCGCCAGTCGTACCAGGCTCACCCATCTTGGACCCCCATATCCCCCCAAATACATCCAATAAATACATATTACAGTATTATTAATAATTAAGGATAATTCTTATAAATGCATATTATGAGATTACTTACTGGTACCACACAGACTTTATCTGAAATCAGGGGATGGATGTAGAGTTCGGGCGTATGGTCGTCATTGTTTACATAGGACGATCTCCGCGGTCGCACTTACGTTCCCGTCTATTTCGACGCTATATTTTCTGCTATTTGCCCCCTGTCATTACTACATGAATACTAGGTTAGGTTAGGTTAGGTTAATATAGACGGGAACATGATGGGAAAGGTCCGACGCCACTACGCGTAATGTAAACAAAGATGGCGGTACGCCCGCTCACTACATCCTACCCGAAATCAGTCATATATAGCCTAGCCTAACTGATGGGCGGATGCCCAACCCCGAAAGGAGTCAAAATAGTGGAGCTATCGCCCTGCCAAAGGCGGCTTTCTAGGACTTTATTTTAAATCAGTCATACCTAACTGATCGGCATAATTTCGCCGCTTTGTCTGACACGGCCCGCAGTCGGTAGGCTTGACCGGCCTTTGTTCTCTCTTTTGATGGTCCTGGGCATTTAATTCCTTCATCATTACCACCAGGTTCACTGTCCCTAGCGCTGAATGCACTAAAGGCCCTAATAAACAAGGGAGATACAAGGTTCAGGCAGAAAAAAGCTTGTAAAGACTCATCATCATACTGTATAGCCTAGCCTATATTGCCAGCTGGAGGCAAATAACAGATAAATATAGCAGTCAAAATAGACCGGAATGTACCCGGTAACTGTGAGCACACGACTTACATAAACAAGACGACTGTATGCCCGGATACTAGTACGTACAGTATATCCTTTCCCTATTTTTTCCCCATCCATAACTCTCCACTAAATTGTTGGGGTATCAGAATTGCAATTAACAATGAAAATGGTGTGGCAAACTATCAATGGAAGTTAAATATTACTAAGCTATAATGAATCAAATCAAATCAATCTAAATGAATACTCTATATCTAAATTGAATTCAATCTGAAACAAGCTAATTTATATCCAAAGGTCTCACATAATAAATGTATATAATTATAGGGTAAGGTTATAAGGGTTAATATTAGCCAGGAATTAACTCACCAATAGTTCCACGTGGCAATGAGGCAAGGGAGAACGTTTTACCCAATATGGCGGTGGACAATGGGGAACGAGACTTCGGTCCCAAGACACGAGTCAAGTTAAAGAAAGAATAAATGATTACATGGGAATGGACATGAATAATATGCTTATCTATCAGTCAGTCATGATGTCGATGAGAGCGTCGTGATGGTGTAGTTGTGTATTGCTGTATGTGTATTGTGATTAGAGGCACAAAAGCACGATCAACTGAGGGCGGAAAATTAGATGTTAACTGGTTGGTGTTCGTGAAGGCTCTGGCGTACCTCAAAAGCACACCTTGCTGCCTTGGCAAACCGCCAGGAGCCCAAATTATCGTACCGCATTTAGGTTGCTCTATACGATAAATTATATTAATATATACGATAAATTCATATATATACTACATAAGACCATGGCAATATTGCTTAATAGCATATTAGGCCTTTTATAACTTAACTTATTTACAATCTTATAATATACGATCTACTCATCCTACGTCGTGCTGTAGGAGAGATCGTGACGTCACAGAGACATACAAGATCACAAAAGAGTCATATTCTATCGTATTTATACGATACACTCCCCCCACAAAAAAGACCTGAACCCCACCTTAAACCTAAAGTTGCCCAGAGGCTATCTTCTGACGCCACAAGTCGACGGCGCCAGCAGCAGCGCGTCTGGGACGCGTCCCGGTCCGAGAATGATCACCATCAGTATGAGGTGAGTCGTTCCTTTGAGAATCCTCGGACCCAGCAATAACAGGTGGAGCATCAGATTGCAATGTGGAATCGAGCTCCAAAGCGTACAAACGTGCGATAGGACGAACAGTAGTTCCAGTGGCTGTCTTTAATAGCGCCACCCGCTCTACAGAGTCTGCCCCCTTGTATACCTCCAATACGCGGCCTAATTTCCAGTATAAACGAGGACTATCTTCTTTAATTAAAACAACTTCACCAACTGTAGGTGCCGTTGGTCTACCAGAGGGAGTAACACTCCTTTCCCTCAATGCTAGCAGATATTCACTAATCCACCGTTTCCTAAAATCCTCGATTATCCTGGATATATACTGGTATCTCTTAGACACCGCTACCTCAGAGTACAACGAGGGATCCTCTAACTCTACTATGGATTGGAAATCAGATGGAAACGCAGTCAATGGTTTCCCATATAGCAAGTGAGCTGGCGTTAATGGTAGTGGTTCTTGCAGGTCGGTGTACACGTATGTAAGCGGGCGATCATTCACGACTGCCTCTATCTCTGTGAGGACTGTCGTCAACTCACTCTTCTTGAATAGAGCACGTCCTACAACCGCTCTGAGTCCTGACTTTACTATGCCGACACACCGTTCCCACATTCCACCAAACCAAGGTGCCTTAACTGGAATGAACCTCCATTCGCACTTTTTCTCTCCCAAAAAAGTGATGATAGTAGGATCACTACTCATATCCTTTAGATATTTTGATGCTTGGACATAAGTGGGAGCATTGTCGCTAAGAATGAGTTGAGGGAATGAACGACGGGCACAAAACCGTCTGAACGCCAGCATAAATTCTTCGCTAGACATATTATCACATAGTTCTAGGTGTACTGCTCGAGACGTCGCACAGGTAAACAATAATATATAAACCTTCTCACTCTCCCTCGTCTTCAATGCCCCTGTGTAATCTAATCCTACCGCTTGGAAAGGTTCTACATGCTTTACACGCCATGATGGTTGCTTCACATGTCTCACTCCCCAGACTGGAACAAGACCTCACGGGCTTCACCGTGTTGAGCGGTGGAATGTACAGGCTCTCAGCCTATGCCCGAGAGGGAGTAGTTGGAATATAGAAAAAAAAAAAAAAAAAAAAAAATTCAGGTAGGGGTGGAGCTGGTCCAGTTGCATATGGTTTACCCTTTAGTCTCTGGCATATTACACACTTTCTCACTACGCGTCGAGCTACTTGTCGAACTCTGGGTATCCACCATGTGAGACGTAAATTTGATATAATATGACATACCCCGTAGTGTTTTACTTCCCTATGTGCACGTATGATCAATAGATCAGTAACGTGATGTCTTGTTGGCATAAGTATAGGTCGGTTTGTGCCGTCTGGTACACCCGACCACTTCAGGCGACCCTCACACCTGATGAGGCCATTGTCTAGGTGCAACCTTAGTTGACGCACTATATTAGGCATTAATGTCTTATTCGAGCCTTTCAAGGATTCTAATTCATTGGAAAAGGTTTCTACTTGAACCCATTTGATCAAAGTTACTTCAGCTGCTTTAAATTCACGAGCATCAATGTTGTGACCCCTGTTGCAGAGTTGGCCCGTTACTTTAAGCTTGAGATTGGATACATATCGCAACACCCAAGCTACAACTCTGACTAGTTTATTATAGTCACCGAATCTTGCCCACTTCATGATAGGACCCGGTGGCTCATTTGGTTGGGCTGTAACTGCCACTGTTTCCAGTGGCAGAAGTCCCTCACCAACAGCATGCCATATCGTCCATTCACTTTCATGGAGCAGCCACTTTGGACCATGCCACCACAATTCGGACTTCATTAACTGGCTAGCCGTTATACCCCTAGTTATGAGATCACTAGGGTTTTCCTTTGTATTTACATAATGATAAGCAACGTCTGGCAAAAGGGCTCTAATCTCATCTACCCTATTCCGCACATAAACTGGCAGAGACTTCTTGCTATGTATCCAGTTGAGTGCGACCTGACTATCGCACCATACGTGAACGATTTCAATATTTAATTCGCTCTCGTATGCTGCGCGTACATGTTGCACCAGACGTGCTAATAGCAGCATGGCAGTCAATTCCATTTTAGGGATAGTTACCTTTTTAACCGGGGCTACTTTGGCCCGGGCTGTAACTAAATGTGCCCCAAATGAAGTAACAACATATATGGCTACCCCGTATGCCGTGGCGCTAGCATCGCAAAACGTGTGTAACGTAACGTCACCGAACGCCGCCACTTTACGAGGTATAGGTTTAGTACATAGGATGGCATATTCATTCAACAACAATGTCCCTTGGTCATTCAGGTCCTCGGGCAAACTGTCATCCCATCCTATTTTACGTCTCCAAACTTCCTGCATTAGAATCCTAGCTCTTATGGTAACAGACTTGAAAAGTTAGTATGTCATGTTTAGGTTGCCAGATCATCCCCAAATTTCTGGACTTTCCTGGTTAAGAGATGCCGTACCATCCACTTGTATTAAACTCTGAAGATCTTCACTATTAGTAACCCACTCGCGGAGAAATAGATGTGCATCCGCAAACAATCTGCGTGCTTGCCAGTATGCATACAACAAATCATCTTGACTATCGCTAGTACCCTGCAAATTGTCAATGTATAATCCGCGAGATAGTTTACTTGTGTCCTCATGAGTGTCAGCTAGATGTTTTCTGATTGTGGCATTTAACAAAAACTGCGAGCAAGTGGCCCCAAAGAGTACAACCCGAAAACGGTATATTATGGTGGGACTTTCAGAGTCGCTAATGTCGCTGAACCAAAGAAAGCGGGTAACATCTCTATCTTCCTCCTTGAGCTTGACCATCAAGAATGCTTTCTCGATGTCACTGGTATAGGCGTACTTCCCCAGCCTAAACCGCAATAGATGTTGGGACAGGTCCGACACCATGGATGGACCTGTCAACAGGCAGTCATTCAGACTGGGTTGTTGACCTTGGTGGGCAGAACAGTCATACACCACCCGTATTGGTGTGGTGACGCTGTCTTTCTTTACCCCATGATGGGCCAGATAGTGAATCCTACCCTTCTTACACGGTTCCTCGACATCGACTCTCTCAATAAAACCCCTATCCTCATAACTCCGAAATACATCGTCATACGCCTGGCGCGTGCTCGGTTCGTTAGACAATTTCCTCTGCAATGCGCGCAAGCGACCTAATGCCAAACCATAGTTGGTAGGCAGGCTTATCTCACTGTTCTTCCAGGGTAAACTAACTTTATATTGCTTGTCTGAGGCACAGTAGCACACAGACTCGTCAAACCTTTGTAGCGCAACTTCCGAGTCATAATCAGTCTCCATAGGATTAATGCCTATGTGATCCAATCTCCACAGTCGTTCCAGGTCGAACTCGGCAGCCATCTTAGGGTCACTAGGTTGGGAATCCTCCCTTCCCAACTCCTCTGCCGCGGTTACATTAACTCTACATATCCAGACTGTGTCGACCAGGACCTTTGACTGTGTAGTATGCACCTTTCCGCTCATGCAGTATCCAAATTTAGTGGGGATTAAAATTACACCACACATCTTTTTAAATCCAGGGTATACTACTTCATAATAATGATCCACTCCAAGTAGAACATGCACCTCACTCTGATTTCCCATGGGATCTGACAAGTTAACCCCCTTGCTACGTAATGCGTGTTCCACCTTCTTCACACCCACAGATACATATTCTGGTAGGGTGTCTACTACGATACAAGTCATAAAGTACCGGTTTTTACGATAGAAATATGAAATCTCCGCTATCTCGTAGTCTTGTTTATCAGTAACCCCTGTGAAGCCCTGTAATCGAAGAGTCTCAGCCCCTACGATTCGGTGCTTCAGTCCCACTAGTACGGACCTCTTTATAAAGGAACGTTGAGACCCTTGATCTAGAAGTACCCGACAAACTTTGTTACTGTCATTACCTTCCATGAGAATCTGTATTGTGGGCAATATAGTGGTGTCTTGCGTGCTACCTAGTGCCACAGTTGTAGTACCCTCATTTTGACGTCTTTGACTTTATCTGCTGTAGGACACAACTTATCAAAGTGATGTCCTTTGCAGTGGCGACAGGGCCTTAAGTATGTAGCAGTACATTGTCCCTGCTTACCATGTTCTTTACTTAGACAACCTACACATAGCTTCAATCTTTTCGCCTGTGCTAGTTTTGTCTCATTTGTTGGGTATTTTATGCAGAAACTCCATTTATGTTTGTTGTTACATAGCTTACATAGAATCTGAGCAGGTTTCTTATACACACCCTCTTTCTTCACTTTAGTCCCCACTGTCATGCTTACTGTTCCCCTCTTCTCCACATTCTCACTCCCTCCCGACTCATACATTCTCCCTTTGTTCAACTGTAGATTATTGATCTCCTTACTGAACTGAGTTTTGAACTCCCCCAGCTCAAATGATCTTACCTTATCAAGTATTGCCATAGGAAGCTTCTGACGCAAGATAATGACTATCATTTCCTGCGTGGTAAGCCCTAGGGTATCTAGCGATCGAGTATGGCACTCCATATTTGCCCTGAAGTTTGTCAACTCATCAACCTTATACTGTGGTTCTGTGAGCCCCAACAAGGCAATGACATGGGCCATCTTCAACTGCTCTCTATCCCCGTATGTGGACTCTAATAAGTGTACCGCTTCAAGATAACTACCACCTACTACTGCAAAACCCTCTATTAAATGTAAGGCCTCTCCTTCCATTTGTCCCTTCAGATAGTGAAACTTGCGGACATTATCCAAAGAGGATTCATGAACCGTAGATCGAAATACGTCCCAGAAAGCTAACCACTCGGTTAACTTGCCCCCAAATGTAGGAAGATTGAGCTTTGGGAGGTGTACAGTATGTTTTGGGTCAGCCCTTCTATGGGCCTCATTATCGCCTCCCTTCTTACTTGCGACAGCACGCTGTAATAGGTACTTCGCTCTAAAGACAGGTTCGTCATAGAGGGCGCGATTATCACACTCTGTAACAATCTCTTCCTCCTCTGTCATGGCAGCCACAATCACCTCACTCAGAGCCGTAATACGACCGTGGGTGACCTGGACGTTTTCTAATCTAGCCTCCAATTCCTCTAGTTCAGCAGTAGTGATGAAAGTGTTGACGTCCACTATTAGCCTATTTATTACTCCCCGAAGTCCCGCCCTTTGATTTTTAGGGGCTTTGTTCAGCACCCCACTAGACGGTGTCTCTTTACCGTTTTTGTCCATTTGGCTTGCGAGCCTATAGGCTATGTATCTAAATATTACGTCACAAAAACAACGGCCAAATAACAGGCTACTTAACCCTTAAAAAGCGGCTCACCACTTAAGTCGAGTTAAATAAAGCTGGACTATGTGGCGGCGCTCGACATAACTCGAGTGGCAATTTCAGCACGTAATGTGGCTGAGAGAGAGAGACAAGTGGTGGCAGGAGACTAGCGAGCGTATGACTGCTCCAGACCACCGCGGCGAACCTACTGACACAAATCTCAGCTCCCTCCTCCCTCTCTCACTCGCTACATACTCAATTATGTACCGAAAGTACCGAATTACCTGCTTTTTGCACTCGCGTTGCACGGTTATTGCAAGAAAACTATCCATCATACAAGGATCGTTATGGTGTCATTCGAAAGCTCTGTTTATGCCCTTTCAGGGATAGATACTTGTTTTACGTTCTGGGTCTTATTTAGGCATGAAAATGATCACGTAAACAGCCCTATTTTGGCTAAAAACACCCCGCTGGGCGGTACACATAAATAAACCGCATAGGCCGCTCGTAAGGTGTTAAGAGACGCCAACCGGCGGACTTCTATGTTATGGAGAAAAAATAGTACACTATATAGCAATACCTACTAATGGATCATATTGAACAAGAAAAAATGTTAGGTCAGGTCATATGTCACAGGAAGTCTGAAACGGAAAAGAAAATTATTGGGGAAAGATGATGGGTGGGATGCAGGACTTAGGCAGGCACAACGATGTGAGCCTGCATTCCGGCTCTAACCATCGCTTGGCTAGCCTTGCCAGTTTATCATAGAGTTGTTCCTGCATCCTGTTATATGTCCCCTTGTTCATTGCCTTAAAATCCCTTACTGGTAGCTAATTCCCGGGTCTGGGCACCAATGTGGCAAACTATCAATGGAAGTTAAATATTACTAAGCTATAATGAATCAAATCAAATCAATCTAAATGAATACTCATATCTAAATTGAATTCAATCTGAAACAAGCTAATTTATATCCAAAGGTCTCACATAATAAATGTATATAATTATAGGGTAAGGTTATAATGGTTAATATTAGCCAGGAATTAACTCACCAATAGTTCCACGTGGCAATGAGGCAAGGGAGAACGTTTTACCCAATATGGCGGTGGACAATGGGGAACGAGACTTCGGGCCCAAGACACGAGTCAAGTTAAAGAAAGAATAAATGATTACATGGGAATGGACATGAATAATATGCTTATCTATCAGTCAGTCATGATGTCGATGAGAGCGTCGTGATGGTGTAGTTGTGTGTATTGCTGTATGTGTATTGTGATTAGAGGCACAAAAGCACGATCAACTGAGGGCGGAAAATTAGATGTTAACTGGTTGGTGTTCGTGAAGGCTCTGGCGTACCTCAAAAGCACACCTTGCTGCCTTGGCAAACCGCCAGGAGCCCAAATTATCGTACCGCATTAGGTTGCTCTATACTATACGATAAATTATATTAATATATACGATAAATTCATATATATACTACATAAGACCATGGCAATATTGCTTAATAGCATATTAGGCCTTTTATAACTTAACTTATTTACAATCTTATAATATACGATCTACTCGTCCTACGTCGTGCTGTAGGAGAGATCGTGACGTCACAGAGACATACAAGATCACAAAAGAGTCATATTCTATCGTATTTATACGATAAATGGCAATAATAACTGCTTTCCTCACTCTGCCAATTAATACAGCATAATAAACCTTTAAAATAAAAACACAAACAAATAAAATACCAGTTACCTAAAAAAACAGTTGTTCTGCAGAATTACCAGACAGTTCCCTGACCTTTATAGCCCTTCCCACTAGAGGGGGGGGTGGGGGGGGGAATGGGGGGAGTTATTAGCCTGTAGATTGTTGAATAATGGAGGCCTAAATGCTAAACCTCTTGGCCGTCACACGGTAAAAATTTAGAGAAGGATGTGGGCTAGCCTAGGCCTAGTATGGGGGTGTACAGTCCGACGGTCGTGATGTTTAGATAGGCCGATCGCTCTCAGTAAGTTCCCGTCTAATTTTTCTGTTATTTGCCCCCTGCTGGCAATATATTTGATGATGATTATAAGTTATGGGGGGGGGGGGTGATGGGTGCAAAGGCCCCCGTCGACCTATTATTGTATCCCACTGGCAAGCAAAATAGACGGGAACAATGATCGCGAGTGTCCGTATATTGCAAATAAGGCGGGCGGTACACCCAGTAGGCCTAATGAAATTTTTGCCAAAATATACCATATTGTCATACCTATGCCTAAAAATGGTCAGTATAAAGGAGCTGGACCACAGCAATTTTCAAGGATAATTTTTTTGGATTTGTTATTTATATGGTTTATAAGCTTTCTATAATAAAATGTGTTCGTGGAAATTAGTATTTACCCATTATCCAAGAATCTAAAAACACGGCACCCAATAGTGTGAAGGGCTATGACGAATAAGGAAATTGAGGAGTAAAAAGTGTATAAAGCGAATATATTGCATCTGTAAATGAAAGTTGGCTCGGGTTTGTGCATTTTCGAAACCCATAAAACCCAATTTTGTGAAAAACCGAGCCAACTTTTGACAAAATTTCACGGGGTGGAGTGGGTAATAATAGCCTAGGCTATGTTATCAAAATATTCAACTTTGAGAAGACATTAGCCTACCCTAATAACCTTACCAAACCTATCCTAGTATTATGGATGGGGGCTGACGCCCCCACAACCCCGCTGGTTGGGTAAAACTGGTAACAATAGAATTACAGTTGGGGTGGAGTGAGTAGGCCCTAATAGCCTACCCCAACTGAATTGCTATCGTTACCAGTTTTGCCCAACCAGCGGGGGTGTGGGGGCAGCAGCCCACACCCATAATACTAGGATAGGTTAGGTAAGGTGGCAAGAATGTAGTTACCGGATCTACCGCCCGTCTTGTTTACACTACGCGGACGCTCACCATCATGTTCCCGTCTATTTTGACTGCCTTTGGATACAAAAATACGGTTAATGTTATTTTAATACCACGAATTTTGTTGATATATTTGAGGATAAATACCGGTATTGAATCTATATGCTCTAAAGATCATAAGAAAATTTGTTTTAACCCTTGGCAAACCTAATAAAAAAGTATGGTACTAAAATGTCTTTTTCGTAACAAGGTTGTCAATACGGTACTTCCAGTTATCGATAGCTCTAAAGATCATATAAAAATGTGTTAAACCCTCGGAAAAACCTAATAGGCCTATAATAGTATGGTACTAAAATTTAATTTTCGTAATAAGGTTGTCAATATGGTACTTTCCCGTTATCAATGTACAATCAAAACTGAAGATTACAGAGTAAACACCGTAGACTTCATCGACTTTCTTTCACCTTCGTATAATTGACAGCCAATTTTTTGTCTTATTTACTAAGGGGTTAGTACTCAACCAGCGGGGGTGTGGGGGCGCAACACCCACCCATAATACTAGGTTAGGTTAGGTAAGGTTGTTAGGTTAGGCTAATGTCTCTTCAAATCACTATCGGGGGGGGGGGGGGGGGGGGGGGCGTGTCTCAACATCGATCGATAGGCCTAATGGGGAAAATACGTTTTCCCGAGATTTCTAGTTAATTACAAACCCTATATATTGATGCAAATGAAAAACAAAAAATTGTATAAAACACTCGGAAAATTTGTGGTATTTAAATAACATTTTTCCAAAAATATATTACCCTAACCAAACAACCTAACCTACCTAACCTAACCTAGTATTATAGATTTATAAGTATTTATTTTATTATAAGTATTTATAGATGATTTATGTTCGGTAGTGGTACACCCGGTAAGGTTATTAGGTTAGGCTAATGTCTTCTCACAGTGTACTATTTTGATAGCATAGGCTTTTACCCACTCCACCCCGTGAAATCCGAGCCAACTTTCGTCAAAAGTTGGCTCGGGTTTTTCAAAAATCTGGTTTTAGGCTATGGGTCTCAAAAATGCACAAAACCCAAGCCAACTTTTACTTACAAATGCAATAACCTATACGGTATTCGCTTTATACGCTTTTTACCCATCAATTTCCCTATTCTTCATAGCCCTTCCCACTATCGGGGGCTGTGTTTTTAGATTCTTGGATAATGGGTAGGCCTAGACATAAATAATAATTTCCATGAACAAATTTTATTATAGAAAGCTTGGGGATGGATGTAGAGTTCGGGCGTACGGTCGTCATGTTTACATAGGGCGATCGCCGCGGTTAACTTTGCATATATTTTGAAGGCGATTTTTTCGGTTATTTGCCCCCTGCTGGCAATATATGTGATGATGACAATATGTCAAGGGGGGGAGAGGGGGGGCAAAGCCCCCCTCAACATATTATTGTATCCAATGGCATTCAAAACAGACGGGAACATGATTGCAAAGGTCCGAAGCCTCCCCCGCCGCCATCATGCTTACATTTGTCGATCGCCGTGGTTAAATAGGCGTTTATTTTGACGGCGGTTTTTTTCGGTGATTTGCCCCCTGCTGGCAGGGTGTCAAACGACGCCGTTTTTTTTAGTGATAACACAAATGAAGGTCAATATTTACGAGCCGCACCACAGCTGGAATCTCATTTATAATGGTAGTTTAGGGTTCCTATCATTTTATGCTTCATTGCTATATATTTTTTATCCACTGGAATTTTTGTTTTTCTTGGCTTTATTTATTTATTTTTATTTTTTTGCATTAACCTAACCAAAAAACCTAACCTAACTTAACCTAAATGTATTTGGGGGTAATTCTGCAAAACTACTACTCCTGTTATTTTAAGTTTCATTTTTTATTTTTTTTATTTTAATGCTTTGTAAGTGTGTATTTTCTAGTTAGAAAGTGAGGAAAGCACTATTTATTAGCATTTGTAATATTAATTGTAACTCCGATACCTCAACAATCTAGGGGAGAGTTTGGGAATGCAGGGTTTTGGGTTGGGTAAATATAGGGGTATTATGGGAATAACTCTAAAAATGTAATAAATACAATTGAAAAAAAAATCCGAGTTGGCTCGGATTTCACCCTTTTTCAGATGAAGAAAACCCCAAATTGTTGACCAAACTTGGCTGGGGTTTTTCGAATTTTCAGAGTCCAAAATCTATTTGGGGGCAATTAGGTTAGGTTAGGTTAGTTTTTTTGGTTAGGTTAGGTTAGGTTTTTTGGTTAGGTTAATGCTAAAAAAAAAAAATAAATAACGCCAAGAAAAAAAAAAAAATCCGGTGGATAAAAATTATATAGCAATGAAGCATAAAATTATAGGAACCCAAAACTACCATTAGAAATGAGATCCCAGCTGTGGTGCGGCTCGTAAATATTGACCCAAATGAACTTTCTGTATAATGATAAAAAAAAAAATATTCCTAGCCTACGTATTTTTATATTATTATTTTAAACGTTAGACATCTAAAATAGGCCTAGGCCTACTGTATTCCAAAACTCAAGAGTAGCCTAGGCTAGGGGTTTTACAAAAAAATATAAAAAAATACAGGAATGTTGGGCTAACCTAGGCTTGGCATAAATCCAGTAGTGTTTTTTTGGTTTAGTCTGTGTTCAAAAATCCATTTTCTTTAGGATTATCTCCCCTCAAGGCTCCACCCTCCCACTGAGCATCTTAGTTTTGTATTTGGTTTAATATACACTTCCCAGGTCATTTTAACAGTTCTATTGCTTCTATATATTATATAATATGCCTACACCATAGAATACGTTTTTATTAACTAGAAAAAAAAGGTAATCTTATAGGCTAGAAACAATTATAAAATGTTTAGGCCTAGCTTGTAATGGTGCACTTATACAATAATTCTGTTTAGCCTAGAGCTAGGGGCGTCAAACGACGCTGTTTTTTTGAGTGATAATGCAAATGAACTTTTTGTATAATGATAGGCCTAACAGAAACTTCAGTCCCGACACTGACTTACGGAAGCGAAGCATGGACGTTGGTTGAGAGACTCAGACCAAGAGTAAGAGCAGTGGAAATGAAGTACTTAAGGAGTCCGTGCGGAGTTACATGGAGGGATAGACAGACTAACGAGGAAGTAAGGAGGAGGTGTGGTGTGGAAGTAGATGTGCTGGAAAGTGTGAAAAGGAACAACTTGAGATGGTTCGGCCATATGGAACGTATGGAAAGCGAGAGAATGACTAAGAGGGTGTACGAGAGTGAGGTGGAGGGACAGAGAGGGAGAGGTACACCGAATGAGAGGTGGAAGGATGGAGTGAGGAAGTACATGAATGAAGGCAGTGCTGGTTGGGGGGAGGGGCGTCGACTGACCGGGGACAGAGGTGCATGGGGGCAGTTCGTTCGTGGCCACCCCTTCGGGGATCACGGCGTCAGGCAATAGATAGATAACACAATTCACATTTTGTGGATTGACACCCTGCCTGCTGGCAATATATATGATGATGACAATATGTCATGTGGGGTGAGGGGTGGGGGAAAGCCCCCCTCAACATAGGCTATTATTGTATCCAAAGGCAGTCAAAATAGACGGGAACATGATGGCAAAGGTCCGACGCCAGTCACGCCACTACGCGTAGTGTAAACAAGGCTGGCGGTATGCCCGCACTTAACATTCTTGCCAAAGCTTATAAACCTTAGGCTATGGCCTAGGCCTAGGCTAAATAACAAATCCCAAAAATTCAATAATTGAACATTGCTGTGGTCCGGCTCCTTTATATTGACCCTAAAAATATATGCCTAGTATAGGCCTAGGCTAGTCAAATTAAACATAGGCTATAGCCTAAATTTAAAACTAGGCTAGCCTAGCCTACATACTCATAGAGCTGGCTGACAACAGCTCGTTGTTTGACGGTTCATATTCGATATTTGACGTTTTATATTCGTAATTTGATATTCATGAATGTTAAAAGATTCGGATTTTTTTAATTTTAATACCACAAATTTCCGGGTGTTTTTTTATAAAAAAATATTGTTCATTTGCATCAATATATAGTGTTTGTAATTAATTAGAAATCTCGGGAAAACCTATTTTCCCCATTAGGCCTATCGATCGATGTTGAGACAGTGAGACACGCCCGCCCCCCCCCCCCCCCCCCCCCCCCCCCCCCCCCCCCCAATAGTGATTTGAAAAGACATTAGCCTAACCTAACAACCTTACCTAACCTAACCTAATATTATGGGTGGGGGCTGCCGACCCCACACCCCCGCTGGTTGAGTACTAGGCCTTCTTAGTAAATAAAAAGAAAAACAAAATTGGCTGTCTATTACGAAGGTGAAAGAAAAGTCGATGAAGTCTACGGTGTTTACTCTGCAATGTTCAGCTTTGATTGTACATTGATAACGGGAAAGTACCATATTGACAACCTTGTTACGAAAATTAAATTTTAGTAGCATACATTTATATTAGGATTTTCCGAGGGTTTAACACATTTTCATATGATCTTTAGAGCTGTCGATAACTGGAAGTACTGTATTGACAACCTTGTTACGAAAAATAAAGGTACGATTTTAGTTACTGGACACCTATTTTACAGGTACCACCGAGGATTTATTACATATTTTTTTCGGTTTCCACGCATCCAACACCAAGCTACACCTTTTTCTGGTCCGGTAATAGTATTGAAAACGATATAATAACTTTTTAAATGTGGTTTTCGACGAGAATAAAACCGCGTTTGTGCCGAAAATCGTCGGCGGGGGGAGTCCGTCGTCGGCTCGTCGCTTCGGATCGTCGCGGTTTGTTTACCCAGGACGCTCGAGGATACTACGGCCAGCGGTTTTACTTGCCCCCTGCTGGCCACATAGATGACGATTATTATAATTCACGGGGGGGGGGCTGAGGGGGGGCAGAGCCCCCCTCAACCCTGTCCTGTATCCCACGGCCTATAACGCAAGTCTTTATAAAAAAATGGACCCAACAACTGGTTATATTAGCTTAGCCATTTGAAGTCGACCGCCAAGGCGGGACCGGGAAGTCACTCCGAGCGTAAAGGTAAACAAAACGACGCTACTTCCACGAACGCAACCGAGTTGTCTTTATATTTCGTCTCATATTATCATTATTAAAGTGTCCCCATTGCTTTTTTAGTGTTTTGTACACCAGAAAAGGGTGTAGCTTGGTGTTGGATGCGTGGAAACCGAAAACAAATATGTATTAAATCGTTGGCGGTACCTGTCAAATAGGTGTCCAGTAACTAAAATCGTTCCAAAATAAATGTTAGCCTAGTACCATACTTTTTTATTAGGTTTTGCCGAGGGTTAAAACAAATTTTCGGTAGGGTGTAGTGAGCGGGCGTACCGCCATCTTTGTTTACATTACGCGTAGTGGCGTCGGACCTTTCCCATCATGTTCCCGTCTATTTTAACCTAACCTAACCTAACCTAGTATTCATGTAGTAATGACAGGGGGCAAATAGTAGAAAATATAGCGTCGAAATAGACGGGAACGTAAGTGCGACAGCGGCGATCGCCCTATGTAAACAATGACGACCGTAGGCCTACGCCCGAACTCTACATCCATCCCCAAATTTTCTTATGATCTTTAGAGTTTTTTTTTTTTAAAAGACTCGGAGCGTTATTAGCCTATAAGCCTACATAATTTATTAGGGAAAGTGAAGCTCTATGGAATCTTTATAATATACTCACATAGATTCCACTGTGGGAGAATAGTTTTGATAGGCCTAGTTAACTATAGTTTTGATGTAAATACTAACGCAACTACGAATCTTGTTTCAGAGACCTAGTATATTAACCTAACCAAACAACCTAACGTAGCCTAACCCTAGACCCAGTACGTGGGATACAACACTAGCCCTTGCATGCCAGCTATTGTGGGTTCATATATTAGACATAGAGTAACATCTTTGTAGAACATAACACTTTACCGTAGCGAGTGTACTCCATTCCGAACACTTTTTGTAAACATTGAACATGTCCGTAGCAGAGCTCTCAAGATTGCGGGACTGAGTTTGTTTACGCGCGTGACTATTTATATCGACAAAATCGAGTTACAAAACTTATCAAAACTATTCTACCACAATGGAATCTATGTGAGTAGGCCTATATTATAAGGATTCCATAGCGCTTCACTTTCCCTAATAAATTATGTATAATAACGCTGCGAGTCTATTCGCGATAATTATCAAAGATTCTATTGACAAGAGGTGTAGGTAAGACATAGCCTAGGCTAGGCTTAGGCATTGACACAACCGTTTTCTCCCTCTCAACGAAGCATTAGGTAGGCCTATACTAGGTAACAATTATATATATAGGCCCAATACCCTTCTTTTGGCCTCCACGCTCACTAATTACTGCACATTATACCTTAATTATCCTTCAGTGGTCCTTCACGAGTTCCAAGTTGACAAAATGTTTGAACTTGTGACACTGTTGCCATAACCACCCATAAAACGAACCTAAGCTGCATTTTGTGTTACCACCACTGATAAGCCATTGGGCTTTTGGCAGAAAATGCCAAAAATTATCAGTGATATCAGAGACATGATTACATACAGTGTTCTCATCGTCCAGCATATTACTGCTTCATATTCATCAGCCAACTTAAAATAGCCCTATATAATATTTAATTATCACTAGAACAATACACTATACCATGTAGGAAGTCTTCTGGAGAAATAGGGCAAATTTAGACAAAAATGCAAGATAAACTAAATCACAAATGTATGCTAGAATAGCATTGACAAATCGCTAGATAGTCACCAGACACTAAAAACTTGTATGTCACTAGAAAACATATGTTGAAGTATCTAGAATAATCTTTAACAATCGAAACATCTCTCCAATTCCTTAAAATAGGGAAACTAACTTGAATATCGCTAGAATTCATCACACCTTGATGTCGCTTAGACCAGATGGAAGTGATTCGCTGGATCTAGCGGTAGCAGCTACATTGGCAACATCGTACCAAGAACCTTCATTCCGTTATAATGATCAAGGTCAGATTTCGAAACTATTACAATTATTTCAAAGTTCAGAGATCATCAGATCGATTTGGAAGTCGATGTACACAATTTGAGTTTCATTAGTTTAAGAAACATTCACATAATATGCTACTTAGAGGGTTTAATAAAGAAGCATTCTTCTCCTGGCATCGTATAAGCGAACGCAAGTTTTTTTTTTTTTTTTTTTTTTAAGAACATCAACAAACCCTTCGTATATTTGGGTTTGGTGAACCTTTTTGGGTTCCTAGTTATACATTATAACATATTTATATTTTGAACACTCTTATAAGTATAAACACTTACTTGTTAAAGAGGAAATACACAAAAGCCCAATTTAGAATGATCGTGAATATCTTTACTTTGGCGTATGTTTGGGCTAATTTAAGACTACATTTAGATAGATAGAATGTTTTAACACTCGCCAATGAAATATGATGACTTGCTTACAGATATATACTTAAAGCCCGAATCGGCTTGACTTTAACCCAGTTGTTTACTTCCTCAAACCTGTGGAGGAGCAGGGTTGAGTTGGCTTGATATTGGACACCCTTTTATGGCATTTGGGTGTGAAATACGACACCATTTCCAGTCTATCGGAGATAATGATGGTAAAGGAAAATGCGTTACTAGTGTCTTGCATGAAAAATATTTAATGAAGATCACAGAGTTATTTAATATTAAAATTTTCTAATCAGATTACTTTCCTATTTACTTTTGGAATATACCGGTGAAATTCACAAATGGAAATACAATTTATCTTTGTTGGTAAGCTTTCTTGTAACTGTCAACGATGTTCAATCTTTGTATGCCTAGATTACAGGATAGGTGACTGATCTCGGAATTGAAGCCACTGTGTTCCTATTAACTCCTTGCGACATATATGACGCGATCGCGTCATATGGAACTTATAACCAAAAACTCATATGACGCGATCGCGTTATATGGACTTATCTCCATGCCTCTCCAATAAGTTTATGACGAGATTTTGCGTCATATGAGCTCAGTAAGTCCGATAAGTTAACTTACGATAAAACCGTTGGTGGCAACCTCAGCCTCCTCCGATAATTCTAACGGCCGCAGTGTTGTTGTGAGTGTAGTGCGAGGCAGTGGCAATGATCCCGGGGCTCCCGCCTCCTCGGACTTATTGGAACATAATATGTCTGAAGGAGTTAACACAACATTTCTAACATTGGGAATACTTATCTAGAAATTGTGCTGGAATTTAGAATAGACTAGGTATTAGATACGAAACTACGACCTAATATATATGTATATATATCAAGGTATATATGAAGGTTTTGTGTCACAGCCTGCAAGATGGCGGCCATTTATCTCTCAAAGGTCGCCATCTTTGTACGATTGTAACATTGAAATATCCATATTTAAGTTCATTTTTCGTCAGTTGAATAAGATTGAATTAAGCTATTATGGGTTAAGTTTGGCAAGGTAAGTTAAGGTCTCTCAATAGAGTTGTGATACATAGCTTTTATATTTCAAATGCTATGGTGTAGCCTGGTGGGCTTTCGAGAATCCAAAAGCTACCTTTGATTCTGGCTAGAATTAGATGATTTTATGCAGTTTAAGAAGGACCTACAGTATGATATTAAAAGGGTTTATTGATATTGTATTTACCAACTTAAGTCGTAGAAGTAGATTATATACCCTTCACAATATACATAATGTTCATCATATGCTGGTTATCATGAGACGATTTTCTTTAGTAGCCTATATAATCTACTTCCAAGACTCAAATGGGTAAATACGATATCAATAAACCCTCTTAATATCATAAACTGCATAAATCATCTAATTCCAGCCAGAATCAAAGGTAAAATATGTCATGGTGCTGAAGTGGTTAACCCCTTTAGTGTAATAGACTAGCCTACTATAGACTACTGAAATGTTTAACCCAGCAAAGGCTAGACTATGGTATTTGAAACGTCCCACCATGCGGAGGTATTTTAGTTAATACCCGATGAAAAGCGTCAATTTACCATAAATATCGTTAAAACTTATTCATATGCCCTATTTTACGTTTCATATGAAGATATTAACATTTAAGAGTAATCAAACAAGTGGGAATAGTATTTGGGGGGTGAAAAAGACATATTATTGCCGACCGGTCCATTCATGAAGGGAGAGCCGCAGCGGCATGTATCCTCTCCTCCAGAGTTCTCAAGCAACACTAACGGCTCTAAGTAGAAATCTCTCTGTTGCAAGTATCTCTAGATGCCTCGCCCATGCTATAGGGACCGCGAGAAGGAAATTCACACTGAAAATTACCCGATAAAAGGGGGAATAAGAAGAAAAATAGGTGATAACTGAGGAGGGGGGAAAATGGGGGGGGGGGCATATATGTAGGAATGATAGCAAGTAATGGAGGAAAATTATCTCACCTAATCACATATTGCTTTGTTTTGAGTGCCACTAGGTTGTTTTAAAAGGCTCTTTTTAGGCCTTGGATCTTATGAGGACCTTCGCCTTAGCCCACCAAACCTATGAGGATTTTTTCTTTCTCGGGTTAAAGGGTTTAACCCATAATTAGCGGCGAGCAACATAAGTCGAGTTAAATAAAGCTGGACTATGTGGCGGCGCTCGACATAACTCGAGTGGCAATTTCAGCACGTAATGTGGCTGAGAGAGAGAGACAAGTGGTGGCAGGAGACTAGCGAGCGTATGACTGCTCCAGACCACCGCGGCGAACCTACTGACACAAATCTCAGCTCCCTCCTCCCTCTCTCACTCGCTACATACTCAATTATGTACCGAAAGTACCGAATTACCTGCTTTTTGCACTCGCGTTGCACGGTTATTGCAAGAAAACTATCCATCATACAAGGATCGTTATGGTGTCATTCGAAAGCTCTGTTTATGCCCTTTCAGGGATAGGTACTTGTTTTACGTTCTGGGTCTTATTTAGGCATGAAAATGATCACGTAAACAGCCCTATTTTGGCTAAAAACACCCCGCTGTGCGGTACACATAAATAAACTGCATAGGCCGCTCGTAAGGTGTTAATTGAATAATATTTGTGATATACGGCCTAGGAACACAGTACCAGCCCCAAACTCGCATAGTCACTACTTTCCATTGCCACCATTAAGCATCGATACCAACAAGAGAGTCACCCATCCCGGCAACTATCCTCCTCCTATACTGTACATCCACAAGAGAAAACGGAGCTAAGAGGAAACGAACAGGGGAAACTAAAGCGCCAGCCCCAACCAAGTCGACGTTCCATCACGGCTTCAAATATTTGCAAGCAGCTCTTTTCCCCACACACGCCCAACAACCCTTGGATTACAACAAACCTTCCATCTCCACAGCGTGGGAAACAGCAAATGCCCCATCAGTCCTCACTCTCCAACCTAAATCGATGTGAGAATGAGACGCTCCAAAATGTGGATGCACCCGTCACTTACACTTCCTCGAAAACCCATTTCCCCTACGATAAGCTCCAGGCCCGGATGACAAAACATGAACGAGTGGTCATACATAAATAAACAACCAGATGCAACTGCTGCACGACCCTCAAATAATCAACAAGATACATCACCACATCCGCCAACTCAAGGTTCTCTCCTACTGTATATCCAGTTCAGTTTATATTTGTTTATATTTTCAACTGTACAATCTTTCTGCCCGGAGATGCCCCAACCGTGACATCCCAGCCAAAAGAGACACTACTTCACCCAGCTCAACCCTTGTCAAGCAATCTGCCTGCTGGCTTGACAAAAGCTATATTTGGTTGCTTCACAGACAGTCCTAAGATTAGAGTGGACATTAACCCTTTGGCGCACGATGACTCGTTAAGAGTCATTAAACTTAAAAATATTCGCCAAAAATTAAGTTTTCGTCTGACGCGCGTCATATTTGGCATAGATATTAACCCTTTGGCGCACCTATAGTTTCCAATCAAAGTTTTTCCCACTCCCAAAGTATATCTCAGCTCACTCAGAGCCAGTTATGTGCCCGGCGATAATTTGTTTCTGTTACGTTTTTATCCACCAAAAAACCCTTGTAATTGGATTAATGAGGTACCATTGGCTTCCTTATTGATTGAACTTGAAGATAAGCGAATAAAAACATAGAATAAATACAAAACAACCACATTGGGGCACTCCGAAATAAGAATTGTAAAAAAAAAAGTAAATACCTTATCTCCAACTCGCGCTAGCTCAAAATTTTGCCCGTAACATTTTTGATTTGCATACATATATGGAAGCGGAATTTAATGAGGATTCCACTGGTAACGTCAGAATTACTATAAACCAAATAGTTACTGAGATACACGAATAAACGTGAAATTATCGAAACACATACTGAGCTGTACTCTGCTCCCTTCCCAGCCAGCCGTGAGTAAACGGTTAAACTGAGGGGGTTGCCAATTGTACCCATTGAACTAGACGTAATACTTAATATCTATGCCAAATATGACGCTCGTCAGACGAAAACTTAATTTTCGGCGAATATTTTTAAGTTTAATGACTCTTAACGAGTCATCGTGCGCCTAGGAAAAAAAAGCCTAATGACTCTGAACGAGTCATCGTGCGCCAAAGGGTTAAGTATTACGTCTAGTTCAATGGGTACAATTGGCAACCCCCACAGTTTAACCGTTTACTCGGCTGGCTGGGAAGGGAGCAGAGTACAGCTAAGTCTGTGTTTCGATACTTTGACGTTTATTCGTGTATCTCAGTAACTATTTGGTTTATAGTAATTCTGAAGTTACCAGTGGAATCCTCATTAAATTCCGCTTCCATATATGTTTGCAAATCAAAAATGCTGCGGGCAAAATTTTGAGCTAGCGCGAGTTGGAGATAAGGTATTTACTTTTGTTTTTACAATTCTTATTTCGGAGTGCCCCAATGTGGTTGTTTTTTATTTATTCTATGTTTTTATTCACTTATCTTCAAGTTCAATCAATAACGAAGCCGATGGTATCTCATTAATCCAAATACAAGGATTTTTTGGTGGATAAAAACGTCACAGAAACAAATTATCGCCGGGCACAAAACTGGCTCTGAGTGAGCTGAGATATACTTTGGGAGTGGGAAAAACTTTGATTGGAAACTATAGGTGCGCCAAAGGGTTAAGCCTAAAGTGGGAAAGGCTTGTCACAGTATCAACTGGGAACGAGGTCACATATTTTATAACACTTGCTGTCCAACTCTTAACTCAGTGCCGAACCGCGTAAGTTATAACGCTTGTCGGAGAAGTGAGGTACTGGGCGTAGACCCAGGCACCAGCCGAGTATCTAGACACGTAAGTTATAACGTTTGCTGTCCTGATCGTAACTAAGTGCAAACCCGCGTAAGTTATAACGCATGCCGGAGGAGCACAGTTCCTGTATCTGAGCCAGGATAACTTAGTGTTGTTGCTAAGGTGACTCAGTTGCCCTTGCCTGGCACAGAGATACCTAGTAACACACAGTATGTGCAAAAGACTACCCCCGACTCCCTGAGCAGTCATTCTCCAGCCACTCTTTCGTCAACCACTGACGAGGAGCGACTAGGGCGGGTTGGCTTACCAGTCACCCCTAAGGTAAGCTTACCCCTAACTCCCGAAAAGGCCTTGGTCGTTTCGGTAGTTGAGGAGAAGCTGCCTTCTCTCCACAACTCGAGTGTACAGGAGGACCAGACAAGACGGGACGATAGCCACCAGCCGCCCTATAGTCAGAGCGAGGACCCCGGAAGAGCCACCCTAGACCCCCAGGATCTGTCTCGAACACTGTTATTCGACTTGTATGGCACTACTTGTCTTCAATAAATTAATTCTGTCTTTAATTAATTTATCATTTCCTAACTAAAATATATTGAACCAATACTGGCTGCAAGATTTAGGGTTATTGAACCAATACATTAACATTTATGTCGGCCTGTCTGAATAACTGTTCTAAACAGTTATTCAAAACAAAACACAAACAAATTTAAATTTCTATGAAAACATTTCACACTGATATTTGGTATTGATAAATACGTTCAATGTAATAACTGTTCTAAACAAGCTGGACAGGAGAGCACGATTACGTCCCGGGACTCAACATAAACAACACCCCTAACACACACACACACACCCAAAATCCTGGGAGTAACATACGACACCCAAATGACATTCAAACAGCACACCACAAACACGAAAAATAAACTGACACCCAGACTTAACGCCCTCAGATCACTTGCCCACACGAAATTTGGACACAACAAAGAAACCACCACCACAGTCTACAAACAATACATAAGATCAGTTATGGAATACGCAAGCCCGGCCTGGGCTTCCAACCTAGCTGAAACACATCATCAGACCTTACAGACCATTCAAAATATAGCCCTGAAAATCATCACAGGATGCACAGCTACGACACCCACAGATCACCTACATCAAGAAACCAAAGTCCTCAAAGTCAAAGATCATCTAGACATGAGAGGCACACAATTCCTGGCAGCAGCCTCCACGATTCAACACCACCCACTACACTACATGGCTACACACCCACAGACACCAACAAATATCAAAACAACACCCAGCACACGCTATCACACACAAATACTGTCTTCTCTCCCTCCCTGCCCACCCCAAACCAACTTCCGGAAGCACATCCATACTCATATCACTCGCCGTTCCATTCACTCACTCATAGACAACACGCAGCTGCAAGCACGACCTCCCGAAATCCATCCTTCTGAATCCTCCCTTCCTCGCGAGGACAGAGTCCACCTGGCCAGGCTGAGATGCGGCCACCATCCGGCTCTTCTGAGCTATCAGAAGAGACTGGATGACTCCGTCGTCGACACCTGCCCGGGTTGTAACACAGCACCCCATACCATTAAACACATCATAGAAGACTGCATTTCACACAACCACTTACGTAAACAACACAATTTACACCCTTTGAGAGCTCTGTGGGAAAGCCCGACCGTGGCCATGGCTTTCCTTAGGGACTCGGGGCTGTTCGGCCCGGCAGCTTATGGAACAACAACAACAACAACAACTGTTCTAAACAATTAGCCCATTTAGTGAACCAGTACCGTTCCATTGAAGGATGGGGTGCAAACGGAAAACTAAAATATAACAGGATGATACTGGTAGTCAGAATTATGGTTAATGGCACACTGAGTGAACCACTGAATCAAAATAAATATAGTTTTTAGTCATTGACCCAATACATCTTGTGCTGCAAACTAATATCTAAAATATCATGAGGCATTACTGGCAGCCAGATTTAGAGTTAAAGGCCCAGTATGTGAAAATTTGTGTCGTTATGATTACAGTTCACCATAACTGACCAACTTGGAGCTAGGGTCAGTACTGTACCATCAAAGGCCTACGTGCAAATGAATAACTGAAATAAAAGGAACGGTATTGACAGGATACTGCCTCATTATTTGAGTTATTCTAACATCTTTCCTTACTAACTCTTGGTCATCCTCGTTTGGGACTTTGGTGAAACATTTTCTATTGTGCTAGACATATCGAAAGTCTTCGATAGAGTCGTTTTATAACGGTTGTGTACGGCCATTGCTCACTTCCTCAACCTATCAACTCTGTTGTTCCTCAATGTTTTCTCTTATTCAATTTATATTCGTTAATGATCTTTTCAACTGTACAATTAGAAGTCCTATCCACTCATATGCTGATGACTGTCACTTTACCTTACACTATTCAACTTTTTTTCTACAATGCCCCACCATGCAATCACTCCAAAACTCAGGTAATGAGGCCATAGCACGCCTATTTTTTTTATCTATCAACTGTTTCCAATTAGGCAGAGAAAATCCTGTTACTTTCAATACTTACAAAACCCAATTTCTCCACCTACCTACCAGTCGCAATCTTCCAAATGACCATCCTTTTCTCAGCAATAACACATACTTCAACCCTTCATCATTTGTCAATATTAATGGTTTCTCATAAATTATTCAGTATATTTTTTTTACTGATCATTCTTGGAAAGGCTATATCACCACTCTTGCTGAAACAGTTCTCGGCAGTCAAGTGTGCTCAACCGTTTTCATGGGTTCCCTACCCCTGGACAGCTTCTTGCTATGTACAGGGGCACAGTGCGCCCATGTATCAAGTACTGTTCTCATGTGTGAGAAGATTCAACCCACACCACAGTTTTCGAAAGGGTAGAGTCAATAGCATTTCGTCTCATCAACTCACTTCCACCTACTAATTCCCTACAATCTTTCACTATGCACCACAATGCTGTATATCTCTCACTCTCCCATTACTATTACAATAATCAGTGTTCTCTTAATGTATGCCTCCTCCCTTACAGAGAGTGGGTGGCAATTGCCACCCATGTGCAGTATGCAGAAAAGGGTACGGGTGCAAACTCAATTCAGAGTATCGTCTGCCACTGCTAGGTACACCAGCGGTTGAATTCCATGGAACGGTTTGTTTATGGTCTGTGCGCAAGCCATCCGGCACTTGTTGGTGGCCATGTTTGTTACATTCAGATTTTTTCTATCATACTGCACATGTCCAGCAAAAGCTTTTGTGTGTGACACCCCCCCCCCCCCCCCCCTCCTTTATCTCTCAAGTGACCGTAACAGTTGTTGAGAAGGCTGTCACAGGTGAGGTGGTGCCTGATGGTGGTTGAGGGGACAGAGAGGAGCCGGTTAGATGCCCGGAAGGTGACATAAACGCTGCAGCTATAAAGGAAGTTGTGAAGAGGGTTTATGCGTGGCAGAAGAAATTGTATAGCATCTTACTGTATATTCTGAGAAAGTATCCTGGTGGCCTTCAGTTATTCCTGAGGAGACCCTTAACCCTTTCACGCTTTTATGGTGCAGAGGTTGCCAGATTAGCAATAATAAATAGATTTCTTTCACTCTTATAATTACCTCTCCAAAATTAGTTTTCTGTCCACAGCTAACTCAAAGACAACTGCAGAGGTTGAAGTAACTAAACTAAAGGTTTCTAAATATCCCTGATGGTAACAAAGGCTTTAAAGTATCCCGAATAGGCTCAAAATCGCGTCAAAAACGTGAAAGTGGTTAATATACTATCCTATGTATATTATGCTTAAAATTAATAGTCAAAGGCGGAAAATGGGAGATTTGGTCAGAGGGCCCAAAGTAGTTTGGCCTTTTTCCCAGAGACAATGGGCATTGCGGTTATCGGTTTTGGGGTTAGCAGCAGTTTGGCTAGACTAATTGAATCGCTACATACAAGGGCCCTCTGTTTGCATAGTATGCAAAGGTAAGCTTGTGTTCAATGACCAGCTCGTGAGTGTTAACTTTGGCAATGAGTTACAGGCGATGGTGGACATGTTTTGCTATATGGTAGATACCATCTTTGCCGGTGGTGGAAGATTCCGCCTTCCCTTGAAGGGAAAGGTGTATGCCTCATGTGATAAAACCGTAATGACATCTATTTCAGAAATATGGCCTGTCAAAGTGGATGATATCAACAGAATGAAATGTAAGAAGATGAGAATGGTTAGATGGATGTGTGGGACCAATCTGCAAGATAGGATACATAGTGAAGAATTGAGGAGACGGATAGATATCAAGCGTATCAGTGATGAGATGTGTACTAGCAGGCTTGGAGGGTTTGGAAATGTGGAGAGGATGAATGAACTAAGTTGGGTGAAAAGATGCAAGTCCATGAACAAAGAGGGAGCTGCACCAAGGGGCAGACCAAGACAGATGTAGGATCAGACATTAGTCTGATCATGAATTTAAAAACCTGACAAATGAGGCAGCTCTGAACAAGGCTGCCAGGAATGCAGCCATTATGTTTATTAATTAAGTAATTAGCAAAAATATGTGTGTGATAACCCGGGTTCGAATCCCGGTGGATCATATATACTTTAATTAATTTCATTGGAGGTGTGGTGGTGAGATTAATCAAAATAATATTATATCTTATTGATGTTAATCATGCTTCAGGTATATACAGGTAACGTCAGTATTATGCATTTATATATTATCCCTTCTATTTTTTGTTCTATGTGGAAGAGGGAGACAAAAGGCAAAACTGCCTGTGACGAGTGCCTGCCCCAGAGTTGAAAGAATGACAGGGCCAAAATCAAGGAATGTTCGAGCCAAAATGTCTGGACACACGGAGTTTGAAGTAATTTAAGTCATAGGATGATGGAAAGATGGATTCCAGAGCTCAGCTGCTGGAACTCAGCTGACATCCTTTAAAGAATATTCTAGCTACTATTAAACAATTGTATTCAGTATAAAATTAACATTCAGCAACTATCAGGCTTCGAACTATCTCGATCACTTGGTGTCTCTTTTTCTTCTGCTCTCATTTGGAAGGACCATATTACCAGTCTTGCTAAGGCAGCCTCCCAGAAGCTGGGTGTGCTCAACCGCCTTAGGGGGTTCTTTTCCCCTGCACAGCTTCTTGCTCTGTACAGGGGCATAGTGCACCCTTGTATTGAGTATTGTTCACATGTGTGGGGAGGTTCCTCTCACACTGCTCTCCTAGACAAAGTTGAAAGGAAGGCCTTTCGTATCATTAACTCCCGTCCACTCACCAACTCTCTGCAATCTCTCTCTCTCCGCCGCAATGTTGCATCTCTCTCGCTATTCTATCGCTACTATAATAATCAGTGTTCCTCAGAGCTATCCCAGTGCATACCACCTCCTTTACGTAGGGCACGTGGTATCCGTCTTGCAACTCAATCCCACCCCTACTCTGTGCAACTCTCCAACCCAAGAGTGAAATGTTACTCTCAAACTTTCTTCTACTCAACAGCTGAGCTCTGGAACTCTCTCCCAGAATCAGTCTTTCCCTCTTCCTATGACTTAAATTGCTTCAAACTCCGTGTGTCCAGGCATTTTGGCTCGAACGTCCCTTGATTTTGGCCCTGTCACTCTTTCAACTATGGGGGAGGCACTCGCTATAGGCAGTTATGCCTTTTGCCTCCCTCAATCACATAGAAAAAAAAAAAAAAAAAAAAAAAACTTAACCTGGGGAGCACGCCATTGAGGTAGGGGCCAGGGTAGCTTGGTGTGAAGTAATTACCAAATAATCGTGTCTCTTAGAATTGAAAAAATATCCACTTTAACGTCTTGGTAATTGATATCTGCATTCGCCAATATATACATTTCCACACCCCAAAAATGTGGGTGTGGTGTGGTAGTGGTTGCGAGTTGAATATATGGTGCGCATAGGCGCGACACAGCCCGGGCGAGCGAGTGTGTGTGAATGTGGGCGGGCATGAAGAGGGAGGGAGGCGTGATTGATAAGAATGCTCTATATCTCGCCTATAAAGCACTTTTATGTCTCCAACTGTGCATAAACTTGAATGAAGAGGCACATGTGAAGAATAGACACCTATAAATCAAGTGTACAGAAGAATGACGGAAGATGAAAGGGAAACTAATAGTGAGCGGAGGAGGTGGGAGGCTGGCAAGGGAGAAAGGTGTCAGGTTACAGTGCGCATTCACAGGATGGGACGTTCAACTATATTCACTGCAATGTGTTATTGATGTATTCTAGACTACACAAAGATAGTGCTTGAAAGCAATAGTGCATGTATTTTTGAGGCACATGTGAAGAATAGATGCCGATAAATCAAGCGTAAAGAGTAATGACGGAAGATGAAAGGGAAAGTAATAGCGAACGGAGGAGGTGGGAGGGTGGAAAGTGTCAGGTTACAGTGCGCATTCATGAGACTCGATCTTATACACTGCATTGTGTTATTGTTGTATTAGACTACACATAGAGCTTGATAGTCATAGTGCATGTATTTTTGGAGGTCAATATCAATAAATTATGTTAGTAACGGAAGTTATAACAATATGACATCTTCACGCAATATTTATTTGCAACTCATGAATGAAAGTTTAACAAATTCCTGTGTACACAGGGTTGTGCCTTTGGTAGCCATCCAGGAGTCTGTCGGTCAGCTCGACTTTACGGCAAACCCTAAAAGTTAAGGTGGCCTGCCATGTTTCTCGAGGAGCCGGTAGGCAACATTGTAGACGAACTCCCGAAACTTAATTATTTTTTTCGGGGACATGTCTTTCTTCATAAGCCACAAGTTGTAGGCGTTGAACTTCGTCATGTCGACCATGTGGAGAAAAAGCTTGTGATACAACTTCACATTCTTCCTCAGACACCCAAAGCCTGCAAGTTGGCAAGCTGACTTGTCCACCAGGTGCATGTTCTTGGTATATACTACCACCTTATCAGGTTTCTGTATGGGCTTCTTGGTACGGTAGTGGATTTTACCAGTGTCCACTTGGGCACTTGTGTGAACAGTAGAAAGCAAATGGAATGGCCGTCTGTCGTTCCATTTTATAGACACGACTTGCCCAGACTTCTTCAGCTGTTTGTAATGGGTCTTCCTTTTTTCGTCTTTGCTGTTCCTGTTACCGTTGTCGATGTTCCTCTGCCAAGTCGTCCTCAGAAGGGGTGTCAGTGGAGGAGGGGTTGTCCAGGTGAATGCGAGAGCCAGTTAACTTGGGCATGTACTTCCTGATAAATCTGACAGTTCCACATAACCCCATCTGGTTGTCATAAAGAAACTGACAGAGAGCAGGACTTGTATTTTATTTTATTTTTTATTTTTTTTTCTATATTCCAACTACTCCCTCTCGGGCATAGGCTGAGAGCCCTTACAATCCACCGCTCAACATGGTGAAGCCCGTGAGGTCTCGTTTCAGTCTGGGGAGTGAGACATGTGAAGCATCCATTCATGGCTCGAAGCAGCTCCATCTCTGACGCCGCTGGTTGCTTCGTTCAAGTGCTTCACTGTCTCATCCTCCAGACTCAGACCCTCGCTCTCAGAATGCCACCTATTGAGCAGTGAACTCACTAGGCATTGTCCCCCTGTAGCATATTTTGAATATGGGAATATTCATACAGTGCTATTTAACCCTCTCCGACATATGACGCGATTTTGAGCCTATTAGGGATACTTTAAAACCTTTGTTACCATCAGGGGTATTTAGAAACCTTTAGTTTAGTTACTTCAACCTCTGCAGTTGTCTTTGAGTTAGCTGTGGGCAGAAAACTAATTTTGGAGAGGTAATTGTAAGAGTGAGAGAACTCTATTTCTTATTGCTAATCTGGCAATCTCTGCATCATATGAGTCTGAAGGGGTTAATCAGGGAACAATGAGGGTATTTTTTTTGGCATTTCGGTGGGCTTTGTGGTAATGCACTGATACTAGGTACAGCACAAATTCAATCCCAATTATATCTTCCCATTGACATATCGGGATTTGATCCTGGGTCCATTGGATTACCAGTCCAGTGGCAAGACCACTCCACCACACCTCCCCTAATGTATACCAATTGTCGGTGTACAACGTGTGCCCTTGCCCATGTAGGGCTCCATCATCTTCATGACTATGTGCTCTGATATGCCTAAGGGGTCGTTGGCACCGACTCTAGGAATATCTATATCTGTGCCGGTATAGACGATCATGTCAAGCACTATGCCTGTCTCGCATTCACACAATACAAACAGCTTGATTCCAAACCTGTGCCTCTTCAAGGGTATGACTCTTTGAACAACAGGCACCCTTTAACCCGGGAGCTGCGGGGAGACTCTTAAGAGTTCCCCCGGCGCACTGCGGGTAGACTCTTAAGAGCAGAGACTTTGAACACGTACCAAAACCGCGCGTTTATAGCCAGGCGGCTGAAAATTGGTGTGGGTATAGTACTACATGTCAACTCTCGATACCACCCCCCCAAACGCTCGCCCCGCACTCGTGCAAGCACCACCGCGCCAGTAACCACGCACTAGTCATGGAGCCTACACGTCCCTCACGCTCGCTCCCTGATGACACAACCAGCCCTCCTTCTGGTGGTGTTAGCCGCCGTGGAAGGCAGAGGGTGGCTGCCAAAGACCCTAGCTACCAGTACGACACGCCCTACAGCTCAGAGGACGAATCACCAGCACCAAAAGCACGTAAAACACGTGCAAGCAGGGCAATGGCACAGAGGTCATTGGTCTTTCGGGACACTGCCACCACGACCCAGGCCACTGCAACAACCACTACCACCACCACTGCCACCACTGCCACCCCTGCCACCGGTACCAGCGACGCAGGAGGCCGCCCTAGGGCTGCATTACCTGCGGGGGCAGGAAAAATGAAAGGCACGGGCGTAGGGAAAAGAACCCGTACGCCAGCCACAGTGCCCCTACCACCACCAACACCACCAGCCGCCCCTGGCCCGGCTGCCCCTGCCGCCCCTGCTGCCCCTGCCGCCCCTGCTGCCCCTGCTGCCCCTGCCGCCCCTGCCGCCCCTGCCCAAGGAACAGGGAAGGGGAAGGGGAAAGGGAGAGGGAAAGCGACTGGGAAAGCGACTGCTGGCCCTGGTGTCCCTGCCGGCCCTGCTGCCCCTGCCGCCCCTGCCGCCCCTGCTGCCCCTGCCGCCCCTGCCGCCCCTGCCGCCCCTGCCCAAGGAACAGGGAAGGGGAAGGGGAAAGGGAGAGGGAAAGCGACTGGGAAAGCGACTGCTGGCCCTGGTGTCCCTGCCGGCCCTGCTGCCCCTGCCGCCCCTGCCACCCCTGCTGCCCCTGCCGCCCCTGCCGCCCCTGCCCAAGGAACAGAGAGAAGGGCGACAGGCACCACCATCATCTTGCCATCAAGGCCACGCACCACTGCTGCCCCTGCCGCCGCCGCCCCTGCCGCCGCCGCCGCCCCTGCCGCCGCCCCTGCCACCACCTCTGCTGTCCCTGTCCATAAGACTCCCGCACGTGCCAAAGTGACCCGGAAAACTCTTACACCATCTAAGTATGCCGCCCTGCTGTTTGATGGTGATTCGCAGGACATTGGCAGCCCGGGTTTCGACGACGAAGCCCTAGCACGGGACCAAGGGTGGGGGGATTTGGGAGTGGACAGTGGGAGTGAGTCCGACGTCGGTGACGAAAACGAGGAAGGGCATCGTCTGTCGAGTGAAGAGGAGGGTAATGATGATGAAGTGCTGTATCGCGACCATGGAAGCGATATTTCAGACGCAGAAGCAGACGCAGACGACATTCCGATCCCTGGCATGCCTTCGTTCGATTGGTCTGACGGGGTCAATTTTGTACCTGACGTGCCCCAGTTCAATCCTGGGACGTCAGGAACAACTGACGACTGGCCCTGTGATGATCAAGCGAACGAAAGCGACTTCTTCCTCGCTTTTTTCGACATGGAGGTAATGACGTACATCGTTGCCCAAACAAACGCCTACTACAGGTGGGTGTTTGGCAGATTGGACGTCCTTTCTCCAAAAGCGAGAATACGAGGCTGGGTGGATACGACTGTGGCAGAATTTCTGACGTTCTTTGCCTTGTTGTTCCTCATGCCTCTGATCAAGAAGCATGTGTTGCAACACTACTGGAAGCACGACCCTCTCATCGCCACCCCAACTTTCAATAAGTTCATGACTCGTGACAGATTTTTGTTGCTGCTAAGATTTATGCACTTTGCAGACAACGAAAATCCTAACAGGATTGACAGGATATGGAAAGTTCGGGATGTGTTCACCATGTTGTTGGAGAGGTATAGGAAATACTTTTACCCCTTCCTCAATTTGGTGATTGATGAGTCGCTCGTGCTCTTCAAAGGACGTCTTGTTTTCAAGCAGTATATCCCCTTGAAGAGGCATAGGTTCGGAATCAAGCTCTTCGTGTTGTGCGACTGTGAAACTGGAATAGTGCTTGACATGATCGTGTATACAGGAACTGACATTGACGTACCGAAAGCCGCTGCCAATGACCCCATGGGCATGTCAGGTGCCATCGTCAGGAAAATGTTGGCACCTTACCTGGGCAAAGGCCACATCATCTACACTGACAACTGGTATACTTCTCCTGCTCTCTGCCAGTTTCTTTATGACAACCAAACGGGGTCATGTGGGACTGTCAGAAAGACAAGAAAGTTTATGCCAAAGTTCACAGGTGATGTCATTCCTCTCACAGATGCCTCCTCCAGTGACACACCTTCAGAAGACGACCTGGCCCAGGAACACCGCGAGAGGCATGTGCGAAGAAGGCGATGAAATGGGCAGAAATACAAGCAGCTCGAGAAGTGTGGGAAACTGATAGCCCTGAAGTGGAAGGATAAGCGAGACGTCCACCTGCTTTCCACCGTCCACACAGGTGCCCAGGTGGATTCTGGCAAAATCCACTACCGAACCAGGAAGACAATCTACAAGCCCGACATGGTAGTGGACTACACCAAAAACATGCGCCTGGTGGACAAGTCTGACTGTCAGCTGTCAGGTGTTGATTGTCTGAGGAAGACTGTGAAGTGGTATCACAAGCTCTTCCTCCACCTAGTTGACATAACGATGCTGAACGCCTACAACTTGTGGTTGGTGAAGAAGGATATGGCCCCAAACCAGAAGCTGAAATTCCGGGAGTTCGTGTACAACGTCTCCTACCAACTCCTGGAGAAGTATGGCACCACCACTCACAGACGTACGGCATGGCGTGGGGATCACGTTCCTGACCGCATCCAGCTGGGTGTTGAAAGACACTACACAACCAACACCGAGCTGATTGGCACTCGTCACAGGCAGGTGCAGTGCACCGTCTGCAGCTCCAGTGTGAGGAAACCCCATGTGACCAAAAGAGTCACCTCAATGTGCGCCGAGTGCAAAGTTGCACTCTGCCTGGGTGACTGCTTCAGGGACTACCACACCTTCAAGAACTACTGAGTGTCGGCCCCTGCCCTGCCCTGCCCTGCCCTGGACTCGCCCCGTGCCCTGCCCTGGACTCGCCTCCTGCCCTGCCCTGCCCTGGACTCGCGCCCTACCTTACCTGACCTGACCTAATTGATCACGCTACCTCATAATGTAACATATATATTATATAATGTATAAGTTCCAAAGATGTCCCTGTGATATAGCTTTTACATTATATAATTGTATGTTTCATTATTTAGTTTATAAGTTTCAAAGATTTACATGTAATATGCCTTATTTTTTTAGTATATCAATATATATGTTTGTTATTAGCCTAAGTAATGTGTATATAATTATTTTCTTACCTCAAATGAATTGTACAAAAATAAATATGTTTCAATAAATCATGTCAAACCTACTATGATAATAAAATAAAACAATAAAAAAAGAAAAAAAGAAAACAAGGTCATGTCATTGTATTCTTACAATATGATATATTCTATGAATATTTCATATTGTTTGAATACAATGGCATGATCTTGTAAAAAAAAAAATTTATAAATTTTTTTCTAGACAATATAAAACCTTCCCCATAACCCCCTCCTGGATTCGATCCCACTACCCTACGACACTTTGAGTTTTCCAGTCCGCGACCTTACCAACCATGCCACAGGAGCTCATACCAAATATCACTCAAAACTTCGTGTCTACAATCGAAATGACAATATACAAAAAAAAATGAATTATCCCACCAATTTACGTTTGTAAATTGATGGGATTATCAATTATATCATGCCAAGGTTTATAATAGTTTGTCTCTGTCAAGAATTAGTAATTATATAACTTTATTCTGTCAAAAATTGCCCAAACACTCAGCAAAATTGCCCCTCTCAGTGTGACTCCACTCATTTTCACACGGTCAGGCGGTCACGAGGTGACCCTTGCCGCTCCTTGATTCTCCAGCTACAGCAGCTCTGTCTGGGAACAAAATTGGTATAAATACAATAATGGATAAAATACTCTTCACAAATACATTTGTATTGTATAATATTGTAAATAAAAATGAATAATAACTGTGTGGGTGTCGAAAATTGCTCAACCAGCTTTCTTATGTCTCGCCTACGCGCGTATATTGGATTATACATAGTCATGACTGTCATACAAATAATTGCAGTAGGTCTCGAATATACATTTAGATTGCATATTACTTCGAAATAAATAAGTAAACGTTTCTCTGGTGGCAATCTACCCTTTCGCAGGTGTAAGGAGACACCAGTCTATATTTAGCCCTCTATCACAACAGGCAATCTGCCTGTGTTGACTCAGCACCGTCGCTGGTGGTCTATAAATATAGTACTTTATTTACAGTCAATGGCCTACATGTTTCTGTGGTACTTCACATGTGTCTAAAATGCAATGTCTGCTTGCATAAAAATGCAATTCTGAAGTCCATTTATATGTACGACATACGCATGTCTCAGTTCTCTCTCTCTCTCTCTCTCTCTCTCCATTCCTGACTCATGTTATTGTAGACCTGTTGATGGCAACGAACACCAGCCATCTGGTAGACATAAGGGTCAAAATACCAAACATCAATACGCCTAGGGCGCCTCCACAATTATCACTAAGCTGGTTATCTATCTAGAGATCTGCCTGACTTCCATCTCTCCACGACTCACTCACTCACTGCACCCCTGCATGCCTCCCTCCCACCCACCCACCCCCAACCCCCCCTTTCAGGCTTCCGTCTACTAGAAACACATTCACAATTTGCGTAAATATCGCATCAATTGGGCTATATGCGGTATATTCCTTGTTATATGGGACGCCTACATATGTACACGTCTTTATTATAGCATGAGAGTGCTCTAAATACAAGATTGACGTGATATTTATGGCGTAACACACCCTCTCCCCCTTTCATTCCCACCACAACTCACTCACACCTTGGTTCACGCATAGAAACTCATTGATAATGTGCGTAAATATCGCATGAATTGGTTTATATGCGGTATATATTTTGATATATGGCACGTATACATACTTACAAGTCTGTATTATAGCGTGACAGTGCTCTACGTACAAGATATACGTGATATGTATGGCGTAAACCACACTCTCAGCTCATAAATTGCCGCCAAACCTCCAACACATCTTCATTCCCGCCTAAATATTCTCTTATAATTCCCTTATATATTGCAATTTTTGGTCACTATGAGGCATATTCATTGTTATATGGGTGCCCTACACATGTATACATACTCTAAATAGCCTAAAAGGGCTCGAAAAAGGAGATATACGTGATAATACGCGGTAACCCACCCCCTCCTCCCTCTCCTTCTATCCCCTGCGCGCGTAAATATTCGGCAGGGAAATCTCGCCGCTCGATGACAATCTAGCCGCGCGGTGCCATTCGCTCCACATTTTTCAACTACGGACCGTTCCCCTACCCCCCCCAGACATTTTTTGGGGGGTCAAATATATATGGGCCGATGCACGCAAACATTCCCTACATGATGATGTACTTTTTATCGAAATTGGCAATAGGTCCCAAAATTATCATAGGTGCGCACAGTCTTACCCTGTAGAAAACCCCCTGTGCGCCGCGGAGAGGTTAAAGAGCACTATTGACTCATCAATCATCAGGTTGTGAAAATACTTCTTGAACCTTTGCAATAACATGTTGAACAGATGCCGGACTTTCCAGATTCGATCATCTGTGTTTGGATTTTCTTTGTCTGCAAAGTACAAAAAGCGCAGCAGCCAAAAAAATCCTTCATGAGTCATGTATTTCTGGAAAATTGGGGTGTTGATGAGTGTGTCACATGCTTCTGGCAAAGAGGCATGATAAGCAACATTTGCAAAGAACACCAGGAATTTCGTTACAGTTATATCACTGCAGGCGTGAATTCTTGCCCTCGGTGAGATTACATCAATTCTTTCCTTCACCCAGTGATATATAGTATGCATTGGTTTGGGAAACAGGATGTGTCGTCATCTCCAGGTCAGAAAATTTGCAGAAATCACTTCCATTTGCCTGGTCTTTTCAGGGCCAATCTGTAGTTGATCAAGATTGATTTGCATCAAACTGGTGTAAATCTGGTATGAAATCATATCCTTCGGACCAGACAAATTAATAAACTGATGCCTTACGAATGAGATCAGCTCCTTCATCAACATCAGCGTCTGCGCCGATGTCAGACAGCTCGCTGTCGTGGTCACGATGCTCCAACAAGTCCTCCTCCTCCTACTCCTCCTCATCTTCCTCCCTGAATTGGTGGCCATGATCACACTCTTTCCCACTTTCACCGCCCCAACCAAAGTTCCTAGCATCGGGGAGTTCCCTTGAGGCTACTGCGTTGTCATCGCCTGACCCGTCAGGAGGGAAGAGGAGGGCATCAAACTTTGACGGTGTCAATGTTTTCTTGATGTGAGGAGATGGGCCAGAAGCAAGGGCGTGGGCAGCACTGCAGGGGCGGCCATGGTGTGCGGTGGTGCAGGGACGGGCGTGGTTGATGGTAGTAGTAGAGGTGGGAGGTGTCACATTATTCAGCGTATACTGATAGGCGTGACCCTTCCCTTTCCTCCCAGCTGCGCCCGCTGATCCTGCATTCCTAGGAGAGCCACTTGCTCCTGGTGTGATGGTGAGCATCATGCGCGTTCCACGTACTGTTGAGGGGGTGGTGGTGGTGCTGGAAGGGGTGGTGAATGAGGAAGCAGAGGCCAACGACCTTTTGGCATGTGTCATGCCTGTTGCACGTGTCTTGCCCCCTCCAGCACGTGTTTTTCGTGCTCTTACTGCACGCTCCTCTTCTGAACTACTGTTTCAGGTGCATAAGAAGGAGGGCTTCCTGGTCCCTCCACGACTGCTAACACCGCCCGTAATATTGTTGGACGAATCAGCTGAGCGCGAGTCAGAGGGTCATGTGTGCTCCATGGGAAATGAGAGCGTACAGTGGCGAGGCGGGTGGCGGTGTGTACTATCGAGATTTGCCATTGCATGGCTATTTTTGGTCCAATTTGTAGCTGCCTAGACAGCAGGAAACTAGGAATCTTCATCCCTTGTAAAATTCTCTAACTCAACGAGTCAGAGAAAGGGGCGAGGGAACATGAAAGTGATCTCGGACCCTAAGAATTGGAACTTTAAGGGTTTATGTTAGGGCTCTGTCTCCCTCCCCCCCTACCCAGCGATGGGGTATGTGCCTGAGTATAAACATATACATACATACATATACATTTGTAACTTACTGATGTTGCTATTCACAATTAAGGTATGTACAGACGTCGTCAGTATATTATGTTTACATTAAAGAACTATGACGTTATCAATGACCATCCTTTTGTGTGTCAAATAGGTTACTGTCTTACGAAATATATTAAAACATAGCCATATTATTTGAGACTACTACTGTATGTGCAGAAAACGTTTGAGTGTATCCTTTGATATTGGTAATACAACTACGTTCGTAATGACCATGCAGGTACATGCGAAAGACATTCCCCAAAGACGTTCAAAATGTTTATCCTACAAAGTTAATGACGACCATTTGGGGATTTCTAGAATACGTATAAGAATATGTTTGATGTTAGGAATATTATAACGTTCTTATTAACAAATTGTATGTGTACGAGATGTTGTTTTAAAACATTTATTTTTGTAACATTGTTAATCACAATTGAGGTAGGTATAGACGAGGTAAGCATATTACCTTTACATTAAATAATACTATGACATTATGAATGACCATCCCTATGTGTGCCAAATACGTTACCGTCTTACGTAATATGTTCAATACGAAACTACGTATTTTCTGACTATAACTGTATGTGCAAAAAACCTTATACTGCAACGTTTGATATTGGTGTTACAACTACGTTCGTTCGTAATGGCCATGCAAGTATGTGTGAAAGACTTCCACAAAACTTTTTAATTATTTATCTTACAAAGTTAATGACGACCATTTGGGTATGTCTAGCGCCTTACGAGCGGGCCCGTCAGTAACTTCTACTACCCGCCAAGCGGGTGGTTTTACCCTAAACGACCTTGTTTCCATGCTCTTTTTCATGCATAAACAAGAGCCAGAGCGTAATACAATTATGTATCCCTGAAAGGGTGATAATTGAGCTTTCCAATGACACCAGAACCATCCTTCTACGACCACGCATTCTCTTGCAACGATCGTGCAAGACGAAGGAAAAATCCCTAAAACACGGTAATTTCCTTACATAATTCCCTGTGTAGCGAGGTAGTGAGTGTGGATGTGTGTGGAGGGGACGTCAGTTGCCACGCGGGACCCGTGCCGGACGGTCAGTGCCGACCTATGCTCCTCCCACCGCTCGTGTCTCTCTCAGAGCCAACTATTGCTCAAAATTGCACACCGCCTGAAGCCGGTCCCCACCACATAGGCTAGTCCTTTCTACTCTAGACCGACTTAAGTTCGGTCCCGCCAGACAAGGGCTAGAATATGAATTATAATACATTTTATGTTGGGAATTCTAGTACGTTATTATTCACAAATATTGTATATGCACAAGATGTTGTTGTAAAAGGTTTGTTATTTGTTACTTTTTGATGTTGTTAATCACAATCCAGGCTTGTACAGACTATGTTAGTATATTACGTTTACATTTTATAACACTATGACATTATCAATGACCAGCCTTATGCGTGTCAAATGTCAAATACGTTACTGTCTTACTTAACCCGGGAGCTGCGGGGAGACTCATAAGAGTTCCCCCGGCGCACTGCGGGTAGACTCTTAAGAGCAGGGCCTTTGAACACGTACCAAAACCGCGCGTTTATAGCCAAGCGGCTGAAAATTGGTGTGGGTATAGTACTACATGTCAACTCTCGACACCACCCCGCCAAACGCTCGCCCCGCACTCGTGCAAGCACCACCGCGCCAGTAACCACGCACTAGTCATGGAGCCCACACGTCCCTCACGCTCGCTCTCTGATGACACAACCAGCCCTCCTTCTGGTGGTGTTAGCCGCCGTGGAAGGCAGAGGGTGGCTGCTAAAGACCCTAGCTACCAGTACGACACGCCCTACAGCTCGGAGGACGAAATACCTGCACCCAAAGCACGAAAAACACGTGCAAGCAGGGCAATGGCACAGAGGTCATTGGTCTTTCGGGACACTGCCACCACGACCCAGGCCACTACAACAACCACTACCACCACCACTGCCACCACTGCCACCCCTGCCACCGGTACCAGCGACGCAGGAGGCCGCCCTAGGGCTGCAGAACCTGCGGAGGCAGGAAAAATGAAAGGCACGGGCGTAGGGAAGAGAACCCGTACGCCAGCCACAGTGCCCCTACCACCACCACCACCACCACCACCAGCCGCCCTGGCCCGGCTGCCCTGCCTGCCCCCTGCTGCCCCTGCCGCCCCTGCCGCCCCCGCCACCCCTGCCCAAGGAACAGGGAAGGGGAAGGGGAAGGGGAAGGGGAAAGGGAGAGGGAAAGCGACTGCTGGCCCTGCTGGCCCTGGTGTCCCTGCCGGCCCTGCTGCCCCTGTTGCCCCTGCTGCCCCTGCTGCCCACGCCGCCCCTGCCCAAGGAACAGAGAGAAGGGGGACAGGCACCACCATCATCTTGCCATCAAGGCCACGCACCACTGCTGCTCCTGCCGCCGCCCCTGCCGCCGCCCCTGCCACCGCCTCTGCTGTCCCTGTCCATAAGACTCCCGCACGTGCCAAAGTGACCCGGAAAACTCTGACACCATCAAAGTATGCCGCCCTGCTGTTTGATGGTGATTCGCAGGACATTGGCAGCCCGGGTTTCGACGACGAAGCCCTAGCACGGGACCAAGGGAGGGGGGATTTGGGAGTGGACAGTGGGAGTGAGTCCGACGTCGGTGACGAAAATGAGGAAGGGCATCGTCTGTCAAGTGAAGAGGAGGGTAATGATGATGAAGTGCTGTATCGCGACCATGGAAGCGATATTTCAGACGATGAAGCAGACGCAGACGACATTCCGATCCCTCAGCTGCCTTCGTTCGATTGGTCTGACTGGGTCAATTTTGTACCTGACGTGCCCCAGTTCAATCCTGGGACGTCAGGAACAACTGACGACTGGCCCTGTGATGATCAAGCGAACGAAAGCGACTTATTCCTCGCTTTTTTCGACATGGAGGTAATGACGTACATCGTTGCCCAAACAAACGCCTACTACAGGTGGGTGTTTGGCAGATTGGACGTCCTTTCTCCAAAAGCGAGAATACGAGGCTGGGTGGATACGACTGTGGAAGAATTTCTGACGTTCTTTGCCTTGTTGTTCCTCATGCCTCTGATCAAGAAGCATGTGTTGCAACACTATTGGAAGCACGACCCTCTCATCGCCACCCCAACTTTCAATAAGTTCATGACTCGTGACAGATTTTTGTTGCTGCTATGATTTATGCACTTTGCAGACAACGAAAATCCTAACAGGATTGACAGGATATGGAAAGTTCGGGATGTGTTCACCATGTTGTTGGAGAGGTATAGGAAATACTTTTACCCCTTCCTCAATTTGGTGATTGATGAGTCGCTCGTGCTCTTCAAAGGACGTCTTGTTTTCAAGCAGTATATCCCCTTGAAAAGGCATAGGTTCGGAATCAAGCTCTTCGTTTTGTGTGACTGCGAAACTGGAATAGTGCTGGACATGATCGTGTACACAGGCACTGACATTGACATACCGAAAGCCGCTGCCAATGACCCCATGGGCATGCCAGGTGCCATCGTCAGGAAAATGTTGGCACCTTACCTGGGCAAAGGCCACATCATCTACACTGACAACTGGTATACTTCTCCTGCTCTCTGCCAGTTTCTTTATGACAACCAAACGGGGTCATGTGGGACTGTCAGAAAGACAAGAAAGTTTATGCCAAAGTTCACAGGTGATGTCATTCCTCTCACAGATGCCTCCTCCAGTGACACACCTTCAGAAGACGACCTGGCCCAGGAACACCGCGAGAGGCATGTGCGAAGAAGGCGACGAAAGGGGCAGAAATACAAGCAGCTCGAGAAGTGTGGGAAAGTGATAGCCCTGAAGTGGAAGGATAAGCGAGACGTCCACCTGCTTTCCACCGTCCACACAGGTGCCCAGGTGGATTCTGGCAAAATCCACTACCGAACCAGGAAGACAATCTACAAGCCCGACATGGTAGTGGACTACACTAAAAACATGCGCCTGGTGGACAAGTCTGACTGTCAGCTGTCAGGCGTTGAGTGTCTGAGGAAGACTGTGAAGTGGTATCACAAGCTCTTCCTCCACCTAGTTGATATAACGATGCTGAACGCCTACAACTTGTGGTTGGTGAAAAAGGATATGGCCCCAAACCAGAAGCTGAAATTCCGGGAGTTCGTCTACAACGTCTCCTACCAACTCCTGGAGAAGTATGGCACCACCACTCATAGACGTACGGCATGGCGTGGGGATCACGTTCCTGACCGCATCCAGCTGGGTGTCGAAAGACACTACCCCATCAACACTGAGATGCTTGGCACTCATCACAGGCAGGCGCAGTGCACCGTCTGCAGCTCCAGTGTCAGGAAACCCCATGTCACGAAAAGAGTCACCTCAATGTGCGCCGAGTGCAAAGTTCCACTCTGCCTGGGTGACTGCTTCAGGGACTACCACACCTTCAAGAACTACTGAGTGTCGCCCCCTGCCATGCCCTGCCCTGGACTCGCCCCGTGCCCTGCCCTGGACTCGCCCCCTGCCCTGCCCTGGACTCGCCCCCTGCCCTGCCCTGCCCTGGACTCGCGCCCTACCTTACCTGACCTGACCTAATTGATCACGCTACCTCATAATGTAACATATATATTATATAATGTATAAGTTCCAAAGATGTCCCTGTGATATAGCTTTTACATTATATAATTGTATGTTTCATTATTTAGTTTATAAGTTTCAAAGATTTACATGTAATATGCCTTCTTTTTTCAGTATATCAATATATATGTTTGTTATTAGCCAAAGTGATGTGTATATAATTATTTTCTTACCTCAAATGAATTGTACAAAAATAAATATGTTTCAATAAATCCTGTCAAACCTACTAAGATAATAAAAAAAAACAATAAAAAAACAAAAACAAAAAAAACAAGGTCATGTCATTGTATTCTTACAATATGATATATTCTATGAATATTTCATATTGTTTGAATACAATGGCATGATCTTGTAAAAAAAAAAATTTATCAAAAATTTTCTAGACAATATAAAACCTTCCCCATAACCCCCTCCAGGATTCGATCCCACTACCCTACGACACTTTGAGTTTTCCAGTCCGCGACCTTACCAACCATGCCACAGGAGCTCATACCAAATATCACTCAAAACTTCGTGTCTACAATCGAAAGGACAATATACCAAAAAAAATGAATTATCCCACCAATTTACGTTTGTAAATTGATGGGATTATCAATTATATCATGCCAAGGTTTATAAAAGTTTGTCTCTGTCAAGAATTAGTAATTATATAACTTTATTCTGTCAAAAATTGCCCAAACACTCAGCAAAATTGCCCCTCTCAGTGCGACTCCACTCATTTTCACACGGTCAAGCGGTCACGAGGTGACCCTTGCCGCTCCTTTATGCCCCAGCTACACCAGCAACAGCAGCTCTGTCTGGGAACAAAATTGGTATAAATACAATAATGGATAAAATACTCTTCACAAATACATTTGTATTGTATAATATTGTAAATAAAAAGAATAATAACTGTGTGGGTGTCGAAAATTGCTCAACCAGCTTTCTTATGTCTCGCCTACGCGCGTATATTGGATTATACATAGTCATGACTGTCATACAAATAATTGCAGTAGGTCTCGAATATACATTTAGATTGCATATTACTTCGAAATAAATAAGTAAACGTTTCTCTGGTGGCAATCTACCCTTTCGCAAGTGTAAGGAGACACCAGTCTATATTTAGCTCTCTATCACAAAAGGCAATCTGCCTGTGTTGACTCAGCACCGTCGCTAGTGGTCTATAATATAGTACTTTATTTACAGTCAATGGCCTACATGTTTCTGTGGTACTTCCATTTAAACGTACGACATACGCATGTCTCAGTTTCTCTCTCTCTCTCTCCATTCCTGACTCATGTTATTGTAGACCTGTTGATGGCAACGAACACCAGCCATCTGGTAGACATAAGGTTCAAAATACCAAGACATCAATACGCCTGGGGCGCCTCCACAATTATCACAAAGCTGGCTATCTATCTAGAGATCTGCCTGACTTCCATCTCTCCACGAATCACTCACTCACTCACTGCACCCCTGCATGCCTCCCTCCCACCCACCCACCCCCAACCCACCCTTTCAGGCTTCCGTCTGCTAGAAACACATTCACAATTTGCATAAATATCGCATCAATTGGGCTATATGCGGTATATTCCTTGTTATATGGGACGCCTACATATGTACACGTCTTTATTATAGCATGACAGTGCTCTAAATACAAGATTTACGTGATATTTATGGCGTAACACACCCTCTCCCCCTTTCATTCCCAGCACAACTCAGTCACACCTTGGTTCACGCATAGAAACTCATTGATAATGTGCGTAAATATCGCATCAATTGGTCTATATGCGGTATATATTTTGATATATGGCACGTATACATACGTACAAGTCTGTATTATAGCATGAAAATGCTCTAAATACAAGATTTACGTGATATTTATGGCGTAACACACCCTCTCCCCCTTTCATTCCCAGCACAACTCACTCACACCTTGGTTCACGCATAGAAACTCATTGATAATGTGCGTAAATATCGCATGAATTGGTCTATATGCGGTATATATTTTGATATATGGCACGTATACATATGTACAAGTCTGTATTATAGCATGACAGTGCTCTACGTACAAGATATACGTGATATGTATGGCGTAAACCACACTCTCAGCTCATAAATTGCCGCCAAACCTCCAACACATCTTCATTCCCGCCTAAAAATTCTCTTATAATTCCCTTATATATTGCAATTTTTGGTCACTATGAGGCATATTCATTGTTATATGGGTGGCCTACACACGCATACATACTCTAAATAGCCTAAAAGGGCTCCTAAAAGGAGATATACGTGATAATACGCGGTAACCCACCCCCTCCTCCCTCTCCTTCTATCCCCTGGGCGCGTGAAAATTCGGCCGGGAAATCTCGCCGCTCGATGACAATCTAGCCGCGCGGTGCCATTCGCTCCACATTTTTCAACTACGGACCGTTCCCCTACCCCCCCCAGACATTTTTTGGGGGGTCAAATATATATGGGCCGATGCACGCAAACATTCCCTACACGATGATGTACTTTTTATCGAAATTGGCAAGAGGTCCCAAAATCATCATAGGTGCGCACAGTCTTACCCTGTAGAAAACCCCCTGTGCGCCGCGGAGAGGTTAATACCTTAAATACGGAACAATGTATTTTCTGAAATTTCCATAAAACTAGTAAATTTTTAATCTTATAATGTTAATGACGACCATTTAGGTATGTCTAGAATGCGTATAATAATATGTTTGATGGTGGGAATTTTAGTACGTTATTATTCACAAATATTGTATGTGCACAAGACGTTGTTGTAAAACGATTATTATTTGTAACTTACTGATGGTGTTAATCACAATTTTGGTATGTACAGACGACGTCAGCATAATACGTTTACATTTAACCCGCTGAGCCCCAGCTAGTTAGTAATAAAAGTCCCACCCAGGCCCAGAGGGTTGAAATGTTTTTTTTTCCAGAAACAATAGCGAATGGGTTAGGAATGAAGGAAAAACAACGAAAAACCGATCAAAAAGCTCAAAAAATGATCCTACAGAGCCCCCGAAAACGGATTTTACAAGAGTAAAAAATTGAAGGCAATTTCCCCCCAAAAAAGTGTTTTGCGTGCTTACTTGCACGCGGTTGGACTTTGAGAGTTTTCAACCATCGGCATGGTTGCGTGGGATACTTACACAATTCCCATACAAATCTGAGCCCTCTAGGTGCCATAGGACCGAAGTAATTAACCTGGACGCAACCATTGCATCGCTGGGTTCTGGTGATCGAACACTGCAGACGCAACACTTGCGACGCTGGGTCTCAGCGGGTTAATAACAGTATAACGTTATCAATGGCCATATTTATATGTGTCAAATATGTAAATGTCTTACGTAATATAGTAAAAACGAAACTACGTATTGTCGGCCTATTACTGTATGTGCAGAAAACGTTATTTGGCAATGTTTAACACCTTACGAGCGGCCTATGCGGTTTATTTATATGTACCGCACAGCGGGGTGTTTTTAGCCAAAATAGGGCTGTTTACGTGATCATTTTCATGCCTAAATAAGACCCAGAACGTAAAACAAGTACCTATCCCTGAAAGGGCATAAACAGAGCTTTCGAATGACACCATAACGATCCTTTTATGATGGCTAGTTTTCTTGCAATAACCGTGCAACGCGAGTGCAAAAAGCATGTAATTCGGTACTTTCCCCATATAATTCAGTATGTAGCGAGTGAGAGAGGGAGGAGGGAGCTGAGATTCGTGTCAGTAGGTTCGCCGCGGTGGTCTGGAGCAGTCATACGCTCGCTAGTCTCCTGCCACCACTTGTCTCTCTCTCTCAGCAACATTACGTGCTGAAATTGCCACTCGACCTATGTCGAGCGCCGCCACATAGTCCAGCTTTATTTAACTCGACTTATGTGGTGAGCCGCTAATTAAGGGTTAATGTTGGTAATATAACTATGTTCGTAATGACCATGCAGGTACTGTACGTGCGACAGACATATCTATAAAAAGTTTAAATATTTAATCTTATAAAGTTAATGACAACCTTATGGGTATGGCCAGAATATGTAATATAATACGTTTGATACTGGGCATTTCTTACAATATTATTTATAAATAGTGCATGTGCACGAGATGTTGTTGTAAAATGTTTATTATTTCTAACTTACTAATGTTGTTAATCTCAATTCAATTATGTACAGACGACATCAGCATATTACATTTACATTTAATAACAGTATTACATTACCAATTACCATCCCTATATACAGTATATACAGTATATATATGTGTCAAATACGTTACTGTCTTACGTAATATACTAAATACGAAACTATGTATGGTCTGACTATTATTGTATGTGCAAAAAACCTCATATGGAACATTGGGTATTGGTAATACAAGTACGTTTGTAATGACAATGTAGGTACGTGCGAAAGACATTGCTATCAAACGTTAACATTTGTAATATTATTACGTAAATGAACGACCTTTTGTGTACGTCTAAAATACGTTTTATTAATACGTTTGTTGTTGGGAACATCATTACGTTTGTAATGACAATGTAGGTACGTGCGACAGACATTTCTAATGAACGTTAAAATTTGGAATATTATTCCGTAAATAACGACCTTTTGTATACGTCTAGAATACGTTTCATCAATACGTTTGTTGTTGGTAACGTCATTACGTTTGTAATGACAATGTAGGTACGTGCGAAAGAGATTTCTATCAAACGTTAAAATTTGTAATATTATTTCGTAAATAACAACCTTTTGTATATGTCTAGAATACGTTTTATCAATACGTTTGTTGTTGGAACGTCATTATGTTTGTAATGACAATGTAGGTATGTGCAAAAGACACTTCTAAAAAACGTTAAAAATTGTAATATTATTAAGTAAATAATGACCTTTTGTATATCTTTAGAATAAGTTTCATCAATACGTTTGTTTGTTGGGAATGTCATTACGTTTGTAATGACAATGGAGGTACTTCAGTACTTGCGAAAGACATTTCTATCAAAAGTTAAAGTTTGTAATATTATTACGTAAATAAACAACCTTTTTTATACGTCTAAAATACGTTTTATTAATATGTTTGTTGTTGGGAACATCATTACGTTTGTAATGACAATGTAGGTACTTTCGAAAGAAATTTCTGACGAACGTTAACATTTTTAATATTATTACGTAAATAACGACCTTTTGTATACGTCTAGAATACGTTTCATCAATACGTTTGTTGTTGGTAAGGTCATTACGTTATCATTAACCATTTTTTAATATGCAGAAGACGTTCGTATTCTATTACATAAATATTAACCATATTTGCAGGTGCATAAAACGTTATTGTATAACGTCTTTATTTGCTTATACAGCAACGTTTAAATTTTGCTAATGCTTCCGTTTTTGTTACATATTTACTTGACGTATTGTTTACGTTGTTGTACAACATCATGAATTACAAAAATAACAACATTTTATGCACGGAGTAACTATGACGTTAAATGATTTTGTTATAAAAAAAAAATCTACATACGACGTATTTCTTACGTTGCTAAAACATATTGTTTCACAACGTTATTGTGTTACCCTTGTTCGACCAAACCATAACGTCGAGATTACGTAGTGTTCTAAGTGGGAAGTGACGATGTTGCTCCCTGAGTGATATTAAATAATCAGTGCTCCACCTTTTCCACAGCTCATGTGAGAGTTTTGTTGCCTATTGGAAGCGTTGATTGACGGAATCGTTGTTACGCCACGTCGTGTCCTTGAGATCTTCATCCGTGACTTCTCGCCTTGGAAAGCTTCTGATCCGCCTCCCATGAACCAGTTGTGAAGGAGTGATGGGTAGAGGGTCTTCAAGATCACTGTAGGTGTAGCCAAGCAGGCGATCATTTACGGTGGCCTCGAGCTCCAGTAATACCGTATTCAGTTCCTCTGAGGTAACCAATGCTCGACCCAGTACCTTCTTCAAGCCAGCCTTTAGGATGCCAATGACCCGTTCCCATATGGCACCAAGGCCGGTATAAACCGCCACTCGCACTTGAATTCCGCTAGAGTACCTTTTAACCTTGCATCATCTATCAACTCCCGTAATGTACTGGCTCTTCTAACAAATGTGGTGGCATTATCACTCATCATAATCTCAGGGTAACCCCTCCTGCTACTAAACCTACGGAACGCATGCAAAAATGATTCGCAGGAGAGGTTAGACACCGTCTCTACATGGACCGCTCTAGTAACTGCACAGGTGAATAAGACTACATATAATTTACTGGCAAGGCACCTGTGTAGTCAACCCCAGTTACCTGGAAAGGACTCACTTCCTGAACCCTAAACTCCGGCAAAGGAGGGGCCTGTACAGCACGGTATGATGTACCTTGCAGTCTCTTGCAGATGATACATCCCCTTTAAGGCTTTCTTCACTACCTGTCTAATCTTGGGGATCCACCATCTTTGCCTTATGTAATTTACAACATAACTAACACCACTATGATTACACACTTTGAGGAAGTAATTACTAAGGAGAGTGGCTATACTCTGTTTATTAGGGATAAGGATAGGGTACTTGGTACTATCATGCAAAGCTGACAAGTGTGGCCTACCTCTACAGCGTATCATGCCTCCCTCCATGTAGAGGCCTAACTGCTTCACTATATTGATTGGTGTGCCCTGTCCTTTTGACAAATAGTGGTGTTCCTCAGAGTAAGCTTCTCTCTGAGCTACCTTAATCATGGCTGACTCTGCTGCTCTTAATTCCGGCACCGTCAATTATGCCGGTTTTGCCTGATAGTTCCCTTGTGTCTTCTCTCTAAGAGTCCTAATAAACCTAAGGACCCATGCCATTACATGCCATGACTTCATATATGAGCCATACCGGTCCCAATTCAATATGGCAGTATTGTAATGACCGGCTACCGGTACCGGCAATGACAGGGTTCCTTCTTGACTCATGTTACAACCCACAGTGGTGTCCCCTCCTATTGAGCCCCCTATTGGCCCATGATCAGGCCATAGCATTTGGTGAGGTAGCCATGTGGGCCCTCCCCACCTAAGCGAAGAAGCAACTAAGGACACATATGAAATCCCTCTGGTGACTAAGTCACTGGGGTTGTCCTCTGTGAACACATAATGAAAATGAGCGCCGGGGACTAATGACTTTATCTCATCAACTCTATTCTGAACATAGATAGGCAAAATCTTCTTACTAGACACCCAGCATAGGGTTATCTGGCTGTCCGACCAGAGGTATATATTTTCTATAATCAGCTCGTCCGCGTAGGCCTCACATATATAACATGCGAGACGAGCTGCGAGAAGAACAGCAGTCAATTCCATCTTAGGTATGGTGAGGGACTTAATGGGCGCCACCTTAGCTTTGGCCATTACTAACCTACTCACCTCATCACCAACAGCATAGGCCGCTACACCATATGCTACTGAGCTAGCGTCACTAAATATTTTTGTTTTTATTAAAAGAGACAATGAACGGAGGAAGGAAAAACACAGATAAAACAAAAAGGTCCATGTGCCTAAAGGCATCCTCCAATCATAAAATGTTTGTAACAACTGGATTTAAACATTTGTAGATTGTAAGTTTGTGGAAAGCAATTCGAGGGAAGTGAATTCCAAAGAGTAGTAGCTCTGGGGATAAATGAATTCTGATAAGCAGAAGTTCTGCATTGTGGAGGAAAAAGTGTAAATTCATGGGCGCTCTCAGCTGCCCTAGTTCTACGGGGAAGATGTGGAGGCGGCACAATTGAAGCAAGTTCCTCGGAACAATTCCTGTGAAAATATCTGTAGAATAATGCAAGGGATGCAACGTTTCTTCATATGGATAATGTAGGAAGGTCCTGTGTGATTGCAGGGTTATTGATTAATCTAATAGCTTTATTTTGAATTTTGTCCAACTGCCTCAATGCAACCACTCCCACTTCCACCCCACAGAGGTGAACAGTAATCCATCTGAGAACGCACATGACTTTTATATATTACGGCCAACTGCTCGTCATTGAAGAATTCTCGAACTCTGTACAGGAGTCCCAGTGTTTTAGAGGCATTCATAGCAATGCTTCTAACATAATGTGTCCAGCTCAAGTTAGTAGTTAATGTTACACCGAGAATGTCAATACTAGGGGAAGTGGGAATATTTACATCATTAAAAAATATATGGGAGTCAGTGAGATTCTTCTGTCGGTTAGAAAATTGAATGTACTTGGTTTTCTGTGCATTAAAGGAAACTAGATTCCTTTGTCCCCATTCATTAATTCTAGAAAGGTCCTGGTTCAGAGAAATTGCAGTGTTTATTTTGAATTTTAAGATCGGGTTGGGTGAAAGAATTGGTAAATGTGAAGGAACTGTGGAGTGTTGAGTCATCTGCGTAGGAATGTATTGGATTATGAGTGGTAGATATGAGATCATTGATATGAATGAGGAACAGAGTTGGGGCCAAAACTGATCCCTGGGGAACACCAGCATTTATTGAGTGAAATTGAGAATAAAGGCCATCTGCCATTACACATATTTTTCTGTTATGAAGATAAGAAGAAATTAGTGGAACTAATGATGCAAGGCCGTAGTGTGACATCTTCGACAATAAGGATTGATGCCAGACTCCATCAAATGCCCTTGATATATCCAGTGCTATTGTATGTGTTTCACCATGTTGGTCTGTAGCTTGGTTGATTTGATGCGTAAGAAGGCAAAGAATGTCTGCAGTTGATCGACATCGTCTAAAACCATATTGCCTATCACTGATTAATTTATTATTCTCAAGATGCTTAATTATGTGATTATTTAATATAATTTCAAAGACTTTACCAAGAGTGGAAGTTATAGCTATTGGTCTGTAGTTTGATGGATCTGAAGAGGCACCTTTTTTAGGAACTGGATGGATGTTTGCTTCTTTCCAGGGTACTGGGAAGCATGAGGTATGAGTACACAGACAGAATTTTTTTGCCAATACAGGTGCAGCATAACCCTCTTAGAATTAGTGACCTAACGGGGAAACTTGATACCTGTACTATCTATCATATCGTCATAAATACCCTGCCAGTTAACTCTCACGTCATCTGAATTGGGTACATCCCACCCACACTCTAATCTCCACAAGTCCTGTACGAACCTCCGCACCCGGATGGTTACCGGTAGCAACACTCCTAGAGGATCGAACACACTCGCAGTTAGACTTAGAGCCTCGCGTTTTGTAACCAATGCAGGGCTACTTCCGCGGAAATTAACCTGTAACATCCTTATCAGTTAGCCACGCAACGCCAAGTACCTTAACCCCGTCTTGTTTGGCGGAAGCTATACCCTTCAGGTGCAATAGTTCCCGCAAGCTCTCATTATTTGCGACCCACTCACGTAAAGACAGGTTAGCGCTGGAAAATATTCTACGAGCATCCAAACTTTGTTGTTGCAAATCACTTACATCATCACCAGTCCCCTGCAAGTTATCAATATACAACCCCCTTTTTAGCTTATTAACTACCTCACTGTTCTCCTGTATCATAGACAGGTGTTTTTGAATGGTAGCATTATGGAGGAACTGGGAACAGGTGGCCCCGAACAGAACTGCACGGAACCGGTAGACAATGTAAGGACTTGCAACATCCAAGGGATCAACGGGCCACAGAAACCTAGTAGCATCCCTATCCTTCTCACTCAATCCCACCATGAGAAATGCTTTCTCAAAATCACTCACCCAGGCAAATTGGTGGCATCTAAAGCGTAGAAGTACCTGGGTGAGGTCAGCACTATCGATGGACCTGTATGGAGACAGTCATTCAGAATGAACGCCCTCTCGTCCATCCTATCCGAACAGTTAAACACTATCCGTACAGGCGTAGTAACACTATCTTTAGTAATACCATGGTGAGCTAAGTAGTGAATGGGATGACCAGCTTGATTCCTGTTATCTACTCTTTAAATAAACCCCCTTTCTACCTGATCATCCAGAACCTTTGTATACTGTTGACAGTAGTTGGGATCTTTTATAAATTTACGCTGCAATCCTCTCATTCTGCCCAGGGCTAATTAAAGTTATCAGGTAATTTATCTATGTTATCTCTCCACGGCAGTTCCACTATATACTGTCCCTGTGCTTCGGAATACTGTACCGTTTCAGAAAATCTATTTAAGACTCTCTCCCAACCCTTACCAGTCTCATTAGGACTTATACCAATATGGTCCAAGTCCCATAGAGCTGTCAGATCCTTTAATTCTGGAGATGTCTTGCCAATATCTTCCTGTATCTCCACTAAAGGGTCTACTACTAACTTAAGAACAGTGACTAACTCTACATGGGTCTCTTCTATATCTGACTGATAAGTGCCACTCAGTGCATAACCATAAATTGTGGGTAACATTACTATACTTCCTTCCCTGACATAGCCTGAATGTACAAAGTGGTAATAAAAGTCCGCCCCAATCAGTAACCCTATCATATCTCCATCAGTGATACCTGGATCGGCTAAATTGTAACCCCGAGCCTTGATAGCATTTACCTCCATCCCTAATCCTCTCCCTGGTTTGTATACTGGTAACTCCTCCACCACAACGGCCCTCAATTTATGCACCCTTCTTCTGTGATGATAGGTTAACTTTACTATTTCATACTCAGTACTACCAAGTGAGCCAGTAAATCCCTGGAGCCTTAGCTGTTCCTTACTGACCCTAATGTAATCAAGCTGCGATAAAGCAGAGCGCAAGATGAAGGTACGTTGCGAACATTGGTCCAACAAAGCTCTTGCTTTACTGGTATGACCGTTTCTGTCGGTGAAGGGAATCTGAATGGTAGGTAACAACACTGCATTACGGCCCGAAGCCACAGCCATGGTCACTGTTGGTTCAGGGGCCACTGGTTGTCCAGTTTGTTCAAGGCGTGGTATCGGACACAAATAATTAAAATGTTTTTGTTGGCAGAATCGGCACGGCCTAATTTTAGGGTTAGTACACCCCTGGCTTCCATGTTCTGACGACAGGCACCCGACGCACAATTTCAACTGCCTTGCTCTATTGGCTTTGGCGGGACTGTTCTTGTATTTAGCACACTTTGCCCAAAAATTTCCTGTCTTTAAACACAACTTACATGCATACTTCTGCTTGGTATCGGGTTTCTGATACACCGCATATGCTGCTGTGCCGGTCGCCCCAAACTGTTCTAGTGGATTATATCTACTTTCTAGATTGCACACTTCAGTCTTAAACACACGAACATATTCATCCACATCCAGCCAGTTGTCTTTTAATTCACGCTTAATCACCTCAGAGAGTGCACTAGGAAGTTTATTATGCAACAGTACTGCACACATTTCACTTACTGTTACATCCATAAGGCGTAATGACTCTAATGCACACTCAAATGTTGCGGAAAAATCTTTCAGAGCACTGACCTCCTGGCTAGGATGCGGAGATTACACAGTTTCGCTATGTGAGCTGCTTTGATGCGATCCTTTTGACCATAACTGTTTTTTAGAATATTGACCGCTGGTTCATAACTTGCAGCGACCAAACTAAACCCACCAACAATTTGTAGAGCCTCACCACTAAGTTGTCCCTTTAGATACGTAAATTTCTGTATGTCAGTTAAGTCCGTTTGGGAGTGAACACTACAATCAAAGAGCTCCCAGAAACCCACCCACTGTGTTGGATCCTAGTCAACAAATGGCAACTTCAGGGAGGGTAGCTTAATATCCTTCTGTTTCCTAGCTGCTGCGCTATCATGAGATCTATCAGTAGTGGTTGTCTGGAGAGCACTATCCAACTCAGCTAACTGACTGTTTACTTGATTAACATACTGCATATCTTTCACCATCTCCTCTTCTAACTGATCATCTGAATATAAGCTATACAACTATACGTTAAATGACTCGATATCAGCTAGGGCCTTTTCTACAGTGATATTCACACCCCTCACATCATGCAGTGTAGCAGCATGTTCAATAAAATCAGACAGATTAGAGGTAAGCTTAGTAATCCCTCCCTTCTTGGCGGCCCTGAACCGCCGCAATGACTTTATTTTCTCCTCCATTCTTAAAAAATTTACGGTAACTAAAGCTTAACCCTTAATTAGCGGCTCACCACATAAGTCGAGTTAAATAAAGCTGGACTATGTGGCGGCGCTCGACATAGGTCGAGTGGCAATTTCAGCACGTAATGTTGCTGAGAGAGAGAGACAAGTGGTGGCAGGAGACTAGCGAGCGTATGACTGCTCCAGACCACCGCGGCGAACCTACTGACACGAATCTCAGCTCCCTCCTCCCTCTCTCACTCGCTACATACTGAATTATATGGGGAAAGTACCGAATTACATGCTTTTTGCACTCGCGTTGCACGGTTATTGCAAGAAAACTAGCCATCATAAAAGGATCGTTATGGTGTCATTCGAAAGCTCTGTTTATGCCCTTTCAGGGATAGGTACTTGTTTTACGTTCTGGGTGTTATTTAGGCATGAAAATGATCACGTAAACAGCCCTATTTTGGCTAAAAACACCCCGCTGGGCGGTACATACAAATAAACCGCATAGGCCGCTCGTAAGGTGTTAAGGAACAACAATACTAATCGTCACTGTAGGCTAACCAATTCTAATCTATTATAAGCCTAGGCTAACGTACTTACATTGATGACGACAGCAACCAAGCAAATTGAAGCATGCAGATCGCGTGCCCCCTGTGAGTTTACAAATGATCAAAGAAAAGGAAATTAACATATATCATATTACTCTACTTTACAATATTTAATTTACTAGGCTATATTAAATTTTAACAAATTACAAAGTTAATGCCTGAAAAAGAAAGGAAAGGAAAGAGAAACAAGGACCAAGACTCCTCTGAAGGAGGAAAAGCCGCAGCCGTCATCATAGTCTTGAGATCTAGCCTATTGCGTTGACTGCTCCTCCTCGGCCCTGTCCTTCTCAAAGAAGGCACGCGCTCTGTCCAGTAGCGTATCTAATACCTTCTGGCTCCCTGGCGCATCTAACCCCTGCTGAGGTCTGCCCGACAGTGTCCACCCTTGCCCCTGGTATATAGAACTGCTTAACAAAAGAAGCAGGGCACTGCACTGCACGGTCCAGCGGAAAATCCCGGACATACAAATGGCCGAAGAGGGCCACCTTTCTCAAGGGCACAGGGTAACCACCGGGCGATGGCTCAAACTCTTGGCCGATGCCCCCTGCCCTTGGCCGATGACCCCTGCCCTTGCAGCCTTCCCCGGTGCGCCCCTCGACATTTGTCCACTGGATCACCCAGCTCTACACAAAGGCAGACAAGTCAGGCCTAATACCCCCCAATTCTTATCAATATATAACAGATGGCCCAGTATCCTGGTCACGGCACCAATTATATCCTGTTTATTATTCCTAGGGGTAGAGGAGAAACGGATATATATTAAATAACTAAACCTGGAAAGATGAATTGGCCTAGGCTATAAAAATTTTACCGGGTCGGCGGTTGACTTACATGTTATTATGTATATGTCAGCTATCTGTGGTAGTCCCAGTAATATCTATGAAGTACTTCTAGTATAAAGGGGACCGACCGGTTAATGTAGGCTTAAAAAACTCGAAATCCTGAAAATACCAATAGGTTTTTACTCAACAAGAGTCAACATCCCTTCATAAGCCAGTGAAATGTTATTAGTGAAAACCCATTGGAATTTTTTTTTTTTTATGTTTTCCAAACTTTTCCTGTAATTCTAAAAACGTAATATAGCGAACTTTGAAATTAACATGCTCAGTAACTACTGGTCGTATGAGGAGCATACCTATATAAATGGAAAGAGCGTTAGCTACTCTACAACCTCACATACGCTTTATCTTCTACTTTGCCGTGTTCCTGTGTAAAATATTGTAAAACTAAAACAAAAAAGTAAAAATGTTCACCTAATTACCTTAGACTTTCACATGTTATTCTCAGAACCTATATTGTCGCACTTTCGGATGTTACTCTAAAATGTTTATTGGACCTACAGTATAGGAATGGTGTATATACCATTGGAAAGGTAATTACAAACACTACAAGTCCTATAAAGCCAATTTACTCTAGCCAAATTTGTTGGGTTGCAGCATGTTGTCACAGTCGTAAAATTCTACAAAATAATTTCACCTTAACCCTTAAAAAGCGGCCCACCACTTAAGTCGAGTTAAATAAAGCTGGACTATGTGGCGGCGCTCGACATAACTCGAGTGGCAATTTCAGCACGTAATGTGGCTGAGAGAGAGAGACAAGTGGTGGCAGGAGACTAGCGAGCGTATGACTGCTCCAGACCACCGCGGCGAACCTACTGACACAAATCTCAGCTCCCTCCTCCCTCTCTCACTCGCTACATACTCAATTATGTACCGAAAGTACCGAATTACCTGCTTTTTGCACTCGCGTTGCACGGTTATTGCAAGAAAACTATCCATCATATAAGGATCGTTATGGTGTCATTCGAAAGCTCTGTTTATGCCCTTTCAGGGATAGATACTTGTTTTACGTTCTGGGTCTTATTTAGGCATGAAAATGATCACGTAAACAGCCCTATTTTGGCTAAAAACACCCCGCTGGGCGGTACACATAAATAAACCGCATAGGCCGCTCGTAAGGTGTTAATTCATAATCACCTAAATCCAAAAATACACAAAATATATAAAATTTTCTTTATAGCAATTGCAGACACACCTATTGTGAGTTGTTTGATCACATACAGCACGCGCTATAGGGATTTATGTAGGAGTAGAATGGGTCGTAGTAGTGCTATAGTTTGCAACCTTGTGTTACCTAAATTGTAAGAAAAAAGCAAAAAAAAAAAAAAAAAAAAAAATGTTTGACCTAGTTTTATGGTCACATACACCTGTGCCAAATTGCATTTACATTGGAAGTAAGGCCTGGAAGTTAGTAATTAACCGGTCGGTCCCCTTAAGGGGACCGACCAGTTATTTACTTAAAGGAACTTTGCTGTGATGCAAAGAGTGTAGATTAGGTGATGGACAGGTTGGTAGGCAAATATCAGGGAAGTTCTGGTGTTATGTGGCAGCAACTGGTGATTTGTTGTTAGCAGGAGCAAGTCTGTGTGAAGTGTGTCTGAGATTCCCTTTTGTCGTGACAATATAAAATATATTTAAGGGCTTTATATCGTCCCCCGTGATTAAATAATAAGGGAAAATAAACTAAGATATAATTGGTGCAACCACAGTAATATTTATCCACAAAGATAAATAAAGTAATGCGTATAAACAAAAAGGAACCAGCTGTCGTGAAGCCGGGAAATTCAAACTACGGTATCTATACCAGTATTCACGACAGGAGTTAAGTTTAGGTTTTTTAAAAGGAAAATAGCCCTCGTTATACACTTCACTTCGACTTGGACACGCAATGAATAATAACACAATAGCATAACATCTGAGAGCATTCACTAAGCAACACGTGTAATCTTGACTATATAACGTATGTAAAAATAATTGAACAAAATTATGCAGGAACACGAATTACGTAGAAAATACATCGTACTTATATTAAATCACTGCACGGATCAAAGTTGGATAAAACTTACACGTGAAACAATTGACAAGGGAAATCTTAAAAGCGGATTTCTACGAACAAGTTAAATTGAACACTCGCATATTTTATATTACCTTCACAATAATTCCCAACACTTAGAAAACACAGAGACACTTAGGGTAGGGGTTAGAGAGAAGTAATTTCCATGAGGGAGAATCTGGACGACGTACGACTCGTAGTTCTTCCTGTGGCTGGACGTCAAAGGGAGCTGCCTCTCTCCCGGACAATAGAGAAGGTTGCTCCTGGCTCCTCTAACACACTCTCATTCGCCACCCTATTTGGACTTTACTACAGGGACAGGCTTGTCCTATAGAAAGTCTACAACACTATTCTCTACCCACTAAAAGTTAGACCAGTGGAAGGTAGGAACTGTAGTTGCATACCTTCCCTCAATTTCATTCAGGCTATATTTGGGTGATAATTTGAACTCAATTTGACATATTTCAATATAGTATTTATTGTGAAGGCAACCATTATTCTAAAAATATAGGTAACCTAATAATACATGTACAAGGTTATTCTCTATAACTTAAAATTATACTCTTTATATAAAAGGCTTGCATGGCTGCATGATAAATATTTTTCTGTTATTCACTCTTCCTGACTTTTTCTAGATTGCGGGCAATGTTTTCGTTCGTCTTGATTCTTTTTCTACTATTTCCACTCCTCAAGTGAGGTACTGTTGAGGTGATTCTCTTGGTTCCATCGGTAGAGGTACTGCACTGGATCTTGATGTGGCACTTCCATAAGCTCGTCCTCGTATAATAAATTTGGCTGCTGTTGCGTATTTGCCTTTGGTGTTTGCCTCAGGCTCTGCCATTGGCTGGACAGGTATCCCCGTGATTGGTCGGGGCTTGAACTCCTGGTAGGTCCCGGATGTGGTGACCTTTGGCGGGTAGACTGTCCTATTCCTGCATGGATTAGAGCATGGGTAGGCCTTCCTTGCTGGGTAGACTGTGTTACTGCTGCAGGTATTAGAGCATGGGAAACTCAGGGGAACTGTGTGGCTTCTCTGTTCATCTTCTGCTGCATCTTCTTCCTTGTTCTTCTGCTCTCCTTTACTGCGGCTATGGTAGGCTGTTCCCTTTCCTGCATTGTCAGGACCTTTGCAGGATTTGCTATGCCCCTAGTTTGCAACCCTGTCATCTAACCACCGTCTTTCAAAAAACAATATCGGGCGCGAGACTTAAGGTGATATTTTCGGAAAGTTCTGGTGATGAGATAAGGTGTGAGGTGCTGCAGAAATAGACACCAAACTATTGTGGTGATGTCATTAGGGGCATCTGTAGGGGCGGGGGTTAAAGGGAGTAAGAATCGGCACCACAACCCTAAGACTTGCCGGGTCTCAGATTGATTAGAACCACCTATCAGCGGTCTCTTCGGATATATTGACGTAAAGTAGGTAGCGGCAAAACAATTAATAGGAAGGTTCTCTTTTATCAACCCAAGCCCGTCCGTATATGGCTGCCCCCACAGTGCCCCTGGATCTATCACATTGAAATATATTAAGTCAGCTCAAAATTAGGATCTCTCACCCAGTTCATCAAGGTCAAAAATACAAGACACCCTTAGGGGTGAGTGGTACATATAATATTAATTGAGATCAATACATGTAGACAAATAGTTTATAAAACATGATTATTCCCTCTCTCCCAAGCAAATAAACAGGAAACTACGGGCCTTGACTTATACTTAAGAATAATGTACACTGTAATACCTAAGATCTGCAATCAGAATGGACATTTTCAGCAATACTTAAGGATTATAGTTAGCATGTGACGTGTTAGACTCCCAAATTGTTCTGCAACACCGTAATGGAAGTTCCCGCACCAATTATACCAGTTTTCCGTTTCCAAAGTTCATAAGTGCCGCGTACTTAAAGGAACGCGGGATACTGAAATAAAAAAACTTATAGCTACCCTCCACCTGTGGTCAGATACGGTCATACTGAGGGTCCATTGTACTCGAGGAGCTTCACAACTTAGCCTACTCCCGGATCCGCTCATCTGTCCCCCAAACAGGAAGGTCGGTAGTCTTGGGTTGCGCCGACGGTGGGCTACCTCCTGACCGGCTGGATTCACTCTGGCTTACTCCCCAAGGTCGGACCCCGCTAAAATACATGTAATCATAATGACTAACTATCCTACAACCAAAAAAGTAGTCTAAGAGCTCAATGACTTACCACACATATCCAAAAAGAAACAACTCGGCACAGTATTAACAGCAACATTACGAGAATACTCAACCAATAATAAGTATGATAAATAAGCCTCATAACAAAAATAACGAAAAGAAAGAACAATAAATAATACTTGGCTATGCATGTTATAAAAATGGGCAACCATTAATAGACAATAGCAGTAAGAATATATGTTACATTATGCAGTACTGTATTATGAAAATTGGCAAAAATGGATAGGCACTAAAAAGTAATACTAAACCTAATTATTTGGCGATACAGAATTATGAAACTAAGACAAAAACAAAAAATTAATAGGCTAAACCAAATAGTACATGAAGATGATAAATATACAGGGCATCCCTAGTTAATAATGAAGTACTTGTAATAAAACTAAAAATATGGTCAATATTATATCCTAAGCCAGATAGGCTAAGCAACAATTATTGTATCACCACATACACTTCATATTAACCTACCTCATGTACTAAAACACCATACCAATGTAAATCACAACCTATAATCAAACAAATTAATATTTACCTCTCTTCCATAGAGAATACATCTCTGGGAAGGAGAGCAGGATACTAAAATGGCAGCCTATTCACTCCGATGCAACATGGCCACCTTTCCTCGTGGTTACCTCACCACCAGCGTCCCTAAGCAGGAAAACGTACAGCGCTATAATGCGTCTGATTTTACGTTACTTTAACGGTAGATATACACGAATAGAGTATTACAAGCAAGTAAATAGTTAAATATTCAAGTTTAAATAAGCAGGAACTTACGGGAAAGCGAAGATGAGGGGGCAAGAGAGGGAGACAGGGTGACAGACCTTCCTTCTCGGGGCCCTGTCCGCGCTCTGCCTCGCTCCTACCTCCCTCACCCTACCTCCACCCGCGAAAAAGGAGGGAAGTTGTCACCTCTCGTATTTCATCCAATTAAATAGATAGACTCATAGCGACTTTACACTGTACTTTTTCCTTTACAAGTTGTTTCTAGTCCAATATCACCTCCACCAGTTACTATCTCTTCCCGACAAACAAGTCAATGATATTATACATAAAGGAAATTTAGTGCTTCTCATATGGCAACACACTCCAAGCGCCAACTTTTCAACGGCTTCATGCTGACGTGGCAGTTGTCACTTTAATTTTTATCAGTAATATAGGATGAATTGCATTGGTACGAAACTAAAAGTAATAATGACATAGGTATAAAAATATAGGTAAATGGTATTATGTTACCTCCACCAACCGACTTTACTCCTAAACTCAATTAATGAAATCAACAAATACATAGACAAGATCACCTGTAGACAGATATACTTCACCAACATTCCTACAGTAATACGAATTTTTGGGCTAGAATAAAACAATTAATGCATATAAATATTTCCGGGCATTACATCCGACCACGGTTAGGGAAGACCAAAAATTTGGGTGACTGAGCCCAATTACACCAGAGGTACCTAGTACCACACATTTTTACAAAGCCACCCATACATAAAATTGCCCCTTTGTGACCCGCCTCCCCCAATACTGCGATGCGAGGGGTATTACATACACTCCGTGCTCGTGGGGGGGGACCCTGGTCTACTCACGCAAAAAAAAAATGAAAAAAGTAAACATTTAATCTGTCCTATACTGCGACTGTGGGGTATTACATACGCTCCATGCTCGAGAACAGACCAGCGGCTACCTTGACCCCTAAATATGCCTCTGCCCCCTAACTACAACTGTCACCAAAATATGCCTCTGACCCCTAAATACACCTCTGCTATCAAACCTACAAAACTTTCATTCTGCCTACAACGAGGATACCCTGCCCCAAGGAGAAACTTTGTGCTTAAATAAGATAACACGAGCCGCTCCACTGCATCCTGTCCTGAGAAACCGAACGAGACTTACCTTCCTCTTCAAACATGCAAGAGCCCTTAGTTCAACTTCTCCCAAGCCCTATAGAGAAACTGGAAACTCCCCCTCTCTCCTTGAGCAATCCTATACTGCAACACTGTGATGTACCATCATTCGGACTTGAGGTTCATAAGGTAAGTAGAAAGTACCAGGGGGAAACCTTCAGGCAGAACTGCCCCTCACATGTATACTAAAATTCCCTAAATTTCTAATAATCCCTTAGCTAAATCTGATGAGCTAACCTACTTGAAAAAAACAAAAACAAAAAACAAATATGAAGTAAAGGCAAGACTGACGATCTATACACCGCGGTGCACTCGATTTTGACAAACTGCAGCCTCCACGTTTCATCTCCCCCAAGTGCAGAGCAAGCCCCGATCACTGTTAAAAACGAAATACAAGGACATTGAGCACCTGCTAATGTGAAGAGCCGGACAAGAGAAATCTGGTAAAGTATAATCTACTAAAGGTTCCCAACCAATCAAGGCAAGGACAGACCTGTCAAAAAAAAGAAAAAGACCACAAAAAGAATAATTCTTATTTATATACAGTATATACATCATGCATCTGTCACCCACCTCTAGGAGTACTGCAACCTCTCAGGGCAAGATGTTCTCCTCTTCCTCCCTAGGCAAGAACCTCTGATCCACCGCAATCAGTAAGGCATCCCTCTCGACAAATCTTTTTACCTTTCCGCCGCTCTGCTCAGTACGGTACCATCAAATACATTCTCCAGTTCGTAGGCTCTACCCTGATCGATAACTTTGACAATTTTGAAAGGACCCTGCCACTTTCTATTCAACTTAGATGCAGTACCAGGCAAGCAATCTTCAATGTACACCCAAACTAGTCCCCCTGCCTCCAGAGAAACGTTTTTACGCGACTCATTCGCCCGATTAAGGTATCCTGCTGTCATACAGCGTTGAGTCTCCTTGAGAAGTTGCTTGACGTCTAATCTCTCTACACAGGCCTAATCCCCTGGCAGCAGCAGTTCTCTTAATTCCCAATTTGGGTGACGACCATGAAAAGCAAAAAACGGGGAAGTACCAAGAGAAATATGCACGGCCTCATTCAAGGCTTTTTCAGTTTCACAGATGTGCATAGGCCACGTATTAGGATGTTCTTGACTCAGTATTGCCAGTACCGTCGTCAAGGTCCTATGAGCTCTCTCAATGACTGAATTGCCTTGGGGATGGTACGGTAGACAGAACCCACGTTTAATTCCGGCTCTCCGACAGAAATCTCTAAACTCTGCACCTGTGAACTCTCCTCCATTATCCATAATAACCACCTGGGGTTTGCCGTACTTACAGATGTCCCTTTTAAATTCTTCAGCTACTACCTTGCAAGATTTATTTCGAAGGGGATAGATACGCAGATACCTAGAAAAATGATCTATCACGGTGAGACAATACCGATGACCACTCCTACTGTTGTGCAAGTCATTATGATCTATGGCAATCCTTTGGCCATTGTCATCTACTGGTGGGAGTTCCCTAAAATGGTGTACAATCTTCCCATGTCCCTTGAACTGCTGACATGACTTACACGATTTAACAAAATGCCGTACATCCTTCAGTAAGGTCGGCCAATAAAAATGCTGTCTTGCCTTGGCTACTGTCTTGCGTTCACCTAGATGTGAAGAATTGTGGGCCACCGAACAAGAAATTGCCACCAATGACCTAGGTACGACCAGACACAATCTAGATTTTCCCATCTCTTCTCTTCGTTCATACAACACTTCCTCACTCATTTCAAAAGCATAGATAGGACGATTACCTGGCAATTTCCTGGGCAACTGGCCTCCTTCTAAATATTGGATCACCTGCATCCAACGTGAGTCTGTTTTCTGGGCTTCCTTAATCTTATCTATCGTAAGACCTAACCACTGGAATTCTGAATTAGCCTGCGTTACATCTGGAGTTTCACCTACGGCTCCTACTGGCCTACTCAAAGCATCTGGGACATAATGATTCACACCCTTATTATACTTTATTACAAAGTCGTAGTCTCGCATCTCCAATATGTACCTAGACATGCGTGGACATTTGGTCTTTTTCTTGAAGATAGCAGTTAGTGGTCTATGGTCAGTAATGATGGAAAAGGGTTGGCACCACAGATAATGATTGAAGAACCTACATGCACCCACAATTGCCATGGCCTCTCTGTCGGTAACCGAGTACCTCCTTTCTGCCGGTGTAAGTTTCTTTGAAAAATATCCGATAGGCTTTAAATCTTTCTCACCTTCCAATTGCATAAGGGCTCCCCCGATATGAGTGTCACTAGCATCTGTGTGTAGTTCGAATGATTTAGTTAAATCTGCTTTGACCAGTAGTGGAGCTGACATTAGCTTTTGTTTAAGAACCATGAAGGCATCTTCACACTCGCTCGACCACTCAAATTTGACATCTTTCTTTATGAGCAATGGCTGCAAAGTCAGGAATATGCTTACGATAAAAGTTACACATACCTACAAAACATCTTACTTCTTTTACTTTGGTTGGTCGAGACATCCGTTTAATGGCTTCAAGGTTCTTGCTGTCAGGACGCACTCCTTTCTCTGACACTATATGACCCAGAAACTTAATTTCACGCATTATGACAGAACACTTGCTAACATTCAGCTTCATTCCAAATTCTGCTAGCCTTTCAAAGGTAGTCTTTAGCCTGCCTAGCATCTGATCAAAAGAATCTGACCAGATCACTACATCGTCTAAATAGTTTCTACACCAACCTTTCTTAACTTGCGGGGCTAACACTTGCTGCATTTTCCTTGTAAAAATTGCTGGACTAACAGACAACCCAAAAGGTAAGCGCTTATATCTGAAGAGGTTATTGCCGTCTGAGAAAGTAGTCAAGTCACGAGAGCTCTCATCCAACCTTACCTGGAGATAGGCATCCTTCATATCTAGAGTGCAATAGTACTTTTTCCCTGCACTCTCCTCAACTAACTCATCTAGTCTAGGTAGTGGCTGAATATCAACTTTCACCTTTTTGTTTAGCGCCCGATAATCTATGCACATTCTCTTACTACCATCCATCTTACTAACTAGTACAATTGGGGCTAGATACGCAGCAGTGGATTCCTCAATTACATCTTTAGCAATCATATCTTCAATCATTTCGCCAATCACCTTCTTTGCTTGCTCAGGATGTCGATACAAGGGCATGCATACAGGGTTAGAGTCATTAGTAACAATTTGGGCTTCAGATACCTTTAGGGTGCCTATTTCTTTCTTTTGGGCCCAGGATGAAGAGCGAGTTATTATTCAATATTACTTCTATTAACTGGTCTTTCTGAGACCGAGACAAATGTGGCCACTTAAGCCCACCTAGAATTGAATTAAGAGCTGCACGTCGGTCACTCCCATTCTGTGCCTGATCCATGTGGGGTAACAGGGCGTTATCAACCCAGACTACTGAAGATACATTACTACTCTATTTCGTCACCTGCTCTCACTACTTCAGGTTGACTACCATACCCTCCATTTGGTTCAAAGACAGTGATACTCGATTCTTCAATGACCCGATATGTTCCGAGTACCTGTCCCGGGTTTAGTCTCACTGGACCCTTTGTCGGCTTGGTTATAGGCAAGTAACATTCTCCCTCTCCATCAACAGCCACACAACATCTTAGTCCTAACGACGCTTTACCCTTGGCCCTCCGAAACTTACTTATATGCAGAATATCTCCTGGATTCCAATTTTTTAGAGTGATTGGTACTGACATGACGGTCTGTGCTGGCAACACCGTCCTACACCTCACATGCACCAGGTCTCCTTCAACACTTCTTATATGATTAGGCAGAAACTTTATTTGATTGACAGTTTGACAACGCTTACTACTGATCTCGTACTGCTGACCACCCCATTGCATCTCCTTACCTTTCCCATCCCAAGTGAAAATTGCCCGCCCAATCAGATCGGCACCCATAAGCACCTCAGTCGACAAGTAATAATCTGGAACTACCACGAAACGCTGCACGACACTCAACTTGGGCGCAATATGTACTACAGAAGAGACTTGTCCGACTATGGTTAACTTGTGATTCGACACCGAATGTAGAGGACGCCTGCATGCACTAACTTTCAACCCTAAACGATCCGCTGTGCTCTCTTTCATCAACGACACCACACTTCCTGTGTCTACAAAAGCTGAGACTCAAAGTTGTCCCAAATTCAAGCATATCAATGGGGTGTCTACTTCGCCTCGTACTAGGTTGACCTTCTTTACCTCGGCACTCGAAAGGTTATGTCGACCTTCACTCAGTTTTATATCTTTTACACTACATACTACATCCTTACTGGCTGAGTGCGTCGACCGGGACTCCTCTAGTCATTGACCAGGGGTTTGTGTGTTTGTATTTAGCCGAGAGTCATGCTGTGGAGGGGGGTTAGGTGTTACGGGAGATCTACTTTGTGCGTTTACCTGTTCCCTACTCCGGTTAGGTCTTCCCAGACACCCTTCATGTCCCCTTCTAGAGTTAACTTTTAGACATTCAAAACAACTTCCATAGTCTGGTTTCCTCGGACAGTCTAACCTATGATGTCTACTCCGATTTGAACACCAACCACAATACCTGGGGGAAGATCCAGACCTAGAGGACCGCTGATAAACTTGCGAATTAGCTACTGGGTAAGAGACATTACTGACATCTGGTCGAGCGACACTACTAGCGGCTGGAACATTACTACCATAAGTCCCCGGTTCATCAGCAACCTTAGCCACCCTACGACACTGTCTAAACCCCCGTTTTCTCTCTAACTCTGAAATAAAGGTCTCCTCCATTCCCAAGTCGCGAAATAAGTCCAACCGTTCTCTAACCTCTTGGGGAACGTTACGGAGGATCGCTCTCTTCCACATGCGCTCCACATTAGGTGGGTTAATATGGGCGTGTTCCCTACAAATTGCTCTGAAATTGCTCTTGAACTGTCTAACAAACCTCCTAGGTGGGTCTTCAAAATTTTACTCCATCTGAGCTAGTTCCCTGAAAGCATCTGCAACACCCGTAGGACCTCCAAACTTTTTTTGAAGCATCCTTCGAATATCCCAATATATACCTCCTGACGTACACAAACTTAACTCTCCTAAGATATAAGTGCGAAGTTCTGTATCCATCCGAGTGAGTGCTACCGCTTTCCGCTTCTCTAGGTTAACTGTGACAGACTCCACTTGCATGACGAAATGATCCACCAACGTCCTGGTGTGAAGTCCATACATCTCACTCATTTTCAACACATCTACGTCCTTACACTCTAGCACTAACGAACTGTCCTGCCCCTCTTGCATGGTTCCGACTGGTAACATAGACATCTGCGGGGTTGACTGCCATAACGGGCTGCCAATCTTTGTAGGAACGAGTTCAGGTGGACTTAACCGTTCCTCCAACAATTTAATACGAGAGAGATATGCATCAAGAGGAACCATCTGTTCCTGTTTCATACCCGCACCATCAGTCACCTCTACATCAAAATCAATGAGTCGTTGGACACTGGGTTCCATTTTGAACTATTAACCTCTGAAGTGTGCATGGGGGGTATGAGACACCACACTCCTGTGCTGACATATTTGAGCTGTTCCCATCACTAAAATATTTATTTTACCATAAATAGCATTAATACTTATCCATATGCGCCTATTATAGGTTGATTATAAAGGTATTAACCTGTTACAACAATAAAACAAGTGGAAACAGCGTTTGGATGGTCAAAATCGGCGATACAGGCCGGGAGTTACACAATGTATGGCTGAGGCAACCTCCCAGCCCACCACTTTCCTCCACCTCTGGAGAGAGACTGTCGATCCATACTCACTCTCTCTCTCTTGCACTCGCTTGCTAACAGTGATGACAATGCCCTGCTACCAACTCGCTAATGTTAGCACAAAAATAGACCACAGGAAAAGGGAATAACAGGGAAAATAGGTGATAACTGAAGGAGGGGAGGAAAGTGGGGAAGGAGGGGAGGTGGAGGAGTGATATTTGGCATGGCCCAGGGGCAAACATTTTTTTTTTTTTTTTTTCAGTATTTTAAATTTATATTTTTTTCCCTGACTCTTAAGAGTCTTCCCGCAGTCCGCCAGGGGAACTCTTAAGAGTCTTCCCGCAGTTCCCGGGTTAAGCACGGTTACACGGAATATAATCAATAACTGTCTCCCACCTGTGCAGCAATACTCAGATAAATGTGGAAATGGTAAATGTATAATACAATGACAGTACAGGCACATAAGAATTTATTTTTACCTTGGAGAACTGGGGTTCAAGCTTACTTAATTTCCCTCAATTATTCTTAATAAACTCAAATTATAACAAATTTAATTACCCTCGGTGGAGTCACAGTTCATCTCACCGCATTGCCACTACTTGTAGGGGCGGGGATTAAATGGAGTAAGAATCGGCACCACAATCCTAAGACTTGCCGGGTCTCAGATTGATTAGAACCACCTATCAGAGGTCTCTTCGGATATATTGACGTAAAGTGGTAGCGGCAAAACAATTAATAGGAAGGTTCTCTTTTATCAACCCAAGCCCGTCCGTATATGGCTCCCCCCACAGTGCCCCTGGATCTATCACATTGAAATATATTAAGTCAGCTCAAAATTAAGATCTCTCACCCAGTTCATCAAGGTCAAAAATACAAGACACCCTTAGGGGTGAGTGGTACATATAATATTAATTGAGATCAATACATGTGGACAAATAGTTTATAAAACATGATTATTCCCTCTCTCCCAAACAAATAAACAGGAAACTACGGGCCTTGACTTATACTTAAGAATAATGTACACTGTAATACCTAAGATCTGCAATCAGAATGGACATGTTCAGCAATACTTAAGGATTATAGTTAGCATGTGACGTGTTAGACTCCCAAATTGTTCAGCAACACCGTAATGGAAGTTCCCGCACCAATTATACCAGTTTTCCGTTTCCAAAGTTCATAAGTGCCGCGTACTTAAAGGAACGCGGGATACTGAAATAAAAAAACTTATAGCTACCCTCCACCTGTGGTCAGATACGGTCATACTGAGGGTACATTGTACTCGAGGAGCTTCACAACTTAGCCTACTCCCGGATCCGCTCATCTGTCCCCCAAACAGGAAGGTCGGTAGTTCCGGGTTGCACCGACGGTGGGCTACCTCCTGACCGGCTGGATTCACTCTGGCTTACTCCCCAAGGCTGGATCCCGCTAAAATACATGTAATCATAATGACTAACTATCCTACAACCCAAAAAGTAGTCTAAGAGCTCAATGACTTACCACACATATCCAAAAAGAAACAACTCGGCACAGTATTAAATTAAAAGCAACATTACGAGAATACTCAACCAATAATAAGTATGATAAATAAGCCTCATAACAAAAATAGCGAAAAGAAAGAACAATAAATAATACTTGGCTATGCATGTTATAAAAATGGGCAACCATTAATAGACAATAGCAGTAAGAATATATGTTACATTATGCAGTACTGTATTATGAAAAATGGTAAAAAATGGATAGGCACTAAAAAGTAATACTTACCTAATTATTTGGCGATACAGAATTATGAAACTCTTCCATACACAATACATCTCGGGGAAGGAGAGCAGGATACTAAAATGGCAGCCTATTCACTCCGATGCAACATGGCCGCCTTCCCTCGTGGTTACCTCACCACCAGCGTCCCTAAGCAGGAAAACGTACAGCGCTATAATGCGTCTGATTTTACGTTACTTCAACGGTAGATATGCACGAATAGAGTACTACAAGCAAGTAAATAGTTAAATATTCAAGTTTAAATAAGCAGGAACTTACGGGAAAGCGAAGATGAGGGGGCAAGAGAGGGAGACAGGGCGACAGACCTTCCTTCTCGGGCCCTGTCCGTGCTCTGCCTCGCTCCTACCTCCCTCACCCTACCGCCACCCGCGAAAAAGGAGGGAAGTTGTCACCTCTCGTATTTCATCCAATTAAATAGATAGACTCATAGCGACTTTACACTGTACTTTTTCCTTTACAAGTTGTTTCTAGTCCAATATCACCTCCACCAGTTACTATCTCTTCCCGACAAACAAGTCAATGATATTATACATAAAGGAAATTTAGTGCTTCTCATATGGCAACACACTCCAAGCGCCAACTTTTCAACGGCTTCATGCTGACGTGGCAGTTGTCACTTACACACCTCACCCCTTAATTTTTATCAGTAATATAGGATGAATTGCATTGGTACGAAACTAAAAGTAATAATGACATAGGTATAAAAATATAGGTAAATTATATTATGTTACCTCCACCACCGACTTTACTCCTTAACTCAATTAATGAAATCAACAAATACATAGACAAGATCACCTGTAGACAGATATACTTCACCAACATTCCTACAGTAATACAATATTTTGGGCTAGAATAAAACAATTAATGCATATAAATATTTCCGGGCATTACACATCGGCGTTGTATTCCAGAATCAACTGGAGTGGAGTAGTAGAGGAATTAGCCACATGGATTAAGTGAGCTGGAGAGGTGATGTTGATAGTGGCGTTGGTGGAGGACACGAACAGACTGCTGTTTTTATGATTGCAGCAGGAGGACCAGTACTGGAAGATGTGGTTGGTTGTGGAGCTGGTGGAGTTATGACTGGAGTGGAGTCGGTAGGAATAGTTGGCCCAGGCGGGAGGGGCTTGGTGGTTTGGGGGCCTGTCCTTAGGTCAGGTGACATCGCAGTGGCCAGAGGAACAGGTTGGATGGGTGACCTCGCAACAGGTGTGGCGGTGACCTTTGAAGTTCGCGAGGAGGTGACTTTGGTGGGAGCCCGCCTTTTGTAGATGGGGTTGAAGGTGGGTGCCCAGCGGTTAGGTGGAGTCACACGTCGGCCAGATCTTCGACATGTAGGATTAGACAAATGTTGCATTAACAAAGGTGGTCTTAATTCGTTCGTTGGCATGGGGGAAGAAGGATGGAGGGAGGTATAGGTGCATTGAGATGATTTAGAATTAGAGGAAGTAAGTGTAGGAGATTAATGAGTAGATGTGGTAGGTTTAGGAGATTGAATCAGAGGTATAGGAAGTTGAGGAGAGAGTTAAGATTTAAGTGTAGTTGAATAGTTTTCCTGAACAGGTAAACTTGTTGGGTTGATAAGTTGGTGAGTGGATGAATTAGATGAAGTGTTGGACAGAGAAGGAGAGGTTTGGCGATTCCTTTCTAGAGATGGAATATTATTAATTTCTGGAGTGGTAGGGAGAAGACAGGGTGAAGTAGGAAAAATAGGTAGACTGTTGGCAGGTGAGGTAGTAGGAAGAGTAGATCTTAGCTGAGTAACAGTAGGGTTAGGTTGTGTTAGAAGTTTAGGAGGAGCAGAGACAATGCGAGTAGGAGGTGGAAGATCATTATAGAGACTGGTGCGATAGGGGTTTGATGGAGGAGGGATAGGTGGTTCTGGATAGGTGAACCCGGTATTAGGTACTCTTGGCACAGGTGGTTGCACAAGTGTTTGTACCACTACCTGAGCAGGAGGGATGGTTGGAAGGATAGGAGGTGTCAATGGTTCTGTGGATCCTAAATTTTGGTTATCAATTGCAGGCAATGTGTCATTTGTTACGACCGGCACAACGAAATAAACAAGGGCACTTAATATTGGACTATAAGATAGGCTAGATCTGCAACAACGGTACGCTAATTCCAAACCCTCGAACTATTAAGCCGGTGAACAAAACACTTAAAACCCTCCAGAGTTAATCTACTGGATAACGGGGTATCAATTAACTGGGTTTAGTGCACTTCTACAAAGGCTTTCCGTTGACGGAAAAGCCTACTCACAACAAGAGTAATTACGTTAATAAAAAGCTCTCAAGTAATAACAATGCTTAAATAAACTATGACAAGATTTAATAAAAGGTTATATGCTTATGTTATCTTTAGTGTGAGTCTGGACTCTACACTAAACTCTTCAATGCTCTATGAAAACACTTGAAGTCTAGTCCTACAGCAAACAGATATGGAATCTTCTGAAAACGTCTGATGCTCTAAGATGCTCGTCGAATATAGAACAGAAATAATGCAGGGGAAGGACACCCAAGCGTGTATCCTAGATACACCAAAAAGTAGGATACATATATATAGAACAAGAGAGTGCAACAACTCTGTGACAGCACTAATAACAGCCACTCAAAAACAGTACTTCCTTAGCCAACGTAACAGCCATACTGGGTTGTGCACTATGCATCAACCTAGGCATAAACAATACGTGAATAATTCCTAAAACATACGCAGTTAAAGTTTATAAACAATATGCTGTCTTTCTTACTAATAAAGTCTAGCAGCGGTATAAAGGTACAGGGAGCCTAGGCAGAGCTCAAGCATGCTCGTAGCCTACTGTCTCCCCTGAACAGGTTTCCCTTATCTTACGTTAAGTGACTAGGAGGCTCTCTTGGTAAGTCCAGATCTCAAGTATCTGGTCTTACCCTGGCGCTCCTCAAAGGTCAACAAAATGAGGTATCAAGCATACAAGCAAGAGTATGCAAAAGCCCTTCGCTTGTATACTGCTAAGCTCGCAAAGGAAAATATGCACAAGGGTTACAGGCTACCTAGCTCCGTCGAAGTCGTACAGGCTCTGACTTGCCATATACATAACTCAGACAACGACCAAAGATACCCTCCACTGTCTAGCATTAAATAGTAATAAAGAAAAACCAAATAATTAGAAGCACCCAATAATATGAATCCATGTGACTATGACTCTAATAATCCCTAAATCTAGTGCAAAACATATATGTGAGAACAGGCGCTGGTAATACGACTGGCCGACTATGGAAGTCGTATGCGAGAACCAGAAGGGATGGATAATTGAATAAAGATAACAAGTATTGGAAAGAAGGAGTTCAGAGAGAGAAACAGCAGTAAAGAGGGTTAGATTGGGGACAGAATGCGAGGGACGTCTAGGACCAAGCGCAACATGCCATGCTCTGAGGAGAGGAAGAAGGAAGGAGCCCCCACCACCGGGCTAGGATAGCGGCGACCAATCACAGGCCACTACGTCACATGAAAAGCAGGCGTCATATGACACGCCAGGCCCGCCGTCCAATAGGGGGCGGGTGGTCCACCGAGCGAGGAATGCACACATATATACACACACACACTACCACCTCGCTCTACCCTCTCTCTCTCCTTGCAACTAACACACTACATATCTTATAACTCTATTCATGATATAAAATACTTCCAAGTGTCACAGACAAGAATAAAGGCAAACACTGATCTGTCTGTGACAACATGAACACTAAGAAAGAAAGAACATCGTTCTACGATTATTATAGCCCATTTCACTGCCCCGGGGAGCGCTAGCGAGTACGAGTACATTCTGGCAAGCTGGCCAGCGTAACACATTATCTTTGGGGTGAGCAAGCATAGTCATATTGTCATCAATGGGCTGAAACCTATTTACATATCTATTTCGGTAGGTGCGTGACTCTCCAAAGTAATTTCTGGTAACCTGGTAACAGTTTGGCACAGTTAATATCTCACAAGGACCTTTACATCTGGGTTTGAGTTTGGAAGGTACTGGTAGTTGAGCAACCATGACAAGATTGCCGACATGGTGGGACTTACTTTCGCTGTCTCGTCATGTTGTAGGTCTTGGATGTACTGAAGTTGTCGAAGGCGGTTCTTTAGGTGAACTAAAGATTGGTCAAAATTTGAGGAGTGCTCGTAAGGGACAGACAGGTGGCGTAGAGGCAGGAGCAGAGGTGGCACTCCAAAAAACACGTTCATGGGGTGAAAATCCGTCTTGACGGGGGCAGGTATTGATGCCCCACTGCACTATTTTGACCTGATTGGGCCAATCAGTGGTGTTCATCTGTTGCAGACGAGTACTTATTTGGTTAGCAATAGTGCGGTGACTCCTCTCACAAATAGAGTTCCCTTGAGGCCAGTAAGGGGATGAATGGCTAATTTTGAATCCACACATCTGGGATAATTGTGACCAGATGTGACCGGTGAACTCAGGGGCATTATCTGAATGAATAGCTTCAGGTAACCCGAAATAGGGGAAGACATGCTGTATCATTGCCTCAGCTACTGCTAATGCTGAGTGTTCCTTTGCTGGACAGGCAATTACATATTTAGAATATGTGTCCACAAAGGTGATAATGTCTTTAAATCCTTTACTACCTTCCATGGGTCCCATTACATCTACTGCTAAGAGTTGCCATGGTTTGGACGGTACTAACTTTCCTGTAGGTCCGGCTGTATGGGTCCTATCTTTGCCCAAGGCACAGGCTCGGCAGGCTTCTGTGTTTCTTTTTGCTGTGATGTAAGGGGAAGGAGTCCAGTATTCCTGCTGGAAAGTAGTAGTTAACTTCCTCTGGGCCAAATGATTGCCATTTTGTGCATGTAAGGATTGCATAGTAGATAGAGCTGAATTGGGAGTAATCACAATTTTCCCTTCTGGAGTATACAAATGATCTCCTCTTCTTGTGAGTTGGGAGAAAATACTTCTAGGCATCCAATCTGGCTTTTCATGTCTCTGAAACTGCTTAAGTAGTTGTTGTTGATCTTGATCCATTGAATCTTGATGATGAATGGCTAAGATAGGTTGAGCATCCGTTTTCTCGCTAGGTGTGTCAGTTATTGATGTAGTTGGAAGTCTGGACAAAGCATCAGCATTGGTGTGGAGTTTTTCCGGTCGATAGGCAATTTCAAAATTAAATTCATCTAGCGATTCTCGCCATCTGACAGTTAAGGCATTTTTAGTGTCAGATTGCTATAGCCATTGGAGGGCGTGGTGATCGGTAATGATGGTCACCTTGACACCAGCTAGGTAAGATTTAAAATGTTGCAGGACCCAAAATATTCCCAGACATTCTCGCTTGGTAACGGGATAGTTGATTTCTGCCGGATTTAGGGTTCGGCTGGCACATGCAATAATACGCTCTCTTCCTTCTCTAGTTTGTCCTAGAACGGCGCCAATACCGAATTGTGAAACATTGGTATATAGGTGGAATGGTTTGGTATAGTCTGGAAAAGATACTACCGGGGATGCTACGAGCAGCTCTTTAAAGGACTTAGAGGCTTTTAAACATTGGTCGGTCCACAGGAATGGTTCTTCTTTCCTGGTTAAGTCATGTAGTGGTTTGGCAATAGTGGCAAAATTGTTCACAAATCGGCGATAGTATGATGCTAGGCCGAGAAAAGCTTGGACTCCTTTTACATTGGTGGGAGGAGTTATGGTACTGATGGCATGTAATTTGTCTGGATCTGGGGCAATTCCTTATTCTGAGACTATGTGGCCTAGAAATTGAACTTCTTTCTTAGCCAGAGTACATTTAGAGGGTTTAGTTTCAGGTTTGCTTCCCGAATCCTCTGAAATACTTGATGTAGTCTTTGTAGATGTTCAGCCCAGGTCTTCCCAAACACAATAATGTCATCTAAGTACGCCAGACAAGTTTCCCAGGTTAATCCTTGTAGAACAGATTCCATCAACCTGGAAAAGGTGGCAGGTCCATTACATAGATCGAACAGCTATACTGTGAACTCATACAATCTTCCTTGGCTTGTGGAAAAAGCCGTCTTTTGTTGGTGTTCTGGAAGTACGGGTACTTGCCAATATCCGGCTTGCAAATCCAGAGTGGTGAACCATTTAGCTCCTAATAGGGAATCTAAAGAGTCATCAATTCTAGGTAATGGTGTGGCGTCTTTGATAGTTACGTCGTTCAACTGTCGGTAATCGATACAGAAACGGGTGGATCCATCTTTCATCCGGACGAGTACCACCAGAGATGACCAAGGACTAGTGGAATGTTGGACAACTCCAGTTGCTAGCATGTCTTTTACCTGAAATTCCTCTTGCTGTCTCTGTATTAGATTTTTCCTCCGAATCGGCTGTTTTATCGGATGTCCTACAGTATGAATAAGATGTTGCAGTACGTTGGTTTTCCCGACGTCTTGGCTGGATGTGGCGAAGATGTTTTGATAAGTAGTCATCAGGTCACATAAATCAGTTTGTTGTTGAGAAGTTAAATGAGAAGGAATATCAGGTAGGGGAAAGGAAGGTGGAGAGGTATCTTCTGAAGGTAAAGATAGTTCTACTGCATACGTTGCAAGTTCCCCAATAGTTAACCCTTTCGGCAAAGTGATAGGTTGATCGGAGATATTAGCTATTTTGATACAATTTAATGGATTAGAGATGATGGCTGGAGCGGTCAGGCAATCCCTGTCAAAAGGGCTTCGGATGTTAGGGGTCATAATTACATCCCCAGGCAATGTGGGTACGATAGGTACTCATTGTTCATGATGAGGGGGAAGTGTCACTTATTTGGAAGTAACAGCGTGAGTTGTCTGTATGAGACAAATGGTAGGTTGAGTCTGTTTCTCCTGATTGCTCTGATTGATCATATACTTTGTGATAGGGATTACGTTACTTAATGTTTTAGCAATGGGAGTGACATTAGACTTTTTGGCTGTTTTTTTTTTGTTTTTTTTTTTTAAGTGAGGGTGAAAACTTTATAGTTCTCACTTTGCAATCAATGAAAGCGCCCAGAGAAGTGAGCAAATCGAGACCCAAGTATCCATCGTACTTGGTCTCTTGGGGATCATAAATCATGAAGGAATGTTCTGTCCCATGATCAGGGACAGGGGTGCTAACATAAAGTGGACTTATTGAAGAAGGTTGAATAATACCTAAAGTTTTTTCATGCTGTTTGAAGAAAGGAAAGAAGAGACATGAACGGGAAGCCCCTGTGTCAATAAAAGTCGGACTTTCACTCCATTTAAAGTGATTTTCCTATAGATGGGAAGATTATCTGGGACTGTCCCCTCATGAGCCCCCACCATTCTGACAGTTGTTTGTGAACGGGGGCAGATTAAAAATCCAGGTTGTCCTGAATTTCTGCATCTAACGCTACTATTTCCGGCTCTTCAACATTTTCCTTTTCGTCGAAGTTCTCAATTCCTGCGGTTCCATCTTCCGTGATTGTAGCCACACGCCGGGGCTTAATCCAAGGAATCTGAGCCCATCAACTAGGTAACCTGGACCTCTGCTTGGTTAACTCCATGAATGATTTCTTAATGGACACTAAAGCACATAATTGGCCATTGCATGGTTTCCAGTCGGAGGGGCGAATTCTGGCCCATTCCTCTACATTATCACTGGGTCATGGCGCCGCAGGGGTAGGTGAAGGTGTTGTTGACGGGTGAGTAGTGACCCTACTGATGACGGCAATCTTTTCTTATTCTGTTCCCTGTTTTTTTTTAAGGCCAAGATGCGCCTTACCACTGGCAAATCATTCTCATAGGTTGTGGGCTCTGTGATAGAGAAATGATCTGCTACTGCCAGGGGTAGTATTCTCAGTAGAGCTTTGAACACAACCTTCTTCCGTTGAGCGGCTGTATCCTCAGGAAAAGCTGTTATCGCCAATTGACTCAACTGACTGATTGTGGTGTCCAAATCACCTGTATATTAAACCTCATGAAAATGATGGTCCGCCATGGTTTGACCTAGTAATAGGTTGATAGCTAATTTGGTATAGCTCTCAAACTGTGCCCAGGTCAACCCTGGGGTGTCGCGCACATACCCTGATGCCTTAACCGCGTATTTCCCTAGCTTCATAACCACAGCATATATCTTGGACATGTCATCGTCCCTGAACGTAATGTCCAGGACCAGTTTGATAACTTCCAAATAAGTGTTAATGTCATGTTCCTTTGTTTTGAATGCAATAATATTGAGTGCTTTAGCCGCCATAGTGAATTTTGCGTCCGAAGATAATTGAGTAATAACAAATAAAAAGCACAATATAGCTGATATGCAGTATCGAGACACCGCTGCCGCCAGTGTTATGCCGGGTTTTAATCCAACTCGCTTTGTTATGTATTCTTTATTTACCCGAGTTTCGGATATTTAGAATCGGATAATGCTCAACAGGAACATATCTCGCTTCATGAATATTATTACTCAATCGCCCTCCCCCAAAAAAATAAACACACAGTATAAATTACACTCATATTTATTCTTTAAACATCGGTACATAAATGGGGTATTAAGGCCTCTACTATACTGGGTAGGATTGTAATATACATACACTGTGACTGATAGAGAGTTGAACTGATTTTACTCTCTAATGAAATATAGTTGTCACCCACAAAGTATAAAAATAGGAAATACGCAGTTACATAAAATACATACACGAACAATAAATATTAATGACAATATAATTATATGAGGGCCAAGTGTATAACGCGAGATATAGTAATTACAAGGTAGGGCAACTGAGGTCAACTACTCAGCTGCGCATAAGGCTGCGCGGCGTGAAATACAAATAATGCCGCGCTCAGGTGTACACTCAAAGGTACCGCTCTCGGGGGTACAGGTCAGACCGACTGAGGTCAGGTTAAATATAATCTCGATTTAGTGCAACGTTAAATCGAGATTAGAAGCTATGAACTTCGCTTTAGTATAGGGGGAATGATAATTTTAATTTTAATTTAACTATCAAAGGGTTATTGTGAATAATTTCTCACACGATACACAATAAATAAATTTAATCGTATATGAGTTAATATTACACAGAGTAAGGAAATCAGATTCACAGTAAATGTAGTGAATAAATTATAGCGGCATAAAATAGCTATAGATGAGTACGTTTGAATGAATTAACAAACTACTGAAAGTAACGCAGAACGGAGTAGCTCTATATTATCGCTTTAATAAGAGTTACAATGACTTAGATACAAAACAAAGTAGTATTTAATAATTAGCCAAAGATGATGGCATCAGAAGGAGTTTGAATAAATTAACAAACTGCTGAATGGGACGCAGAACTAAGTAGCGCTTTACTATAACTTTAATAATCGTTATAATGATTTCATTACAGAACGAAGTAGTAATATATCAATAGCCAATCATAGGACGATTTTATGAAACTTAGGAAGGATGTTTGGTTGCTAAAAGGATTAATAATTATCGAGATAGTTTGTCGCTATATAATGGGTAGACGTCCTTCCTAAGCTAAAGCAAATTGTCTAATAGTTGCCAGAATATAATTAAAAGTACATCACCGGTACAGAAGGGGTTAAGGCATATTATGAATTGAACAATCACAGTGCCATGAATAATTGAATGGATATATTTATACCCTGATAGCGAATGTTTGTATTATTGTAAACACACGCTTTGGCTCAGCTCAAACTTTTTGTTTTTAACTAAGCCGAAATTGTCATGTCATTACATTATGCACATTTTTCGCTATATGGTTATATTTTCCTTCAAGCAATATTATAATGCTATCCAACTTGTCACAATTACTTTACATTTTACATGATTTTTCATAGTAACCAGGACGTCAATGTTCGGCGATTTTGAGTGGTGTTGTAACGGAGCTCATCTATAGTGGGGTAGATAATAGAAAATGTGTGCAAAATGTGATACAAGCACCAAATTTGGCATGGTGGTTCCCAAGGGTCTACTTAGCAAATCTGCCTGACGTGCCATTCAAAAATCCAAGATGGCGGGCATTTTTCAAGATGGACGCAGAATGCGTCTGCCGAAAATGGTTTTGCTCATAGATATGCATGTACTTGATGGATTTGAATGATCTTGGTGTCGATTTCTATGTTTTCTTGCATGCTGAATCTATTTTTTTTACTTTCACTAGCATTTTATTTTTTATTTTTTTTTAAGTTCTCTAACCCACCAATCAAATATATACAGGTATTTAGTCAAATAAATCAATGAAATTAAATCAATGTAGTCCTCGTGGGGGATCGAACCCTAGATACTGTAAATGGTAGAAAATTAACACTTTATATAAAATAACAACATAACACATCAAATAATACTCCTAATACTTTATATACACAATATAAACATTAAATATACATACAGGTATGTATATGTATCACTACAGTTGCATCTCTGGTTGCAGCCTTTCTTGTAGGAACACTGGGTCAGTTCCCGACAGCTGGTTGCAATAGGTGGAAGCGTTGTCCAACAGATCTGCCATATGTTTCTCTTCCGATTCCATCCCCAGTCGGCAGGACTGACGACTTCTGGATTGGTTACTGTTGCTTGACCCCATATGATACCAGCCTGGTAAGCAGCGCGTTTTGCGTGTTCCATGAGGGCTGCACTGGTTGGTGGGATCGCATCATAGGACCTCTGCATACGGGCAAAGAGATTCAGCCTTGCCTCGTCAACACCGGTGGCTGCACTTGATCTGTCATACATGAGGACAACAAAGTTCTCCAGCTTCTGCAGGTCATCCTCAGAAACCTCTGTTGGGCAGTTGCTGAGTTTTGTAAAGGTTTCAGAAACCTGATCACAGACTTCCCAAGTCAGCCATGCAGATTTCTTTCCCTTCCCATGGAAAGACGAGACCGCGTCACAGCCCGTGAATGCATGGAAATACAGGATCCCACTGGCTTTCTCAGGTCCTATTGCAGAAACTACCTCATGGACTGGCATCCATCGAGCATTGGCTCCCTGCCCAAAAGCAATCCACATGTTTTGAAGACCAAGCCTCTGCAGGGATGGCAGCTTAGACACTGCTATGACGAGCACGTCAGTGTCATTGGCTTTGATGACAAGTGCTTGTACCCTCTGCAGTTGCATCTCTGCCATGTACAAATATACGGGTATCAGCTTCTTCATGACAGCATGGGGCCACAGCATCGAGGGATTTGTTTTTGTTGCTGATGACATCTTCTCCTTTTGTCACGATGACCATACTTGTGGTTCCAGCCTGACATATTTTCTCTGCGAGAAAGTGGAAGAGCTCAGTTTTGTTGTTGTCATCCCGCAGAAAGCTTCTCCAGTTTGTTGGGGTCTTGCTGGTTCCAGTCACTCTTCTTCTGATCCCCTGACCTCTTTTTTACCTGGTTTCAGATTTCAGACTAGACTTCTTGTACACATCAAAGATGACATCGACTCGCTTGAATTTGGTGCCAAAGGATTCTACTTTTGGAAGGATGTCTTCTTTTGCATAGTCATCGAAAGTCTTTGGGCTGCGTGGAGGCAGGGAATTGATGAGCGCTGATCCATCAATGATGATGGTGCCTCCCTCTGGTTCGCTGTCAGGCAATGTCACCAGTGCCTGAAGAATTTCAGTTAGCTGTGACTTCTGGCACATACGAAGCCTGCCATTGTCACTGAGAGATGCAGGTGCTGACTGGTTCTCATGCTTGAAGAATTCTTGCAAGTCACACTGTCTGTTTTGGCAGGAGATGAAGAGCCGGGAGAACAAGTGACAGTCATCTTTAAGCACTTTCTCCTTGGAACTGCTGGCTGCCTGCTCGTGCTTGAAAAAAGAAGCCTTGTTCTTCTTGATTGGCTTATAGAATGTGCATTCTTCTTCATTCTCCAAGTCCTCCATAAATGACTGGAACTTCTTGCCTCTCTCGTGATGACTACCAACCAGTTCAGCTAGTGCTGGATCTGCAATGTTCCTTGTGTCCAGCACCATCAAATCAGCGGACTCTTCTTGGAAAGGGTTGCCCATCTCTTTTATCACTCTGAACAGTGCCTCCACCCTCTCAAGGAAAGATGTCTGGGCACTTAAGGTCTGTTCATGGTGTTTGGTGCTGATGGTTGCGTCTTTCACACCAGAAATGGCCTCATATACAGATACTAGATGGCTCACTTCAGGTCTAGCCACCATCCATCTCCGAAGTGCCCCTGAGTCCTCTGTTAGTCCAATGGCTCCTCCATCACCCTTGATGGCTGCGTTGTTCTGTTCAAGGGCTTGGTCAATGGCCATGGCAGAGAAGTCTCTTCTGGACTTGTGGACAACAAAGTTTCCTTTGTGAAACTCTCTGGCTACGTCTTGATGCTGCTTCTCAAGAGACATCATGTCTCTGAAGTGAACTGGAAGCCACCGAGCATAATTGACATTGTTATTCGCGAAGAAGTAGGGGATCAGTTCTGGGAGTGCTTCACGGTACAGGTCGAAGTTTCCTTCCCTGAAGGAGCGTATCAACAGGAGCACGACCAGCTCCATGTCCAAAACCAGATCCCAGAACTGGAACTGTGGACTCTGAGGTCTCCGCTGATCACACCAGTCTTCAAAGGTCAGCGTTGGTCTGCCGGACTCCTCAGAGCAGTAGTCTTGGCAGGCTTCTTTCTTCAGTTTATACAGGCTGCATGCTGTGATCTGGTAGGCCAATCTTGTCCTGGTGATACTTGACACAGTCAGGAATGACTCAGCTGTACCAGATGAGGCCACCCCTGCTTCAGCAATAGCACTGGTCCAGCCACTATGTTCCAGTAGTGTTCCAAGGGAACCAAGCGCAGCCTTCTCTATGTGAAGTCCCCCAAACATGATAACAAATTTGTCCTCTCCATACTCAGGCCACTGCCACTGGATTTGTTTTGCTAGTGCAAACAGTGGTTGGTCAGTAGCTATGACTGGGGTCTGCCCTGGGTTGAGGAATGCCACTGTATCTCGAATCTTCCCCATGGCATGTTTGATGGTTGCAACAGAGTGAGCCTGGTCTCGTATCAAAGGCAACAGTGATGTCATGCTCACTTCAAAAGGCTGGCTCCTCTTCTGTGCTGCATGGTGGGCTGCCCATGTGATACTGAGAGTATCATCCACACTCTCAGTGACAGACACCTCTTCTAGCCACCTGTACTCTTCCTTCAGGTGTGACTGGATTGAGTGTAGTGCTTGGTAGTGTAGTGCTTGGCTTGGCACAGCTGGAGGTTTGGGCTTCTTAGTAAGGTACGCTGGTTTAACATTGGTGAATGCTTCAGGAAGCTCAGGAACTTTCTTCACCCTGTTATCTCCACTGAGCTTCACTGGCTCTCGTTCCTCACCAGGATGTTCAGGGCTTGGGTGTTGGAACAGAGACATACTGGTACCATGGAAGGAAGTTTGAGCTGTAGTCGCTGTTGGGTTTTGGTCGATGTTGTCCACCTGCTTCCTCAACACTGGTGGACAGACAACTCCATCATCCACGTACTGAGCTTCAACAGCTTCTCCAAGCTGGGCTGAGATTTCTAAGACTCTATCATAGGTGATGCTGAGTCCATTGTCATGGAGCATGTCTATGAGCTGCCTCTTCCTTGTTTTGGCAAACACAGACATGCCCATGTACACAACAAATGGTGTCTCCCGGTCCTTGGAATGTCTGTGGACGTGAGATCCGGCCTTGTATTTGGCAAACAGTTGTACTGTAAGAACTGAGCCATAGCAAGGTCAGACTTTGAGGCTCCATGTTGGAGTTGTGACTTGATGTCTGCTCCATGATCAATCATGCAAACAAACTGAAGCAGTGATGATGGTACAGCATCTTCTAGGCACCCATCATGGAATGTGCCATTCCACTGTGATTTGAGTTGAAGCATTTCACATCTTATCATCCCAGCAGCCTTTGCAAGATGAACGGCTTCTCCATATTTGCTTGTTTGTGCAAGAATTGACCCTACATCCTTTTTAAATGCCAGTAGGACATCACGTCCATGATGTTCAGCTTGTAGATCAGGGATGTGTTGAAGCAGCTGGTCCTTCAGTCGGGTAGCATGAACATCAGGACTGTCGATGCCAAGCTGCTCCAGCCTCTGCCTGTAGAGCAAGTCGGAAGACTGATGGAGCTGAACTCTCACTTGCAGATTTTGTCTCAATGATGTATGTTACCAGTTCAGAGAAGGCAATTGGACATGCTTCCCTCTTTCCTACCTCAGAGTGTTCTGCTTCCCTCAGCTCTTCAGCACGCAGGTGAGCTCGTTCTCGGTTGTAGAGACCAGACAAGCATGCACTGTGGTACTTCAGTTCCTGCGCCACCACATCTCCAGCACTCAGTTTGGCAAGCAGCTTTCCATCACTGAGAGTCTTTGCACACTTGTTGACTCTCTTGTTCAGTTTCATGGTCATAGCTTGTCTAAAGTCATCCAGATATCCCTCCTCCTCACATATGAAATATTCTATCCGTTTGGGGTCTGACATTCTCCGTGGTATTTTGCTGCTGCCGCTGCTGCTGTTCTCATCTGTTGCAGGAGACGAACTCTTTTCTGCCCTTTGTAACTTAGTGTTGCTGAACAGAAGCCTGCAACTATCATGGTACTGTGCTTGATTTTTCCTCAAGGTTGCCTCTATCCCACTGCCGTCATCAAACCTTCGTGGGTCCATCTTGATCGGTAGCGCATTCACTGCATGAAATAGAGGAATATTCCTCCCTAAGAGGCTGTATCCATCCTCTACCCTTCTGGCAGGATTTGAAAGTGGAGATGTTAGGCATTCGCTCTTCTCTGTTTGACAGCGGCAACACTTGGTCCAGTTGGTCTGCCATGATGCAGTCTCACATTTTGTGTTTGAAGCCATTCTGATGACCAGGGCCGAGGGTTTATCCTTTTACCACCCTGTATCATGGGCACTTTCCTGTATGGGATACAAATAGGTTCATGCATGTCTACCCTACACCTAGCCCGATCATTCATCCAATGTCATTTAAGTCCTGTGCGATCTGTACACCATCCAGATAACTTTGAAACCCCATTATCCTTGGCTCGGCTCTCCCGCGCTGGCACCTCCTGTCAATTCAGGTGCGGTTGCTTAACAGGTCCGTGGGGTAGGTTAAGCAACATTTGGGACACTAAGTATGAGATGCACTCCTCCTTAGCTGACATTGAACGCCATGCTGAGTTTCACAGCAGTAATTGTCACCAGTGTGCCATGGTAGTGCCGACAATCACTCCTTTAGAAAAATGGCTTCTTGGATCAATCAGGTCTGGTTTGTTGACTTCATGCACTTTGCATCTGGAGCATGGCATACTCCCTCACACACAGAGACCCTCTGCGTGTTACCCTCACCTAGTTTAGCCCGTGAGCCAACACGGTTTACCAGGGTGTGGCCGTTGTCGTGCACTAGCAACTTCTTGGAGCCATAGATGAGAGTTAGGTAAGTAGTGAGGATGCACTAAATAAAAATACTGCTCTATACATTTAGAAATTACCATGTCATGCACATAGTAAAAAATAGCAAAACACTCATCAGGCAAGTGAAAATGCAGAAAAAGACTGATCTAAATAGCCAAAAAGTGTGAAGTTATTCACCTGAGTTTTTTTAAAGTAGAAAAATTTGAATCAGCATGCAAGAAAACATAGAAATCGACACCAAGATCATTCAAATCCATCAAGTATATGCATTTCTATGAGCAAATCCATTTTCGGCAGACGCATTCGGCGTTCATCTTGAAAAATGGCCGCCATCTTGGATTTTTGAATGGCACGTTATGCAGATTTGCTAAGTAGACCCTTGGGAACCACCATGCCAAATTTGGTGCTTGTATCACATTTTGCACAATTTCTGTGAAAATTGCTGTTATCTGCCCCACTACTAGTTATATTCTCTAACAAGTTGTATGAGGTAATGAACAGAATATGAATACAATATTTGAGAATTATAAAAGGACATTAACAGCATAAGATAAACCCCATAGTAATTCTTATTGACAACATTGAACATGATTACAAAAATATTATACTCGGTTACGAGAGAGATGGAGGAGAAAAACAAAGTGAGGAGGGGAGAGAGGGGTAGGTTGAAGGGAGAGGGGGAGGAGGTGGGAATGAGCACCGAGAAGGAAAGAAGCTTAATCGTCGGTATTTTAACTCCCTAATTCGAAAATGGATATTAATCGTGACCATGTACTCAACCTTTAACTGTGTTGGTGGTGTAATGGGTTTAGATGCTTATGATCTGGGTGTGGTGTCCCGAGGTCGAATCCCGGGAGGACCATATGCTTTCATTAGTTTATTTAAGTACATTTGGGTTTGTAATTGATGATTAATGTTGATGAAAAACGGGATACTACATTTATTTTGTATAGGTTCAGGAACTAATGTCTAGCGAGGCCAATCCTTAGTGATCTTGGCCCCATTCATTGTTCTTTCCACTCACTAAAGCATGGTTCACACATTCACGAGTGTGAGGCCGAGTTACCAAGAGTGTTAACTCGTGGTAACTTGGGCCAAAATGAGCCCGAGTGAGCAAATTTCCACGAGGAACGAGTCACCACGAGTCCACTAGAGTCCACTAAGAGTCACTACAAGTCACCACGAGTGTACTAGAGTCCACTAAGAGTAACTATGAGTCACAATGAGTTACCACGAGTGGGCCGCGAGTGAACTGTGAGTGGTGGAAAATTTGAATTTTAACGGTCATTTTCGGATCACGAGTAGATACGAGTCACCACGAGTATGATACGAGTCACTATGAGTATGACACGAGTTACTGAGAATACGACGAGTCACTGAGAGTTGGAACGATTGCGTTAAGAGTATGCCAGTAATGCCTCCCATTGTCTATCTAGCTATCTATTGCCGGATGCCTGACTCCCCTTAATGAGGGTGGCCATACACATACCTATCACCTGTAAGAGGGACAACCCATGCCAGTTTAATGAAGGACTTATAGGATTGCCACTCAATTTAGGGCCTGTCCGACCCTGAGGCCCCCTATGTATCTTTTTAGCATTATTTGTCTACAGTAGTGTTCGGCTATTTCATCCAATAACCTGCTTCACTCTTATGTAAACAGTACCGATTTGTATCAGGTTTATTTCCCTAGACAGGTTGCTGACCAAGGCTGACGAGTCCCATCCACCCGGATTTTTATAAGGTTGTTTCCCCTAGGTGGGTTGCCGACCAAAGCTAACGAGTCCCATCCACCCGGTTATACTGTATAAGCGGTGTCCCATGCCCTCCCATCTCACATTAACAGGCATGTTATTTGAATAATTTCCGATATGATGAAATTAAAGAAAACATTTTCCAACAACTCATAATCAGCAAAAATGACACAAATGTCAATTAAAAACATGTTAAAATATTTTCCCCATCATTTTGCTTAGACACACTTTCAAGGCGAAAATATACCATGCACTAAAAACAAAAAAAACGTCAAATAAAAGGCAATCTTTTGACAGTCAGATTGTCACACCAGTTAGCTGAGCGTCGATCTGGAGAAGAAAAGGGTAAATCTTTAGTTGACTCTTTGTTATTTTTTGTTATCTATGTGCTGGAAGGATATTATATTTTTCAATTCCATCCCTTTAGAAATGATTCATAGATTACAAAAAGACAAAAAAAGACAAAGTTATATATATGTATAAGGGAGATAGATGCATTAGATAGATCGACAGACAGACAGTCATTTGATGCATAAATAACATATCGAGACCTGACTGTATACATTATTTATATTGGTATATTTGTATATATATATATTGAGTTTTATGATTTATTATTGTATTATATATATTATTATATTTATTCATATGTAATTATTTTGTTATTTCTCATTTTCTATAATTCTTGTATCATGTCTCAAGTTATATTTTAGTTAGGTATGATCTTTGACAGTTTAATATTTAATTTATGTAATTGCGAGTGTTCACGAGTCATTTATGAGTAGTTACGAGTAGCTACGACTCACTACGAGTATTTATTAGTCACTGAGACTTGTTGGACTCGCGGTCAAAATTTCGTGCAGGGGGGAAATTTTGCCGGACCAACCTCGAGTTCAACACGAGTCGCTCGAGTCACTATGAGTTACCACGAGTCCCCTAAAATTTTCCCGAGTCGTTAAGAGAGTTCCAAAAAGTGCGGACTCGTGTTAACTCGGGCTCACACTCGTGAATATGTGAACTAGGCTTTAAACATTAGGCTTTCCATAATGCAGTTAGGTCTGAGTACATGATTAGATTGATATCCAAATTTCGAAAATGGATATTAATCGTGATTGTGTACTCAACCTTTAACTGTGTTGGTGGTGTAATGGTTTAGATGCATATGTTCTGGGTGTGCTGTCCCGAGTTCGAATCCCGGGAGAACCATATGCTTTCATTAGTCTATTCCAGTACATTGGGTTTTGTATTTGATGATTATTGTTAAGAATGGGGTGTTACTTAATAACACCTGATGTGCATTAGTTATTTGGTTCTAGAGTGGGCTAGGCCCATAATATAGCCCGTGCCTTTTGTAAAAATAGAATTATACGGATATTTACGGCGTGCTGATCTCGCGCGCACACTCACACACACACATTTAATTCCTTCTTCAAACCCTAATTATCAACCTCGCCCCCTTATATTAGAAGCGATGGAAGTGACATCATTTAAAAGACAGAGAACTAACAACATTGCCTCAGGCCTTGACAATAGTTTTGCCGTAGACTGTATATGCTATTTGGTGTTTAATTGCATAGCTCATTTTGTGTGGCTATTTTTCTTTTGTAATTGGTAGTTTCAGTGTGTGTGCTAGTTATTGTTTGCTAGTTATTGTACATGTCGCCCTTGTATGCTATATTTCGCCCACACCTATAGTAAGGTTAATGGCTAATTTAGATAAAGTGGACTGTATATTATTAATTTGGAAGAAGCATTAACCATATAGAATAATTACCCGTTAGATGAACTCAGCTGGTGATTGGAGGATGGCGGAAAATAGGCTAGTTGACTTGAAGTGGTTAGTAAGGTAAACAAGCGTATGGAAAGGGGCTACAATAGGCTAGGATAGGCTAGATATTTACGTTACTTTTGTGAAAACTATCAAAGATGATGATGTAGTGACTAGTTGGAGAGTGAGTGCGAGTGCGTTGTGTTTGTCTCTGTCGTGACCTACCGCGCACGCGTATAACATATGGAAAATGTATCCCATCTTTTTTACAATGAGATACTTATGAACAATCTTAAATAATACAAATATATATATATATGGGAATTATAATCCTACAATACTTTCCCGTATACAACTACAGAATAATATATTCTACCCAATCATGGAACGTTCGACCAAGGTTATGGAAGCGTTCAACTTAAGACTACGGAAAGATACGTAACGCTACATCAACCCAGATTACGTAACATCGAGACTGTTCATACTAGATAGAGTATACTAAGTATGGACATATTCCCACCAGCAGAAAATATACAAAATTTAGATGATTAGATTTTCCCGGAGGCAATCTTATCCCGCCAAGCTTGGGAGGATATCTGGGCTGCCTGTCGACGTGGGCGTCCGCCGGACGCGTCAACAGGCTGCGCCGAGGTAGAAGCCAGGGAGGGGACATCAATGGATAACTGATCCGAGGGGGTGTCCTTGCGATCGAGGTCACCCTCAAGAGGATATAGTCGTACTGTTGGCCGTGTGATTATTCCAGTCCTTCGCTAACCTTCGCTACCCGAACCTCACTATCACGACCTGGTAACAACTCCTCTATCCGACCCAATTTCCAGAATGCGCGCGGGCCCTCTTCATGGATGGTTACCACGTCCCCTACCCTAGGCCAATGACCTTTTAATGGCGTTAGTTTACCTTTTTGCGCTTCTCTCAAAGTCACCAGATATTCTGTCGACCAGCGATGCCAAATATCTCGCGATAATTTACGAATATATTTGTAGCGGGCCGATATCACGTCCTTACTTGTGTAGTCTGGATCTTCCATAGTATCCTCATCATGCTCTTCAGGAAGATCCCGCAGTCTGTATCCACGTACCAGTACTGAGGGTGTGATTGGGGTAAGGTCTTCCAAATCACTAGAAGCATAGTATCGAGGGCGATCATTTATGGTGGCTTCAATCTCCAAGAGTATGGTGTTGAGTTCCTCAATCGAGATGAGAGCTCTACCCAACACCTTCTTTAGACCCACCTTCACGATGCCTATGGCTCTCTCCCATATGGCGCCAAACCAAGGCGCTCTGGCGGGTATGAAACGCCATTCGCAATTTACATCCGCTAGGCAGGTCTGAATCTTAGGATTGTTGCTCACTTCTTTGAGATATGTAGATGCCCCAATGAAAGTTTTTGCATTGTCACTCAGCATGATACGTGGATATCCCTGTCTACTGCAGAATCTTCGGAAGGCATGTAGGAAGCTATCACAAGTGAGGTTAATCAGTTCCAGGTGAATTGACCTGGTAACGGCACAGGTGAAAATATCATATACACCTTAAGATTGGGTGAATCTTTCACAGGGATTGCTCCACTGTAGTCAACCCCGGTAACTTTGTAAGGGTCACCTGGGGTGGTTCGCAGGTTTGGTAAGGGAAGAATTCCGACGGGATCATAATGTGTTCCCTGTACCCTTCTACACTTTAAGCATTTGCGTAGGACTTTCTTGACCACCTGCCTGATTCTAGGCACCCACCATCGTTGTCTTACATAGGTGACTATATGACCAACCCCATAATGACAACAGAGTCGGTGACACCTATCGATGATAAGATGGGTGAAGGGATGATTGGGGGGCAGCAATATTGGATACTTACTTGCCTCAGAGAGGGCTGCCAATCGTAATCTGCCTCCACAATGTATCAAGTCCCCCTTCAAGTGTAAGCCCAACTGGTTGATCAGGTTATTCCTGGACTTTGTTCCCTTAACCAGTAATTTATATTCCTGCGTATATATTTCTTGTTGACAGAGCTTATGTAATAATTTATCTGCAATTCTGATTTCCTTCACATTGAGGTAAGCACTATCTGTGGGCGGTGTGCCTTTGATTTTTGCTTTTACATTTTCTACAAATCGTATCACCCATGCTGTAACACGTAACTTCTCATAGCTGCTGAATCTATCCCAGTCCCATAACCGTGTGTCTTCGTCAGGCACCGAGTCAATTACCGGTGCCACAATAGCAGTGTGTTGCTCGCTCAAATCTATATTTTCTAGCCATTCGTTCGGATTATTAAGCCAGCATGGGCCATTCCACCACAACGCAGAAGATTTGAGAAATTTAGCAGAGACACCACGAGTAATGCAGTCACTTGGATTCTCTCTGGTAGACACATACCGGAAGTGTGCGGTTGGGAGCAGGGTATGAATTTCGTCGACACAGTTGGTGACTTACACTGGTAGCTTCTTTCGGCTATGTAACCAGTAGAGCATAATTTGGCTGTCACTCCATATAACTGTCTCCGAGATATTTAGCAAATTTTTAAAAGTATCCTCTATAAAGTGAACGAGTCTAGCAGCCAACAGAACTGCAGTCAGCTCTAATTTTGGGATGGAAAGGGATTTGATCGGGGCGACTTTCGCCTTCGCCATGACTAGACGGCTGCCACTTGTGTCAACAAAGTATATGGCGGTGCCGTACGCGACCTTGCTAGCGTCTGAGAAGGCATGAATGGAAACAGGATGGTCCATGACAACACTCCGAGGACAATTAAAACCCTTACAGAGACGAAGATCCGAAATAATGTCTTCCCACTCCTGAACCAGATCGCCAGTCAAGACCTCATCCCAACCTAATTTTATCCTCCATAATTGCTGAAGGAATAATGTTGATTTGATCGACACCGGTAGAATTATCCCTAAGGGGTTAAAAAGTTTAGCCGTCATACTCAAGCAAATCCGTTTTGTAATCTGCGAATATTGCGCGTACTGAACGCCGAATGAGAGGGTATCGGTGTCCGTTTCCCAAAACAACCCTAGCACTCTAACATGTTCCTGCTGTACAGCCGCCACACCATTCCGTTGCAGTACAGTCCGCAAAACAGAATTATTTGTCGCCCATTCACGCAAATGTAGATGGGCGTCATTCATAATTTCTCGGACTACACCATAGGTATCAATCAGGAAATCTTCATCATTACCTGTACCCAGTAAATTGTCGATGTATAGCCCTGACCGAATCTGATGAATAACCTGCGGATCTGCACTGACATTCGACAAATGTTTTAAAATGGTGGCATTTAAAAGAAATTGGGAACACGTCGCGCCAAATAAAACTGCCCGGAACCGGTAACAAATGAGGGGGGAATCTAGCTGCCTTGGAAATTTAGGCCACATAAACCGCGTATACTCCTGGTCGGCTTCATGGAGTCTTAACATCAGAAATGCATTCTCAATATCAGACACCCAGGCATACTTACCGAGTCTAAACCGGAGCAAAACCTGCGCTAAGTCTGGCACCAGTGAAGGTCTAGTATACAGGCAGTCATTAAGACTAGGCTGACGATCACTCATCCTGGCGGAACAGTCAAAGACGATACGCACTGGCGTAGTTTTGCTCTCTTTGACTACTCCATGATGAGCCAAGTAATGTCCGGTATCTGATTTATCAAAAGGCACCTCTTCTATAAAACCCCGGGACACCTGCTCCTTTATGACTTTTGAGTATTCCTCGCAAAAGTCAGGCTCTTTGATGAATCTTCTCTGAAGACCCCGAAGACGGCCTATGGCCAAACCCTTGTTAGTTGGCAGCTGATCCTTGTAATTGTTCCAGGGCAGTCTCACTTTATACTGTTGGCTGTCGGGATCGTAGGTAACGGTATCCTCATACGACGATAGTGCTTGACGCTCAACCTGTGAGTATTCCTTAGGGGTTATCCCGATGTGATCTAATTCCCACAAAACGTTTAAGTCATTTTTGCATGGTGGAATATTACCAGTGGACATGTATTCGTCCATTGGGGTTACTGCTACTTTCAATACAGTAATTACTTCTGTGCTGGAGCTGGTAGGCTGTGTCACATAAGAACCACTTATGGCATACCCGTACTTGGTAGGAAGCAGAATTAGGCTACCTGACCTTTTATATCCAGGTCGCACTATATCGTAGTAGTGATCCGCACCGATGAGCAGCTCCAGCTGATCTGTGTCCGTTGCATGAAGATCGGCTAATTTTATGCCTTTACTTTGTAAACTAACCAATTTAGTAGTAGCCTCGGAGTATCCAACGTAGAGCTTATACTATGACGATGTAATCTGCTTCGCTCTAGAGCGGCAATTATCGTATACCCATAGCGCGAATTAAATCGATAACATCTAGAGTAGCACCTTACTCTCTCTACTAGTTACGTTGTACATACTTTTGAGGTCTTTTGAATAGAAAAATGAAAAGAGAAACGAGAAAGAAAAGAAAAAGTTGTCGACTAGGCCATTCCATCTGGCTCTTCACACCGCTGTCAGGGGCGTACCTTATAACCCGTTCCGGATTAAAGGGAATCTCTTTCGCGCTACCACTCGGGTGCACACGTGTTTTTTGTAGTGCTCCGTCATTTTGGTACCTTCCACTCCTATCTTCGTCACCTTTGGTGAGTTTTGGGCCTTTAATTGGCGCCTGGATTTATAGATAGATGATCCGTGTTGTAGGCACAACGTAAAATGGGCACTCAGGTGTTTTATTTGAGTGTTTGCATTGAAAGTGGAGGTCTCTCATGTTTTCAGCCCTCTGCGCATGCGTGTCTTTGGACGCCGCTAGTGTTGAAAGGCCTTTGCTTTATATTGCTTATATTTTCTTTGCGGTGACTTTAGTTTAGGTTTTGATAGGTTCTATTCATTTAGGGCTTCTTGTCACTTACTTAGTTTCTGACTTACGCACATTTTTTCGGTGGCTAGGCTAACTTCGGTGTTTCGGGTGATGTTATAGAGGGGGGCGCCGACCCGGGTTGTCAATTTCCCCAGGTTGGTCTTTTGTGTTGCGCTCACACCTCTTTGGGTGTGAGGTTGCTAGTGGCGCCCTTCTTTTTCATTTTTCCTTTCGCCTAGTGCCGTTTAGGCTCCCTTTTTGTTGGATGGCCTAGCCTCCGGGGGGCTTTTTGTCGTTCGATTCTGTTGCAGCCCCTGGGGTTGTCCTTGGACCCCCTTTCTCATTGTGGGGTTCGCACCAGTTTTCTGACTACCTCTGGCTTTCCAGTTCCCCAATTTGTATTCTACATTTTCATTAAGGCTCAAACTTTATTTTGCCTGCTTGGGGACTTGCGTTTAGGCTATGTCTTCCTCTGCTCCTCCCTGTTCGTGGGTCACGTCCCACGCCAAGTCGGTCTTTGGTTGGCGTTTTCCTTTAATCGAGTCCCTGGGGGGCCTTCTTGGCAGACGTGACACTTCTCCTTTACATTACTTAAGTGTCGTCGGTGAGTGACGCTTCGGTCCTCTGTTACTTGGACCTGGCTCTCCGCTCCGCTCTGGAGCGTCGGTCTTACCGCTCCAGGGCGAGCGTCTGGCACTCGGCGCATGTCTTTTTTCACTTGGACCTGCCCTAGCCCTCAGACTTTTAATATGGTGTTCGCCGCTCCGCCCTGGGGCGTCGGTATTCCCGCTCCTGGGCGTGCTTTGGTGACTGCTTCTGGTCTGTCCCTCTTCGGCCCCGCTCTAGGTCCGTCTTTGTACCGCACTCGAGCGTGTGTTTGGCCGCTCTGGACCGGGCGTGAGTCCGCTATATCATCCTCCCGCTCAAACATGACCGCCCCGCCCTGGAGCAGTGGTTTTCCCCGCTCCAGGTCGGTTCGTTTGTTTTTTTAGCTGGCTCTCTTCTTGGTGTCTTCACCCGCCCTAGGGCGTGGGTTCTTCCCCCGCTCTGGGTCGGTCCTACTCGTCTCTGAGGTGCCTTGGTAAGGTTCTGGTGGCTGTGGCCCCCTCTTGAGCGTCTTGATGTCCGCTCCAGGGCGTGTTTCACCCGCCCTAGGGCGCGGGTTCTTCCCCCGCTCTCGGTCGGTCCTACTCGTCTTTGTGGTGCTGGTGGCTGTGGCCCGCTCTGGAGCGTATCGGTGTCCGCTCCAGGGCGTGTTTACCCCGCACTACGGCGGCGTGTGTTTCACGCTTTTTTGGCTGTCCTGTTGTCCCGCCCCAGACCGGAGGGTCCCTTGATGGTCTGCTCCTCTCTGGGTTTGGGTTGGAGAGTGCATTGCTACTTGTCCATGCCTGTTGGTGCATCGGTTCTGGTGTTTAATGCTCTTCTCCCTTTTTTCCCAGGCTGTGCTACGCTATACTTTGGGTGCTCTCCTGTGCCTCCCTCGCTTCCGCCTAGGCCTACAGGTAATGTCGCCTTCTTTGTTCACCTGGTTGGGGTTTACATTGGGGGGAGGGGGGGGATCTACACTCTCCGTTATGCAGCGGAGGTTTCTTTCTCAAGGTCTAGTGAACGCTTTTGGGCGTCTCCCTGCCCTTGTGATCGGTTTACCTTGCGACTTTCTTATTTTTGTCTATAGTGGTGTCTTATTGGCCTTCATCCTTCCTTGGGGTTTTTCAAGGGGGGTGGGGGGTTATTATCCTTGTCTGGGGAACGCTACAGCTTCAAGGGTAGGGGCCACTCGCGGGTGGTTTTCTCCCTTTGTGCCTGTCTCTGTTTTTTAAGGGATTCTTCTGTCTACTTGTAATTTTACCTACCTGTTTGGTGGCTCAAGACTGGTTTTTTCTTCCGGTTGCAGGTGTGATGCCGATCCCTCTCTGCACCAGGCGGGGATGTGGTAAGCCTGTGGTCAGTCCCGACCATCTGGAATGCCCTACCCACGTGGCTTGTTACTCCAGGGATGGTTATTCTCCCAGGAGGTGCGGCCCTTGCCTCATTAATGTCATGGCGGTGGAGTCTCAACCCTCGTCACCTGCGGCGGCGGAGGCTGCAGCGCGCCTCCTGACTACGTGGGAGGGCATTTCCCGATATGTTGGAAAGACCCTACACCGCATCCCTCACTTCAAGGACGAGGATGTTCGGCTCCTGCTCCGCCTTCCTTCTGCTCATCCGTCAGGGCTCCAGGCCGCCCTTTCTCAAGTGCCTCCTGCAGACCTCTCGTCGACATCTTTGGACCGCGGAAGGAAGCGGAAGTCTCCACCTTCACCTGTTCGGCCGTCAGGGTCGACTACCTTTAGGGCGAAGCGCACTGTACCACCTGTGCCTCTTGTTGTGTCCCCTCACTTTGCCCCACCTCGGAAGACTACCCACGACTTGATCAGGGAGATTGAGGCGTCTCAGGCTGCGGGACATCAACCTGTTCCTCCTCCGCCTGCCAGAACATCGTCGCCTGCACCACGGGTGGTCTCCTTGTTTGGTCCGGCCGTTAATGTGCGCGCCCCGCCTCTGTCCTCTCTGGGGTTCCCGGGTCCAGTCGATCCGACGTTTCGCTGTGCCCAGTCCTCTACTATGGGTCGTGATCCATCGCCTCCTCCGGCAGTGCCAGACGCCGGTAAGGAGGATGAGTGGACTGACGTGGAGGAGGATTTTGAGGATCCTGAGGACTTCGACAGGGGCGTTTGGATGAAGCCTGAGGAGGACGCTGACGTAGTTGTCTTGGAGGACTCCCCTCGTCCGGATCTGCACTATACGCCTCCCCCTCGCTTCCCTGCTCAGAGGTCTCGGCTGCGCGTCGACGTGTCGACTTCCCCTGAATCGACGTCGCCTGATCGTTCGGCCGCAACCCCTGAGTGGCTTGAGGTTTTCAACTCCCTCAAGGAGGAGAACTGTGCCAGGTTTGGGGCTTTGCAAGCAACCCTGGAACGGCTTACTGAGGCTATGGTTAAGCCTCCTCAGCTTCCTACGGTAGTTCCTGTTGTTACCCCTCTTCCTCCATTTGAAGGTTTGCTGCCTACTGGCCCAGCAACCCCTGTGGTGGCGGCCCCGGCTCTGCCTGTGCCTGCCCCCTCTCCGACTCCCTCGCCGTCTTTTGTCGTGCTGCCTGGGAGCGGGCTGGGGATGGTTGGCCAACCCGTTGGTGTTCATCCACTGTCTAAGTTTAAGATCCCCTAACGTGTCCTCCCTTCTTTGTATGGCGAACCTGCGTCTTGGCAGAATGTGGTGGCTACTCGCCCAGACCTTGCAGCCACTCATGCACGGGGGGAACGGCCGGTTGCTGAAAATTGGGCTATCCAGATTAGTGCTAAAGGTGTCTTCAGAGCTCTGATTCCGGATGGCCTAGTCCCAGAGGTCGATATCCGGCCTCACCCCAGTAGGTCGGATATGCAGTTTTTTACGTACCGTCCTAGGGTATCTCCCTCTGGGTCTACACGTTTATGGTCGGACTACACCCGCCATGACATCTTAGCTGATGCGCCCGCTCTGTCAGCCATTGCCGGTCTTCCTCTGGTTAAGAATGCTCGCGATGCTGAAGGCAACGTCATGCTCAAGCTCACCAATCTTGAGGACGGGCCGTGGGATCGATGGCTGGCGGAAGGGGTTGATTTTGGTGTCAAGTCGGCTGAGGGCTTTGTTTCTCTCCCACTGCCTGACAACACTTTTGTGTCTGGTCTAGTCCTGTCATCGTCCGGGGTCTCTTCGAAGTATTGGTCATGGCTGAATGCCCCTAAGATTGTGTTAGACCAGTTGCCCTCGTCTTTCTTCGTGCCCTCGGAGAAGAGTGCCCTGGATCGGGATCACCGGCTCCGGCAACGCGCCGCTCGCTTTCTCTCCACCCTCCTTCTGCAGTTCCAAATGGCGAGGATTCACCTCAGGCTTCTTGAAGCCGAGCCGGCTGGCGACCTCAAGAAGGGTTGGGAGACCTTGCGGCCCGTGCATCTGCAGCTCGCCCTGAACTCGGTGGGTGACCTTCAGGGTGCCGTCCATGAGGCTGCTAGGTGTCGGCAGTCTCTGAGGGTGGCCTTCTGTAAGAAGGCGCCCGCAGAGATCAGGACTAAGCTTCTCCTCTCTGAGCTCGCTACTCAGGGTCTCTTCTCCGATGGTGCGTGGCAAGAGGCTTACCTCTTTGCGACAGCGGGACGCTTCGCGCCCCGTGTTTCTGGGGCGTCGCGGCATCCCGCAGCCGCTTCCTCCCAGGGTCGTGGGAGGAAGGCCGATCCGCCTAAGGGACGCCAGTCTTGGCGAGGTGCCGTCGATGTGCGACGCCAAGGGGGCTGGGGACGGGACTTGCGCCCTTATGTCCGCTGCTCGCCTCTTCGCCCATCTCGTCAGCTCGCCATTGAGCCGTCCTCGTCCATATGCCTATCTAATTTTATCTTAAAGCTCCCTATCGTTCTTGATCCCACTATATCACTTGGTAGCCTATTTCACCCATCTACAACTCTGTTACCAAACCAATATTTGCCTATATCTTTCCTGAAACAAAATTTATCTAATTTGAAACCATTTGTACGAGTTCTTTCGCTATCACTGAACTTTAGTACATTTTTCATGTCCCCTTTATTAATCCCACTAACCCAATTGAATACCTCTATCATATCCCCTCTAACTCTGCACCTCTCTAACGAATGTAAGCCTAATTTCTTCAACCTTTCTTCATACAGAAAATTTATAATATTATGGATAATTTTTGTCATTCTACGTTGTACTCTCTCCAATGAATCTATGTCCATTCTGTAATAAGGACACCAAAATTGAACAGCATAATCCCTATGGGGTCTCACTAATGACAAGTAAAGTTTTAAGAAAACATCAGCAGTTCTGTTACTCACACTCCTAGATATTAACCCGAGAATCCTGCTTGCCTTGTTACGAACGCTTATACATTGTTTTCTAGGCTTCAAATCATTGCTAAGAAACACACATAGATCTTTCTCACAGTCTGAGTTTTCTAATTCCATATTAGCTAGTTTATATTTAACATTTGTATGCATCTTCCCTATCTTTAACCTGGTAACGGCGAGGGGGGGGTATTGAACCCGGTCCCCATGGGCGAGCATATAGGCTCCATTCAGGCCTATAATCGTAATTTTACGATAAATATAGTTATTACTTATTCATATGAGCCTATTTTACCTTCACTACGAAGATAGTAACCTATAACAACAATAAAACTAGTGAAAATATCATTTTTCTGGTAAAAATCGCGAATATAGATGGACCAGCCCATTCATGAATTATGGCAAAAATTGAGGCAACCCCTCCCTCCAAGAGGCCTCAAGCCACACTGAGCCTACTCATACACACACTCTGTCATGTAACACACCTGCTAGGCACGTAAGCACATCCTCCACACAGTTTGCTAATGTTAGCACAAAAATATACCAACGAATTAGGGAATAACAGGGAAAATAGGTGATAATTGAAGGGGGAGGGGAAAGGGAGGAAGGAGGGGATGTGGAGGAGTGATATGAGGTATAGGGAAAAAAAATAAATAAAAAATAAATAAAAAATAAATAAAAATTATTTAAAGATACTGGGGCTGTTTAACCCTTGTCTAGCGGGGTGTTTTGGGTTCATTTGGGCATATTCAGGCCCTCCTGCATGATAAATCAAACATCTGCATGAAAAAAATATATATTTAGCAAAAGACTAGGCACTAAAAGCTTCAAAATGAGACCAGAACGACCTACGTAGCACTCGTGGTCCTCTTGCAGTGGTGCCACGAACATGGAAGTTTAGCATATATCGGTATATTTCTTCCTAGCTATGCTCACTACTGGCTACACTGCCGGCCTCTCGAGAACACAGGGAACATGAGTTAATGGGCGGCGGTAAGCCCTGGGAGTCGGCTGTCTGGCCCGCTGCGCTCCCGGCCATTTGCACTCGATTTTGACCCTTTAAAAGCCTTAATAATTCTCCTAACTTACTGCAAATTGGTGCACAACTTAAGTCGAGCGCCGCCAATAAGGGGTTAAAAAAATTTTTTAGGCCTCCCTCTTAAGAGCTTTGCCGCCGTCGCCCAGTAAAACCTCTTAAGAGCTTTGCCGCCATTTACGGGTTAATACCTTGCATTTGTCAATGTTAAACTTCATCTGCCAATTTACTGACCATTCGTGTAAGGTATCTAGATCCCTTTGCAGACACTCTATATCTCTATCTGAATCAATTTTTCTCCCCATTTTGGTATCGTCTGCAAATTTACTTATCCTACTAGTTATACCTAAATCAAGGTCATTTATGTATATAATAAACAACAGAGGACCTAATACAGATCCCTGGGGGACTCCACTTTTGACTGCTCCCCATTCTGATTTGGTACCATTTATGCTGACTCTCTGCTTCCTACCAGTTAGCCATGACCTAATCCATCCTAACAACGCCCCACCTATTCCATGTGCCTCTACCTTTCTCATCAATCTCTCATGAGGGACTCTGTCGAAAGCTTTACTGAAATCTAAATATATAATATCATATGACTTGTCATTATCTACTGCTTCATATACCTCTGTGAAAAAACTAAGCAAATTTGTAAGGCAAGACCGTCCCTGAGTGAATCCATGCTGAGAAGAATTGATTAAGTTAAATGTTTCTAAGTGGTTTCTCATTTTCCTAGCAATAATTGACTCTAGTAGCTTTCCTATGATTGAAGTGAGACTAATGTGACGGAAATTGGATGCTATGGATTTATCACCTTTTTTGAAGATCGGAACTACATTTGCAAGCTTCCAAGCTTCTGGAACTATACCTGTTTCTAATGACTTGTTAAATATAAATGTTTAATGGGTAACTTAACTCATCTCTGCATTCTTTTAATATTCTAGCATATACCTCATCAGGACCAGGCGATTTATGAGGTTTTAGTCTGCCAATTTCCTTAAGCACATCATTTCTACTTATAGTAACCGTACTTAACCAATTTTCTATACTATCGCTATATACCTTACGAACTTCTGGAAACTGTGCCAAATTTTCATTTGTGAAAACGGAAAGAAATTGACTATTTAATGTACTGTACATTTCTAAATCATTTTCTGTCATTTCTCCTATCGAAGTTTTAAGGGGACCAATTACATCTCTAACCTTGCATTTATATAGTTGGTAAAAAGCTTTAGGATTATTTTTTGAGTCATTGGCAACCTTAATTTCATAATTTCTTTTTTCTTTCCTAGTATCCTTTTTTACCTGTCGTGATAGATTCTGATATTAACCCTTAATTAGCGGCGAGCAACATAAGTCGAGTTAAATAAAGCTGGACTATGTGGCGGCGCTCGACATAGGTCGAGTGGCAATTTCAGCACGTAATGTTGCTGAGAGAGAGAGACAAGTGGTGGCAGGAGAGTAGCGAGCGTATGACTGCTCCAGACCACCGCGGCGAACATACTGACACGAATCCCAGCTCCCTCCTCCCTCTCTCACTCGCTATATAAGGAATTGTATCGGGAAAGTGGCTAATTACATGCTTTTTGCACTCGCGTTGCACGGTTATTGCAAGAAAACTAGCCATCATAAAAGGATCGTTATGGTGTCATTCGAAAGCTCTGTTTATGCCCTTTCAGGGATAGATACTTGTTTTACGTTCTGGGTCTTATTTAGGCATGAAAATGATCACGTAAACAGCCCTATTTTGGCTAAAAACACCCCGCTGGGCGGTACATATAAATAAACCGCATAGGCCGCTCTTAAGGTGTTAAGCAAGTAGGTGAATTTCGCCTTTCTTAATTTTTCTATATATTCCTCTCTTTTTTCCTAGAAGATCTAATAGTCTATTATTCATCCATTTGGGTTGGTTCTGTGTTGATCTAAATTTTCTTTTGGGGATATATTTATTTTGCGCATTGAATACTGACTTTTTATTGTACTCCTGACAAACACTGCTATACCGCCACCCCTTCTACTTGTTCGGTCATATTTAAACAAACTATATCCTGGTATATCAAATTCTGCTAAAAAAATCCTGGTTTCTGTATTAATCCACGTTTCAGTTAGCGCTATTATGTCTATATTTTCTTTGATAACAAGGGCTCTAAGTTCGTTCATTTTGTTACATAGACTCCTACAGTTTGTGTAATATACTCTCAATTTACTTCTTTTATTTATACGTAATTTACCTTTATTTCTAACTACATTTCCATCTTCCGTTGCACCATCACTACACTCATTAGCAATATTGTCATATATTTTAGCATGAGACTGAATATCCTTATCGCTTTCGCCTGACGCTAAAAAAAATCCATTTAACCTCTCTTTTACACTCTCAATATTTCTGTTCAAAACCCCACAACCACCCTGTCTAAAGAACTAGCTAAAGTGGAAACCCCTAACCGTGAAAGATGAACCCCATCCCTTGCGTACATCCCATCTCTATCATAGAAAGTATCCCAGTTATCAATGAATGGTATTGCTTTTTCTTTGCAATATTTCTCCAACCGGCAATTGATACCAATCGCCCTGGATGTCCATTCCTTGCGAACTCCTCTTCTGGGTAGGATACAATGTACTACAGGAATCCCTCCCTTCATCCAAACCTTATCTAACACATCCCGATACTGCTGCAGCAGTTCCTCACTTCTACCCTTACCAACATCGTTACTCCCGGCACTGAGACAGATAATGGGGTTATCTCCACTATCTTCCAAGATGTGGTCCATCTTCTCTAAAACCCTCCCAACTCCATGGCCAGGCAGACACACAATCTTTCTAAGTTTAGTGCAGGTAGCCCTAACTAAATGTCTTACCATGGAGTCGCCCACAATCGACACAGACTTACCTTCTCGGGACACAGACTTACCTTTCCCTCGGGAGGATCTAGCAGCTGAATCAGTTGCTGTTCGCTGATGACACAGCGTTGGTGGCAGATTCTGAGGAGAAATTGCAGCGGGTAGTCAAAGAGTTTGGAGTGGTTTGTGGGAGGAGGAAACTGAAGGTGAACGTCAATAAAAGTAAATTAATGGTGTGTAATAGGGATGATCGTAGGGTGAATCTAGATGTGAGGCTGGATGGGGAAATATTGGAACAAGTAGAGTGTTTTAAATATCTAGGAGGATCGATAAGCAGGAGTGGAGGTATGGAAATGGAGGTAAAACAGAGAGTGTGTGAAGGAAGGAAGGTTTTCGGAGCAATGGGAAGTATGTGGAAGACGAGAAATCTCGGAATGAAAGAAAAAGGTGCAATGTATCAAGGAATTGTTGTGCCAACAGTGATGTATGGGGCTGAGACATGGGCTCTGAAGAAAAAGGAGAGAAGAAAGTTGGATGTGATGGAGATGAGCTGCTTGAGGAGTATGTGTGGAATTACCCGTGGAGACGGATTGAGGAATGAAGAGATACGTAGGAGAGGGGGGGGGGGGGGGGCAGCAGGAACATTTGTCGGCCAGAGTGGACAGAAGGGTGCTGAGCTGGTATGGTCATGTTGAACGAATGGGAGATGAAAGGCTTACAAAGAGAATATATGAGTCAGATACAAGAGGAGATAGAAGGGTGGGAAGACCCCCATTGAGAGGGAGAGACTGTGTAAGACAAGCTTTGGATGATAGAGGAATGACTATAAATCAGGCAAAGGAAGTGGTAATAATCAGGAATGAATGGATGGAGAATGCTTGTGAATAGTTGAGTGAACACCTGGTCATTTGGGGGAAGGGGTCGGGCGCAAGTTGGACTAGATAATAGTCCATCAGGCGCCTGGCCGGGGAGACGATTAATATGTAGGGTGCGTCTGAAAGTCTGGTGGGCGGGCTTGTGGCTTTGGCTCCGCTGCATGTCTGCCTGTCGAGATCGGAGCCTCTCCGGGTGGTCAAGGGCCGGGGGAGTACTGGAGCGACCTTTTTTTTTTCTTTTTTTCTATGTGATTGAGGGAGGCTAAAGGCATAACTGCCTATAGCGAGTGCCTCCCCCATAGTTGAAAGAGTGACAGGGCCAAAATCAAGGGACGTTCGAGCCAAAATGCCTGGACACACGGAGTTTGAAGCAATTTAAGTCATAGGAAGAGGGAAAGACTGATTCTGGGAGAGAGTTCCAGAGCTCAGATGTTGAGTAGAAGAAAGTTTGAGAGTAACGTTTCACTCTTGGGTTGGAGAGTTGCACAGAGTAGGGGTGGGATTGAGTTGCAAGACGGGTACCACGGGCCCTACGTAAAGGAGGTGGTATGCACTGGGATAGCTCTGAGGAACACTGATTATTATAGTAGCGATAGAATAGCGAGAGAGATGCAACATTGCGGCGGAGAGAGAGAGATTGCAGAGAGTTGGTGAGTGGACGGGAGTTAATGATACGAAAGGCCTTCCTTTCAACTTTGGCTAGGAGAGCGGTGTGAGAGGAACCTCCCCACACATGTGAACAATACTCAATACAAGGGCGCACTATGCCCCTGTACAGAGCAAGAAGCTGTGCAGGGGAAAAGAACCCCCTAAGGCGGTTGAGCACACCCAGCTTCTGGGAGGCTGCCTTAGCAAGACTGGTAATATGGTCCTTCCAAATGAGAGCAGAAGAAAAAGAGACACCAAGATATTGAGAGAAGATGAAGGGTTGATTTTTGTATGGTTGAAGAATAAGGGATAGTCCGCTGGGAGATCCTGACGGGTAGATAGATGGAGAAATTGGGTTTTGGAAGCATTAAAGTTAACAAGGTTTTCTCTGCCCCAATTGGAAATAGTATTTAGATCAGAATTTAAGAGTTCTATGGCTTCATTACGTTTGTCGTTGAGGGATTGCTGGCTGGGGCGTTCTGAAAAACTAATGGAGTAGTGTAAGGTTGAGTCGTCTGCGTATGAATGGATGGGAATTAAGGTACAGTTAAGGAGATCATTTATAAAAATTAGAAAGAGAATAGGAGATAGGACAGAGCCCTGAGGAACACCGGAGTTTATAGGGTGAGGAAGTGAACAATGGCCGTCCACAACCGCAGCTATGGAACGGCCAGAAAGGAAATTAGAGACAAAGGCACAGATGGAGGGATAGAAACCGAAGGAGGGTAGTTTAGAAATTAAAGATTTATGCCAGACTCTATCGAAGGCTTTCGATATGTCTAGTGCAATAGAAAAAGTCTCACCGAAGTCCCGAAAGGAGGATGACCAAGAGTTAGTAAGATATGAAAGAATATCACCAGTAGAGCGACCCTTAAGGAAGCCACACTGGCGATCTGAGAGCAGATTATGAGAAGAGAAATGCTTAAGAAATTTGGAAGCAAGAATAGTTTCAAAAACTTTAGAAAGACAAGAGATAAGAGCAATTGGACGATAGTTGGAGGGTTGAGAGCGGTCACCCTTCTTTGGGACAGGTTGAATGTGAGCAAACTTCCAGCATGAAGGGAAGACGTTAGAGGATAGACAGAGACGAAAGAGTTTGCCTAGGCAGGGAGTCAGCACGGAAGCACAGTTTTTGAGAACAACAGGAGGAACACCGTCCGGACCGTACGCCTTATTAGTGTTAAGCCCAGAGAGGGTAGAAAGTACATCTTTAGAAGAGATTAGGATATTAGGCATAAGTAAGAGAGAGGAGGGCGGAGAGGGAGGAATAGCACCGGAATCATCCAAGGTGGAGTTTCTAGCAAAAGTTTGAGCGAAGAGTTTAGCTTTGTCAGAGGAAGAAGTGATGGTTGTGCCATCAGAGTGGGAAAGGGGAGGGAAAGACGAGGAAGAGAAATTGTTTGAGAGGTTTTTGGCTAGATGCCAGAAAGCTTGGGAAGAGCTAGAGTTGGATAGTTCAGTGCATTTATTATTGATGAAAGAGTGTTTGGCAAGTCGAAGAACAGATTTGGCTTGATTCCGGGCAGAAACATATGAAGAATGAGAGTCTTGAGTTTTAAGACGTCGGTACCGTTTGAATGCTTCCTCCTTATTGCGGACAACAGTAGAACAGGCGTGAGTAAACCAAGATTTTTTAGCATTAGTCTGAGAGAAAGAGAATGGAATGTATGCTTCCATGCCCGATAGGATTACCTCGGTAATGCGTTCAGCACTCTCCGAGGGTCCCCGGCCATGGAAGCAGAAATCATTCCATGGGAAATCAAAGAAGTACTGCCGAAGAGCCTCCCAGTCGGCAGTGCCAAAGTGCCACAAGCGCCGCCGGCTAGGAGGATCGGGTGGCTGTACTGGAGAGATAGGACAGGTGACAGAGATAAGTTTATGGTCGGAGGAGCCCAAAGGAGACTGGTGACTCTGGTCTCTGGGTATTCTCGTGGGTGACCTAGATGTGTGTGAATTTTGTGTTTTGTCTGTGTTTGTTCGTTGTTTTGTCTTGTGTTTTGTGTTTTCCTGTTCTTGCTCTGTCTTGAGTCGGCCACCTCCAAGACAAAACAAAAAAATAATAAAATAGAGGAAAATAAAAAAAAAAAATAGGAAAAGTGGGGATTGGGCCTGAGCATATAGATAGATAGATATATAGAAGTACATTGGGGTCTGTAATGGATGATTAATATTAAGAACAGAGTGTTACTTATGTCTATAGGTTCAGGAACTAATGTATAGCGAGGCCGGTCCTTAGTGATCTTGGCCCCATTCAATGTTCTTTCCTCTCACTAAAACATTACGCTTTCCATAATGCAGTTGGGTCTGAGTAAATAATTAGATTGATACCCATAATTATTATATTAATCGTGATCGTGTACTCATCCTTTAACTGTGTTGGTGGTGTTATGGTTTAGATGCTTATGTTCTGGTTGTGGTGTCCCGAGTTCGAATCCCAGGAAGAACATAGCTTTCATTAGTTTATTCAAGTACATTGGGGTCTGTATTGGATGATTAATGTTAATAATGGGGTGTTACTTATATAAAGTATAATTTTATCTTAGCAAGGTATTAGACAAAACATGAAAATATATAAATACAAAAATAATACTATCAATAGTTAGTGTGCTTACATTTATTAATATATATATATAGAGAGAGAGACAGTCGCTTGACTTGCGTCCGTCTTGTTCTTCTGTTTCCCCTTGGTTTGAGCACAACACTGACTAAAACAGGGAGGATGTTGTCTTGACTCTTGAGAGGCACAAAGACAGCTCACAGAGCCATGGGATCGCATAGGACTTGGCCAATAATGTATTTTTACACATGATGTTCAATGACAAATTAATATGACCAACACGTTATCACACACACATTGTTATTTTAGCCACTAAGCATTATGCTTACACTTGATGTCGGCCACGAGCCCTGTGGTTCACAAGCTCATACAAAATATTATTCACACTCAAACAATATCACCCACAAGTTATTTAATCCCCAGGTAATTTCACCCACAAATATTTTCGCTCCGAAGTAATTCCGTTCAAAGTATATTCAACCATAAGTCAATTCACCTACATGTCTTTTCGTCCAAAAGACAGGTTGGTCTATCAGGTTAATTATAGAATTAGGCAAGGGAATTATAAAAGCAGGCTAAGGGTCAGTAGGCTTTCACCTGATTTCGGCGTTCTTTTATCATTACCGGTATGTAAAGGAACTTAAACATTTTCCTTTTCATCACTCCTCTCCCTTCGTCACACACACACACACACACACTCTTACTCACTTTGTGTCTTAAATCACTTTAATCCTAAATATTTTTCTTCTGTCATATTTTCTCTGACCTGCTTGTCTTGGAGGAGCAACAAATCCGCTCATCCTTTTATAACTGTATTCTAAATGTATTCACGAGTTTCCTTATACTCCTCATTCTCTCTTTCCGTTGTGCCGACTTCTATCTTCATTCTTCTTTTCTTACTCATTTACTTACTAATAATTATGTGTTAATTATTATATAGGTTAATTTACATTTTTTTTTAAATATTGCTCTTCTTTAATAGGGATTTAAGAAATACATTTATTATTATTATTATGAAGTTCTTCATCCAATATATAGATTAGAAGCATTGTGGAATATAATAACATGTACAGGAAAAATGTTTATCTTCAGAGCTGAGTATTTGATATCGTGTCTTGTCAGATCACATCTTGCTAATATGTATATTCAGTATATATACTATATATATATATATACCGGTATATATATATATATATATATATATATATATATATATATATATATATATATATATATATATATGTATATATATATATATATATATATATATTCTTTAAGGCAGGCGAGGTTCAAGGAAATACATGTATCAGCATTAATTATTTTATTATTAAGGCATTCAATAGAACGAACAGCAATTCTCAGGTGTTCTGGGAGATTGTGCAAAAGGTGAGCTTATTGATGGTCGTGCTCTCTGTTTTTCTCTTATGTTGTTCATAGAGTTGTTGGAGTTTTTGGTCAATTTAGTTAGAGAAACACACCACCATACTCGATAAAGAAAGTGACCCAAGGAGATTACCTATACTCGAAGCATTATATATCCAAGCCTTACATCCCAACATCAACAACCAAACTCTGGACCTTCAGATCCTTCCTTCTGCCAAAAGGCACTTTCCTACAGGACCTAACGCCCCCCCCCCCCCCCCCCCCCCCGCGCCCCCCGGTGCCCTTGACGCAGCCCCCCGCGCTACCTCCTTCAGCTTCGTCTTCTGCCGGCGCCACCCGTACTACGCAACTTAGGCCACGCCCCTCGACACGCAGCCAATCAGCTTCGACCCCGCCAACCGACCACCATCCCGCATCCAGTGCGCATGCGTGAAGCGGTTCTATCTTTCTCTCTCCTAGAATACCCCTCCACCAATAGCAGACTTTTGCCCCCTGATTTTCGCCTCCTCTGATCCTCCACCCTCTATATATACCCTTCCTGTTTACCTTTTATATCATTCTATCCTTACTTGATAATGCTGGTTGTCCAGTGAAACGCGTCGTATATCCTGTATCATCATGTACATTAATGTAACCTTGTACCACCATGAATTTTGCTCATCTCATTCATCTACTTCCTGCCACCCAGCGAAAACTCATCAGAGACCTGGAAACTCTGAATAATATAATTTCCAACGCAGAAATTGCCATTTCTTTCAACCTCGTATGTATTAAAGAAAATATATATATATATATATATATATATATATATATATATATATATATATATATATATATATGTATATACTGTATATATATTTATATATATATATGCTGTATATACATATATATAATGTGTATGTGTATGTATAATATAATGTGTATGTGTGTGTGTGTGTGTGATTCACACTTAAGAAGAACAAAAAAGAGGACTGGATCCTAAAAGTCTGTTATACGCTATTCTTACCTTAAAAAGTTAGTATCTTCATAACAACTATATCAGCATAAGCATAAACACAAATATGCATTTTCACGCACATACATGTATATTATATACTTTTAATAATAGTACACACAGTAAAATTCAATAATTTTAAACATTAAAAAAAAAAAAAAGTGCAGTCCTCAGGTAGATACTTTGCAGTTCCTCAATAATTAATATAATCCAGATTAGTCTTGGATGATAACAGTATTCGTCGTCTGAATGACATTCACTTCTTAGGTTGGATAGGATTTTAATAGTATATGGTGGTGAAAAAGAATAGGTTATCAAACAAACCCATTTCAATATTCTGTTTAGGAAAAATCCTCTAAAACGGGAGCGTATAATTATGCAAGGGATGCCGTACATTTAAGGGGAGGATTCTAGTTTGCTCACTAGACCTCAATCAAGCTTATAAAATTATTACAGTAAGATTTTTCGATACACACATATCTCGGCCAAAGGCCGATTCCTCCTAAGTTACAGGCTCACTGTCGCTCACCATGAAAATATTGATACTTGTATGGCACGAAAGGTCATATTATTGACATAAACGGGGCGAAAAGTCTTAAAATCGCGAAACTAATGGGGCGAACGTCCTAAGATCTCAAATCTATTGGGGCTAATCATGAGGGAGAAGGGGGTCCACAAAAAATATGCAAGTGAAGCCATCAGCTGGTGCCGGGCGCCTCTTCAAACCTCCTGCGCCAGCACACCACAGCTGGGTGAGGCAGCATGGCTGATGTACGATGCCTCCAATTTTCGAGTGACGGTTATTTACACCACCCGAGCATCTAAAGTGGAACACATTATATCTATCGCTCCCTTATCTGAAATCTCCATCTTAGATTTCAACGTTTCCCACCGTCAATGGCTCTCCTCTCACTCTACTGACCAACCTGGTGAACAAGCCTACGTCTTTTCTAACATAAATTACCTAGAGCAGCTGGTCCAGCAACCAACCCGTATCCCGTCAGCCATAAGCTGGTGCCGGGCGCCTCTTCAAACCTCCTGCACCAGCACACCACAGCTGGGTGAGGCAGCATAGCTGATGTACGATGCCTCCAATTTTCGAGTGACGGTTATTTACACCACCCGAGCATCTAAAGTGGAACACATTATATCTATCTCTCCCTTCTCTGAAATCTCCATCTTAGGAGATTTTAACGTTCACCACCGCCAATTGGCTCTCCTCTCACTCTCCTGACCAACCTGGTGAACAAGCCTACGTCGTTTCTATCATAAATGACATAGAGCAGCTGGTCCAGCAACCCACCCGTATCGCGGATCGCTTCGGAGATCGGCCCAACATTCTTGACTTATTTCTGACTTCTAACCCTTCTTCTTATACTGTCAATCTTTTCTCTCCTTTGGGCTCCTCCGACAATAAACTTATCTCCGTCACCTGGCCTATCTCTTCAGTACGGCCACCCGATCCTCCCAGCCAGCGGCGCTTGTGGCACTTTGGCGCTGCCGACTGGGAGGCTCTCCGGCAGTACTTCTTTGATTTTCCATGGAATTACTTTTGCTTCCGTGGCCAAGGACCCTCAGAGAGTGCTGAACGCATTACCGAGGTAATCCTCTTGGGCATGGAAGCGTACATTCCATTTTCTTTCTCTCAGTCTGATGCAAAAAAATCTTGGTTTACTCACGCTTGTTCTACTGCTGTCCACAACAAGGAGGAAGCTTCCAACGGTACCGACGCCTTAAAACTCAAGAATCTCTTTCTTCCTATGTTTCTGCCCGGAATCAAGCCAAATCTGTTCTTCGACTTGCCAAGCACTCTTTCATCAATAATAAATGCACTGAACTATCCAACTCTAGCTCTTCCCAAACTTTCTGGCATCTAGCCAAAAACCTCTCCAACAACTTTTCTTCCTCGTCTTTCCCTCCACTTTTCCACTCTGATGGCACAACCATCACTTCTTCCTTTGACAAAGCTGAACTCTTTGCTCAAACTTTTGCCAGAAACTCTACCTTTGATGATTCCGGTGCTATTCCTCCCTCTCCGCCCCCCTCCCTCCTACTTATACCTAATATCCTATTCTCTTCTAAAGATGTACTTTCTACCCTCTCTGGGCTTAATACTAAGAAGGTGTACGGTCCGGACGGTGTTCCTCCTGTTGTACTTAAAAACTGTGCTTCCGTGCTGACCCCCTGCCTAGGCAAACTCTTTCATCTCTGTCTCTCCTCTAACGTCTTTCCTTCTTGCTGGAAGTTTGCTATCATTCAACCTGTCCCAAAGAAGGGTGACCGCTCTCAACCCTCCAACTATCGTCCAATTGCTCTCATCTCTTGTATCTCTAAAGTTTTTGAAACTATTCTTACTTCCAAATTTCTTAAGCATTTCTCTTCTCATAATCTGCTCTCAGATCGCCAGTATGGCTTCCTTAAGGGTCGCTCTACTGGTGATCTTCTTTCATATCTTACTAACTCTTGGCCGTCTAACTTTCGGGACTTCGGTGAGACTTTTTCTGTTGCGCTAGACATATCGAAGGCCTTCGATAGAGTCTGGCACAAATCTTTAATTTCCAAACAACCCTCCTTCGGTTTCTGTCCCTCCATCTGTGCCTTTGTCTCTAATTTCCTTTCTGCCCGTTCCATAGCTGCGGTTGTGGACGGCCATCGCTCATTTCCTCATCCTATCAACTCCGGTGTTCCTCAGGGTTCTGTCCTATCTCCTATTATCTTTCTAATTTTCATTAATGATCTTCTCAACTGTACGTCCAGTCGCATCCATTCATATGCAGACGACTCTACTTTACACCACTCAATTAGTTTTCCAGAATGCCCCAGCCAGCAGTCCCTCAAAAGTAAGCATAATTAAACCATAAAATGCTTATCTACTGATCTAGCTACTATTTCCAATTGGGGTAGAGAAAACCTTGTTGCATTTAATGCTTCTAAAACTCAATTTATCCATCTTACTACCTGTCAGGAACCTCCAGAGAACTATCCCTTATTCTTCAACAATACAAAAATCAACCCTTCATCTTCCCTCAATGTTCTCGGTGTCTCTTTTTCTTCTGCTCTTACTTGGAAAGACCATATTACCATCTTGCTAAGGCAGCCTCCCAGAAGCTGGGTGTGCTCAACCGCCTCAAGGGGTTCTTTACCCCTGCGCAGCTTCTTGCTCTGTACAGGGGCACAGTGCGTCCTTGCATTGAGTATTGTTCACATGTGTGGGGAGGATCCTCTCACACCGCACTCCTAGATAAAGTAGAAAGGAAAGACTTTCGTATCATTAACTCCCGTCCACTCACCAACTCTCTGCTATCTCTCTCTCTTCGCCGCACTGTTGCATCTCTCTCACTATTCTATCGTTACTACAATAATCAGTGTTCCTCGGAGCTTTTCCAGTGTATACTCCTCCTCTACATAGCGTACATAGTACCCGCATTGCAACACAATCCCACCCCTACTCTGTGCAACTCTCCAACCCAAGAGTGAAACGTTACTCTCAAACTTTCTTCTACTCAACAGCTGAGCTCTGGAACTCTCTCCCAAAATCAGTCTTTCCCACTTCCTATGACTTAAATTGCTTCAAACTCCGTGTGTCCAGGCATTTTGGCTCGAACGTCCCTTGATTTTGGCCCTGTCACTCTTTGAAATCTGGGGGAGGCACTCGCTGCAGGCAGTTATGCCTTTTGTCTCCCTCATTCACATAGAAAAAACAAAATATGTGCCTTCATAGTTCATATTTTAGCAACATATATCACATAATGTCATTGTAAGTGAAGTTACAGTGTGATAAGTGCATAGATTCAAGTTTTATATATGCAGACGAGTGGCAAGGCCCGCGCGCGTCCTGGTTACCATGGCGATGGGCGGCCATCTTGGCCCAAGACGCACGCACGTACACACTGCCAGCTGACTGACACCTGACTCCCTCTTCAGTTTTATTATGCCTCTCTCACGCACTCTGTTTATTGATTTTATACTTTATCATATGTTTTATAGTTAGAATATGAGTTTTACACACTTTTGTCTTAGAAATATAGGTTTTCACATTGTATTTTTAGTGGGGAGAGTGTGACTGTGTGAGGAGGTGGGGGAGAACCATGCCGCATGTGTTATTGTGAAGCAACATGACACGAGGTTGGAGAGTACATTAGCGGAGGTTGAAGGTAGAGGGGGAGAGTACACTGTTGGTGGTTGAGGGGGAGAGTACACTGTTGGTGGTTGAGGGGGAGTACACTGTTGGTGGTTGAAGAGAGAGTAACTGTTGGTGGTTGAGGGGGAGTACACTGTTGGTGGTTGAGGGGGAGTACACTGTTGGTGGTTGAGGGGGAGTACACTGTTGGTGGTTGAGGGGGAGTACACTGTTGGTGGTTGAGGGGGAGTACACTGTTGGTGGTTGAGGGGGAGAGTACACTGTTGGTGGTTGAGGGGGAGAGTACACTGTTGGTGGTTGAGGGTATATCGCTTAATGATACTCATAACATATTGTGAAATAGCACCATAGGTATTTAAGTGGCTAATGATACGAAACAAATATATGCAGTAAATTATGTGTGTTAATCCCTGTCATAATTGTGTAGTCGTAAAATAATAGTATTGTCTATAACAAATAAATGTTTCCATTATATTACATTTAATTTTGATTGTCATGCCAAATATTTTCGTGACAAAAATAGTGTAAACTTTCTCAATAACTTATAACCATCAGTTTTCACCCTCAGTTAACCCTAATTATGCATATACACTTCTATCAGCAACTACAGTATTTGTATATATGTATGTAACCATACATATCTATATCTATTTATATATATATATATATATATATATATATATATATATATATATATTTTGAACTATTTTTTTTATATAGACAATCTAACAACCTTATACAGTTTACTTTATAACTCAGTTATAATAACACTCAGCCATATTTATCTATCAATACCTCACTACACATAACTTATTATATATTTCTGTATTTTCTCATATTGTTTATACAATTCGTTTTGACTAGAATCTATCCTGTTCATATATATACACAAAGAAAGGCACCATACACCACAGTACTGCTTTTGCTCCGTTAGCTTGTTTTGTCACTTCCGATGTACACTCGGATACCGTAGTCTCTAGCCCACACCTCTCTGGCAAGAGGTGAGGCCAGGAACCTTACTGGACGGCGGTTCACAGTGATAGTTAGGGGTGGGGTTGGGGGAAAAAGGCAATTACGCACACACGAACACACTGCGAAGCATTTGTGTGAAGCAATCCAGAAAGCTATCTTTGTTGGTTACTCTCTTGTAGTTATTTGGTATTTTCTTCCCATCATTTTGCATCATTAATAATCCTTTATTCCATACTATTAAGAACAAGCATATGCAATATTTTCTTTAGCATGATTAAGTATAACTACCGGTGTGAACCATTAGTTATTGTGTAGTGCAGTTCCTATTATTAGCAAAATTGAAGTTCAGGGAAGGCTTCAAAATAGATCAGTATATATATAGCAGAATGGAACGAACACACACACACACACTCAGAGAAAGAGAGAGAGAGAGAGAAGGATAGTGTGGGGGGGGGGGGTGTAACAGACTGGGAGGCAGACAAACAGGGAGAGGGCGAGATGTGGTTGTGATGGTTAGAAGCAAAAAGGGAGTAAGAGTGAGATAGAGTGAAAGGGAGGTGCTGGAAAGGAAATATGGAATAGGAATACGATAGAACTTCATTAGAAATATTTGTGTGTGTGTGTGTGTGAATAACTAATCATAGTCATGTATGTCATTGGTAACTTTCTGAATTATATCTTTCATATAGGGTAATTATTATAACAATGTTATAAAATGCATTATACTTACTGTTAGAGAGGTTTCAGTCCTACGCAGGTAAAGCAATACCCATGAATACAACTTCAGTCTGAAGCTATCTATCTATCTATCTATTGCCTGACGCCGTGATCCCCGAAGGGGTGGCCACGAACGAACTGCCCCCATGCACCTCTGCCTTCAGCACAAATAGCCGACTAAAATATTTGTGTCTGAGGGAAGAAGTTGAATTCATCAACCTCTGGGACAACTTCTACAACCAGCCTACTCTGTTCCGCAAGGATGGCACTCATCTAAACCCTGTGGGTTCAGCACGCATGGGTCGTCTCCTACACGAAGCAGTCCGCAGCCATGGATCAAAAAACGCCATCCGAGAAGAAGCAGCAGTGACATAAATCATCCAACGCCAAGAAAAAAACAGAGGCAACCGAGGACCACCAGCGATAAGGACCGAAGACAGCGAGGACCGAGGACAGCCATGAACATAAATGTAGATCCGACAAGAACCAAAAATATTATTAAAGAGCGTTCCGTGAGTTCTAAAATAACAAATTTAAAGGTTTTATATGCAAAAGCTCGTAGCATACGCAATAAATTTTCAGATTTAGAGGAGCTAGTGTTTACAGAAAATTATGATGTGATTGGCATAACAGAATCTTGGCTCAATACAGAAGATAGAGACTTTTTAGCAGAATATTCACTTCCCGGTTATGTAATGTTTGAGAAAAGCCGAATAAATCGAAATGGAGGTGGCGTTTTACTTTATATCAAAGAAAGTCTTAACCCTACCCTCTTGTCAAAACCTCAAATTGTGAACGTCGACGCACCTTTGTGCTAATAAAGAATAATAAAGGTACAAAAATAATACTTGCATTAATATACAGACCTCCAGCTCAATCAGTGCAAACTGACCGAGAAATTTACGAACAAATTGCAGATGTAAGTAACTCACAAGATACCGTAATTTTTGGCGACTTTAATTTACCTGTGACCAAGTGGGGCGATACTCTTACTTCACACTCCGGATATGACTTGTATACGAACTTGCAAGAGAGTTCGCTTTATCAATTTGTTCGAACGCCAACCCGTGGTAATAACGTTCTTGACATTGTACTTGCAACAAAAGAGGAATTAATAGATAATTTGAATGTTGGTGATGAATTCAGTAACAGCGACCATCGTACGATAACTTTCACTTTAAAGTTTACTAGTAACGAACCAAATAGTAGCATCGAAAAAGTCCCTAATTTCAAGAAAGCAAACTTCCATAAACTTAGAGCTATGTTTAAAGAAACTGACTGGAGCTTTTTAATTCACAATAACGACATAAATACATCTTGGAAGTTATTCGAAGCCACTTACCTAAAAGCAGTGCAAGACTGCATACCATCGAAAATACGGCGTCCAGGCCATAATAATAAGCCCAAATGGTGGAATAGAGATATTTCAAACTGCCTGCTTGCTAAAAAATTTGCTAATGATAGATTAAAATCCTCCCAAAATGACGAAGAACGGCTGAAATTTGTAGAGCTACGACGCAAAGCCAAAAAGTTAATTAAGCAAAGTAAAAAGACCTTAGAGTTACATATTGCGAATCAAAGTAAAACAAACCCGAAAGAATTCTATAGTTATATCAGAAAGAAAAAAGTAGTTACTTCAACTGTTGGACCGTTAGTCGATGAAAATGGAGAATACAACAAAGACGAAGTACAAATGAGTAATGCCCTCAATACCTTCTTTGCATCAGTTTTTACAACAGAAGACCTCAGTGATATCCCTACACCATCGCCGATTCAGATTGATAATTCAGATGTTCTAAGCAATATCACCATTACAGAGAGAGAAGTATTGAATTGTTTAGATAAACTCAAGGTAAATAAAACGCCTGGACCTGATACAATCTCGCCTAGAGTTCTAAAGGAAGCTAAGGATGAGCTCTCCAAACCACTGACATTACTATTCAATAAATCCTTGCAGTCTGGAACTATGCCCGATCAGTGGAAGCTAGCCAACGTAACACCGATATTCAAAAAAGGCAGCAAATCCCTACCAGTAACTATCGTCCAATTAGCTTAACCTCAGTTGTATGTAAAATGCTAGAAACGTCATACGAGACAGACTCGTAAATCACTTAGAGGAAAATAACATACTTAAAGATACTCAACACGGCTTTCGTAAAAAACGTTCCTGTTTAACAAACCTCTTAGACTTCTTCCACGATATCCTCAACCTCTACGATGAGAGTAAAGCTGTAGATATTATATACCTTGATTTTCAAAAGGCCTTTGACAAAGTTCCCCACAAACGTTTACTGCTAAAACTAAATGCGCATGGAATACAAGATGGTGTGTTGAAATGGATAGAAAATTGGCTCAGCGACAGAAAGCAAAGAGTAGTCATAAACGGTAAGGCATCTAAATGACCAATGTAAGTAGCGGGGTACCCAAGGGATCGGTACTAGGACCAATTCTCTTTCTAATTTACATCAACGACATAGATGAGGGTCTCACCTGTACAATCTCAAAATTTGCTGACGATACAAAAATTGCAAATAGCGTACTCTCAAAAGAACAAGTTGACGATATGCAACACAATCTAGATAAATTGTCATGTTGGGCCCAAATTTGGCAAATGAGTTTCAATGCGGATAAATGTAAAGTACTACATATCGGATACCTAAATGAGAAAGCAAACTATTCGATGAATGGCACTCAGCTTAAGAATGTAAACAGAGAAACCGATCTGGGAGTAACAATATCGAGTAACCTAAAACCAAGTCAACAATGTTCAGAAGTTGTTAAGAAGGCAAACAAAATAATTGGCTTTATAGGCAGGTCATTTGAGCATAAATCCAAAGAAGTTATCCTAACCCTTTACAATTCCTTAGTCCGCCCTCTTCTGGAATACTGCGTTCAATCCTGGTGCCCTTATTACCAAAAAGATATAAACAAGCTAGAACGAGTTCAACGTAGAGTTACCAAAATGATACCTAGCCTAAAGAACAAACCATACGAAGAGCGTCTTAGAGAATTAAATCTATTTCCTTTAACCCAGCGCATATTAAGAGGTGACTTAATTCAAGTGTTCAAAATCACCAAAGGCATCGACAATATGAACTGTAGTAAGTACTTCACTATCGACCAATCTAATTACACGCGGGGAAACGGTTGCAAAATTATTGGTAAATCTTTTAACTCACACGAATCTAAGAATTTCTTCTTCAATCGAGTTGTCAACTTGTGGAATGGGCTTCCCCGAAACGTTATAGACTGCATCACCGTTGATTCATTTAAACTCCGCTTAGACAAATATCTCGCATCAAACCCGCGACTGACTGCGTTTGTAAATGAATAACTTTATTTTATCCCCCCCTCAGTACTAACCCATCTGTCCCCTACTAACTTCCTAATCCTGCCACGGACATTAGTTCCAGGGCAGTAATTCCCTTTCCAATGTTCCCTTACCCACTCTAAATCACTGTTTGGACACTTGATCCTCAGTGTTTTGGAGGACAAGCAACCTAGAAGGGTCACTAGATCTGTTGTTGCTTGATTTCCTTTGTACTCCTTCTTTTGTACTACTCCCCAGTCAGTCGACGCCCCTCCCCCCAACCAGCACCGCCTTCGTTCATGTACTTCCTCACTCCATCCTTCCACCTCTCATTCGGTCTACCTCTCCCTCTCTGTCCCTCCACCTCGCTCTCGTACACCCTCTTAGTCATTCTCTCGCTTTCCATACGTTCCATATGGCCGAACCATCTCAAGTTGTTCCTTTTCACACTTTCCAGCACATCTACCTCCACACCACACCTCCTTCTTACTTCCACATTAGTCTGTCTATCCCTCCATGTAACTCCGCATGCACTCCTTAAGTAATTCATTTCCACTGCTCTCACTCTTGGTCTGAGTCTCTCAACCAACGTCCATGCTTCGCTTCTGTAAGTCAGTGTCGGGATTACCACACTGTCATGCAAGGACTTCTTCACTTCCATACTGACCACCTATTTTTGTTACTGCTTTTAGCATTCCTACAACCCTCTTCCCCTGTTGTACCCTCTCCCGCACTTCTTCATCCATAGTCCCATCTTTACTCAACACACTGCCCAGATACTTAAAAGAGTTGACGATCTCCATAGCCTGACCATTCAGCTTCACCTCACACTCTGTGACTTCACCCCTTTCGAAGACCATAACCTTGCTCTTCCCCGCATTTACCTTCAAATTCCGTTTCTCGCACACTGTTCCAAACTCATTTACCAGACCCTGCAACTCCCATTCATTATCAGTCATCAGAACTGTATCATCCGCAAACAGCAGTATAGGTAGCTTCCACTCAATTCCCTCCCTTTTCAGCGATACACCAACATCCACTGCTCTTGATAGTATTTCTTTCATGACTCCATCCATATATACAGTAAACAACCACGGGAACATCACACACCCCTATTTCAAACCAACATTCAGGTCAAAGAACTCGCTCTGCTCACTCTCCACACGTACTGCCGCCTTTGCACCCTCATACATGCTCTTCACTGCTTTCAGCAACTTGCCCTCTACTCCGTATATTCTAAGTACTTTCCACAAACATTCTCTATCCACTCTGTCATAGGCCTTCTCCAAGTCCATAAAGGCAACATACACCTTTTGTTTTTTCTCCAGATACTTCTCCACAACACAATTCAGGGTAAAATCTGATCTACACATCCTCTTCCCTTCCTAAAACCTCCCTGCTCGTCGCCTATCCATTTCTCCGTTCTCACTCTCACTCTCTCAATCACTACCCTACTGTATACCTTCCCTACTACGCTTAGAAGACATATTCCTCGGTGGTTACCACACACTCCTCTTTCCTCTTTGCCCTTATATAGGGGGACTATTATGCCAGTCTTCCAGTCATCGGTGCACTCCCCTTCTCCCATGCTAGTTTGCACATTTTCCATACCCATTCTATCACTATCTCACCACCATACCTCAACATTTCCCCACACACTCCATCTGTTCCTGGTGCTTTCCCCAACTTCACTCTTTTCATGGCTTCCCACACTTCTGACCTCCTGATCCCCACCTCATCCTCCACTACTTCTCTTCTTCTCCCTCCCATACCATATCCAGCTATGTTTGCTGGCTCTTCATTCCTTACATTTAGCAACTCACTGAAGTACTCCCTCCATCTTTCGACTCTCTCTTGCTTCTCGGCTAGCAATCTCCCATTCTTATCTTTCACACCCTTACTGTTTCCCTTGCTACCTTCCCTAACTTTCTTGACTTCTTTCCAGAACAGTTTCTTACTCTCCCTCCATTTTACACTCAGATTCCTTCCAAATTCCTCATCTACTCTTCTCTTACTTTCCTTCACTACTCTCTTCACCACCCTCTTACTCTCCACGTACCTCACTCGTTTCTGTCTCTCGAAATCTTCATTCCCTCTACTACCCAACCACTCTCTATATGCTTTCTTCTTTTTTTCCACAGCTATTCTTACCTATTTTGTCCACCATGCTGTACCTTTCACTCCCCTCCCTCTTCTCCTCACTCCACACACCTCCTCACATGCTGCACAGATCTCATCCTTAAACACCTTGCTCATCTCCTCCACTTCCTCCATAACTTCCAGGTCGAATCCACCTAGTCGTCTTTCCACTGCTCTCCTGTACTCGTCCCTGACTTCCTCCTCCTGCAACCTCTCCACCCTCCTCACCATTCCACCCTCCTCTCGCCTCCCTCCAGCTCTCCTCACCCACTTCTTTTGTATCCTAACCTTAGCTACCGCTACATAATGATCAGACAGACGCCCTCCAATACCCCTATACACCCTAGATCCATCACAGATTTCTTCATTCGTTCATCCACACATACATAATCAATCAATTACTTTCGTTCCACCACTGTCTTATCCTTCATCGTCAACATCCGTTTCCACGTGTACCTGTGGATCATTCTGTGTCGGAAGAAGGTGTTGGCTATCCACAGCCTCCTCCCCACACATACGTCCACAAGTGCACTACCATTCCCATTCACCTCTGATGGTACCCCCCACCCTCCCACCACTCCCTCAACTTTCCTATCACCCACCTTACAATTCATATCCCCAATCAGAAATATTCTTTCGTTCTTGTCAAACTTCTCCAGGCACGCCTGGAGAACAGTCACAACAGTCTGAAGCATGTTGTGTGATTCGTAGGGTTCACTTTAAACATACGAGCATGAATTGTTTTATTGATATAACCATATTTTTACACTATATAACAAAACGTTAACAAAATTGTGAGATGAAAAGGTAAAGTAGTAAATACCAAGACAATATAATATATAAACATACATTTATATGAGTATAAATGGTAATACGGTAATATGAACTCAGAAAAATAGCATATCATGCAACCAATATACAGAGCAAGTGAGAGAGATAGGCATGGACAAATTAGTATATCAGTTAAATCTTGACTATGGCACTTTTATCTAAGTAATAATAATTGCAATAATAATACAGATATTTGAATTGAATTGAATAATATTAGATACATGTCATACTTATTTGTGAGGCTAAGGCAGGATTAAAAAAAACTCAAATGCTTCACAGTGTGTTCGTGTGTGCGTTGCCCTCTCCCCCCAACCCCACCCCTAACCATCACTGTGGGCCGCCGTCCAGTAAGGTTCCTGGCCTCACCTCTTGCCAGAGAGGATTGGGCTAGAGACTATCGTATCCGAGTGTACCACACCTCACAGTAACTGAGAGGTGTACAACTCCCTCTATCAGAATGAATGACCATGACCCTTAGGCCACTTTACTCCTTACCATGGCTACTACACTTAGCTTATAGAACTTTTTATAACTCAGTATCGCCATTAAGTCGCACTCTCATTCACTACTTACTCATAATTATGTATAATCGATTTTCAAAAGGACAATTCAAGTTTGGCCATTACTTGACAGCTAGACTCCCATTCCCATATTGTACTTAAATGTGAAATCGTAAGTCATCCTATGCACAGGTTATTACCCATATAATTATGTAAGTATTAACCACTTATAGTATACCATTGATCTGACATATAACAAACTTATAGGTAACCATAATATATGACTGAAGCTACCTAGACATCTATTATTACAGAATAATGCAGATAATACAACCTTACTCACGATACAATAGAGTCCGGTATGACAGGGAGCCACTTTGACTAAGGACCGATGTGCCAGGGAACCAGATTGTCTTGGTCCTCTAGGGGAACTCTCCCCCTCTACCCTCAACCTCCAACAGTGTACTCTCCCCCTCTACCCTCAACCTCCAACAGTGTACTCTCCCTCTACCCCTCAACCTCCACAGTGTACTCTACCCTCAACCTCCAACAGTGTACTCTCCCCCTCTACCCTCAACCTCCAACAGTGTACTCTCCCCCTCTACCCTCAACCTCCAACAGTGTACTCTCCCCCTCTACCTCCAACAGTGTATTCTACCCCTCTACCCTCAACCTCCAACAGTGTACTCTACCCCTCTACCTCCAACAGTGTACTCTCCCCCTCTACCTCCAATTGTACTCTCCCCCTCTACCTCCACAGTGTATTCTACCCCTTTACCCTCAACCTCCAACAGTGTACTCTCCCCCTCTACCCTCAACCTCCAACAGTGTATTCTACCCCTCTACCCTCAACCTCCAACAGTGTACTCTCCCCCTCTACCCTCAACCTCCAACAGTGTACTCTCCCCCTCTACCTCCAACAGTGTATTCTACCCCTCTACCCTCAACCTCCAACAGTGTATTCTACCCCTCTACCCTCAACCTCCAACAGTGTACTCTCCCCCTCTACCCTCAACCTCCAACAGTGTACTCTCCCCCTCTACCTCGGCTTTCGTAAAAAACGTTCCTGTTTAACAAACCTCTTAGACTTCTTCCACGATATCCTCAACCTCTACGATGAGAGTAAAGCTGTAGATATTATATACCTTGATTTTCAAAAGGTCTTTGACAAAGTTCCCCACAAACGTTTAATGCTAAAACTAAAAGCGCATGGAATACAAGACGGTGTGTTGAAATGGATAGAAAATTGGCTCAGCAACAGAAAGCAAAGGGTAGTCCTAAACGGTAAGGCATCTAAATGGACCAATGTAAGTAGCGGGGTACCCCAGGGATCGGTACTAGGACCAATTCTCTTTCTAATTTACATCAACGACATAGATGAGGGTCTCACCTGTACAATCTCAAAATTTGCTGACGATACAAAAATTGTAAATAGCGTACTCTCAAAAGAACAAGTTGACGATATGCAACACAATCTAGATAAATTGTCATGTTGGGCCCAAATTTGGCAAATGAGTTTCAATGCGGATAAATGTAAAGTACTACATGTCGGATACCTAAATGAGAAAGCAAACTATTCGATGAATGGCACTCAACTTAAGAATGTAAACAGAGAAACCGATCTGGGAGTAACAATATCGAGTAACCTAAAACCGAGTCAACAATGTTTAGAATTTGTTAAGAAGGAAAACAAAATAATTGGCTTTATAGGCAGGTCATTTGAGCATAAATCCAAAGAAGTTATCCTAACCCTTTACAATTCCTTAGTCCGCCCTCTTCTGGAATACTGCGTTCAATCCTGGTGCCCTTATTACCAAAAAGATATAAACAAGCTAGAACGAGTTCAACGTAGAGTTACCAAAATGATACCTAGCCTAAAGAACAAACCATACGAAGAGCGTCTTAGAGAATTAAATCTATTTCCTTTAACCCAGCGCAGATTAACCCTCTCACGACCATAGGACGCAGAGGTTGCCAGATTAGCAATAAGAAATTGATTACTCTCACTGTTATAATTACCTCTCCAAAATTAGTTTTCTGCCCACAGCTAACTCAAAGACAACTGCAGAGGTTGAAGTAAATAAACTAAAGGTTTATAGATAACCCTGACGGTAACAAAGGATTTAAAGTATCCCTAATAGGGTCAAAAAACGCGTTAGGATGTGAGAGGGTTAAGAGGTGACTTAATTCAAGTGTTCAAAATCATCAAAGGCATCGACAATATGAACTGTAGTAAGTACTTCACTATCGACCAATCTAATTACACGCGGGGAAACGGTTGCAAAATTATTGGTAAATCTTTTAACTCGCACGAATCTAAGAATTTCTTCTTCAATCGAGTTGTCAACTTGTGGAATGGGCTTCCCCGAAACGTTTTAGACTGCATCACCGTTGATTCATTTAAACTCCGCCTAGACAAATATCTCTCATTAAACCCGCGACTGACTGCGTTTGTAAATGAATAACTTTATTTTATCCTCCCCTCAGTTACTAACCCATCTGTCCTCTACTAACTTCCTAATCCTGCCACGGACATTAGTTCCAGGGCAGTAATTCCCTTTCCAATGTTCCCTTACCCACTCTAAACCACTGTTTGGACACTTGATCCTCAGTGTTTTGGAGGACAAGCAACCTAGAAGGGTCACTAGATCTGTTGTTGCTTGATTTCCTTTGTACTCCTTTGTACTTTGTACTCCTTTGTACTCCAACAGTGTACTCTACCCCTCTACCCTCAACCTCCAACAGTGTACTCTCCCCCTCTACCTCCAACAGTGTATTCTACCCCTCTACCCTCAACCTTCAACAGTGTATTCTCCCCCTAAACCCTCAACCTCCAACAGTGTACTCTACCCCTCTACCTCCAACAGTGTATTCTACCCCTCTACCCTCAACCTCCAACAGTGTACTCTCCCCTTCTACCCTCAACCTCCAACAGTGTACTCTCCCCCTCTACCCTCAACCTCCAACAGTGTACTCTCCCCCTCTACCCTCAACCTCCAACAGTGTACTCTCCCCTTCTACCTCCAACAGTGTACTCTTCCCCTTTGCCTTCAACCTCCAACAGTGTACTCTCCCCCTCTACCCTCAACCTCCGCTAATGTACTCTCCAACCTCCCCCAGTCTACTGCCCCCGCCCACCACTCTCCCCCTTTCATCCTTACCCCCTAAAGCAGTTCAATGCTTAATTTGCACAAAATAGAAAAGAAACAAAAAACATTATGGCTGACTAACTAATTTGTTTCTGGTATTTACACAATTTATTAAATAAATGAGGAATCCGCTCAATCTCCAGTTATGTAAATCTAGCTCTGGCACGCTACCGAAAATTACTTTAACCTGAAAGAGAAAGTTTGCGTAAATGGGTGCTATTAGACTTGATACAACTTCCGAACATTTATAGCGCTTTCAGCATTATGGGTTATCAGTTTATTAATTTGTTCCTCCGCTTCGGCTCATTGCAAGCTCGAAAGTTATATTAAGGGTTCCTTTCTCTTTTCCTTAACCTTGTTGTCGTTCATTCCATTTCGATTCTATTGAATTATGTGTTTTATGTAAGCAAAACAGGCTTAGTTTCATGCATAATTGCTGTAAATTTAAGTTAGAATACAGTTTATGATGAGGTTATAACAAATTAAGTCTTCAAACTGAATAGTTTGCAATTTTTGGTGTTTTTCTTGTTTATTATCTGTCGATATTATGTTTTATCCATCGGCATAAATAAAATGTATACTTTAAATTAATCCAGCGTATTTTCGTCCAGCCTTCGTCTTTTGGTGACTGGGTCTGACCACATCCCTTGGCAATACAGTTTGTGCTCCCTGGACCTGCCACAAACACTCACGACTTTCTCTCGTCGTTACCCTCCTTCTATCCCTTTGTTGTCTCTCCTCTCATGGTCTCTGCATCACTGAGCCCTCCTGGAGTCTGCTGTCATATCCTGCAGCTTCTCTCCTGTACAGTTTTTATCTTTATTGGACTGGTTGCCTCAGTCTCAATGTGTTTGTGTTATTACGGTATTCGATAAGAGGACACATATCGTATGGACAGAAGAATGGAGGTATTTGTGACCCTAAAGGATGACTTGGCAAGAGAGGGGACCAGGTGGGGCGTGTGATTAGAAGAGAAGAAAGAAATAGGGTAAAACGGAAGTATTGTCATGAGGGACAGTGGGATCAAGGGAGGCAAGGGGAAGCTGAGAGGCTTTGGGCGGTTGACAGGTATAAGAGTATGATATTTATCATACAACCGGCAATTTGTTTATGTATTTTGTGTATGTCTTTCGCTCATTAATGTATAATGTTCTCAGTCTGGATTATTATGATTTGGATTCATATTCCTTCCTTATTACAACCTTTCTGTGTTTGCTCCTAGAGCATCCTGTCGTTGGTGGTGTAATGGTTAGAGTGTATATAAATCAGTGTGTGATAAGTGATAACCCAGGTTCGAATCCCGGTGGATCACATATATACTTTAATTAATTTCAATGGAGGTGTTTGGTGTTGTGGTGAAATTAATAAAAATATAGATTATTAGTTTGTCTTCTTTTGTTCTTCAATACGTCTTATAACGTCTACTTAAGCTTCAGCTTCTTTCACGTTGAGAAAAATAGGTTATTTCCTGTATGACGTAAACAATCTTAATTCATTCATTTCAACCCCAACACCAAATACCCTCAAATTAAATTAATGAAAAAATGTGATCCTCCCGGGATCTCCAAAACTTGCAGCGCTTTAGTAGGATTAAAACTGAGATAATTCTGTTATACAGAACTAGTCTATGCATATTATTATTCCGGCAATTGTATATATTCCAAATAAGAACGTAATACCATGATGAACAAATCCAATATTTATTGGATGGAATTCGATGTTTATAGTGATTTACCGGTATGTAACTATTCATACAATGGCACCTACAAAGTTGAAATGAGCTCCAATACTTAAAAATCCTCCTGAGCATTCACATTTAATTATAAAACTAATATTTGTCCTGTTCATTAAGGTTGTGAACAGACATTACTACTCAAACTGAAGACCAATCTACCTCACAGAAACATCGGTATGGTCGACTGGTAGCTGAGGTGGAAATAGGGTGAGGAAGAGAAGGGTGGATTTGTGTTGCTGTCACTGGCAGTGGTGGTGATGGAGAATATGTTTTTTGGTGCAAGTGATGGTGGCGTTGGAAAATAGGACTGATGTTTTAGTTGTTTTGGTTTTGATCGAGGTGGAGAGAGAGAGAGAGAGAGAAATAATTGCAAATATCGTGATTAACCGTTTCCCGCCATGGCAATTTACAGCAATATCCAGGCTTAAAAAGCCTTTAAAAGCCGTAGAAATCGAGTGTCAGTGGGCTGTAGCGTGAGGGACCTCCGTCCGACCCTCAGAGCAGCCAGGCGCTCACTGACTAAGTCTCTGGTCTCGCGCGGCTGTCTCGACAGTGTTGCCGAGCGAGTGACAGTGACAGGGCCAAAATCAAGGGATGTTAGAGCTAAAATGCCTGAACACACAGAGTTTGAAGCAATTTAAGTCATAGGAAGAGGGAAAGACTGATTCTGGGAGAGAGTTCCAGAGCTCAGCAGTTGAATAGAAGAAAGTATGAGAATAGCATTTCACTCTTGGGTTGGAGAGTTGCACAGAGTAGGGGTGGGATTGTGTTGCAAGACGGGTACTACGTACCCTACATAGAGGAGGTTGTCCTGTTGTTCTCAAAAACTGTGCTTCCGTGCTGACTCCCTGCCTAGGCAAACTCTTTCGTCTCTGTCTATCCTCTAACGTCTTCCCTTCATGCTGGAAGTTTGCTCACATTCAACCTGTCCCAAAGAAGGGTGACCGCTCTCAACCCTCCAACTATCGTCCAATTGCTCTTATCTCTTGTCTTTCTAAAGTTTTTGAAACTATTCTTGCTTCCAAATTTCTTAAGCATTTCTCTTCTCATAATCTGCTCTCAGATCACCAGTATGGCTTCCTTAAGGGTCGCTCTACTGGTGATCTTCTTTCATATCTTACTAACTCTTGGTCATCCTCCTTTCGGGACTTCGGTGAGACTTTTTCTATTGCACTAGACATATCGAAAGCCTTCGATAGAGTCTGGCATAAATCTTTAATTTCTAAACTATCCTCCTTCGGTTTCTATCCCTCCATCTGTGCCTTTGTCTCTAATTTCCTTTCCGGCCGTTCCATAGCCACGGTTGTGGACGGCCATTGTTCACTTCCTCACCCTATAAACTCTGGTGTTCCTCAGGGCTCTGTCCTATCTCCTATTCTCTTTCTAATTTTTATAAATGATCTCCTTAACTGTACCTTAATTCCCATCCATTCATACGCAGACGACTCAACCTTACACTACTCCATTAGTTTTTCAGAACGCCCCAGCCAGCAATCCCTCAACGACAAACATAATGAAGCCATAGAACTCTTAAATTCTGATCTAAATACTATTTCCAATTGGGGCAGAGAAAACCTTGTTAACTTTAATGCTTCCAAAACCCAATTTCTCCATCTATCTACCCGTCAGGATCTCCCAGCGGACTATCCCTTATTCTTCAACAATACAAAAATCAACCCTTCATCTTCTCTCAATATTCTTGGTGTCTCTTTTTCTTCTGCTCTCATTTGGAACGACCATATTACCAGTCTTGCTAAGGCAGCCTCCCAGAAGCTGGGTGTGCTCAACCGCCTTAGGGGGTTCTTTTCCCCTGCACAGCTTCTTGCTCTGTACAGGGGCATAGTGCGCCCTTGTATTGAGTATTGTTCACATGTGTGGGGAGGTTCCTCTCACACCGCTCTCCTAGACAAAGTTGAAAGGAAGGCCTTTCGTATCATTAACTCCCGTCCACTCACCAACTCTCTGCAATCTCTCTCTCTCCGCCGCAATGTTGCATCTCTCTCGCTATTCTATCGCTACTATAATAATCAGTGTTCTTCAGAGCTATCCCAGTGCATACCACCTCCTTTACGTAGGGCACGTGGTACCCGTCTTGCAACTCAATCCCACCCCTACTCTGTGCAACTCTCCAACCCAAGAGTGAAACGTTACTCTCAAACTTTCTTCTACTCAACAGCTGAGCTCTGGAACTCTCTCCCAGAATCAGTCTTTCCCTCTTCCTATGACTTGAATTGCTTCAAACTCCGTGTGTCCAGGCATTTTGGCTCGAACGTCCCTTGATTTTGGCCCTGTCACTCTATCAACTATGGGGGAGGCACTCGCTATAGGCAGTTATGCCTTTTGCCTCCCTCAAACACATAGAAAAAAAAAATAAAAAAAATACACTGAGAAAGCTACGAGGAACACTGATTATTGTAGTAGCGATAGAATAGCGAGAGATATGCAACATTGCGGCGAAGAGAGAAAGATTGCAGAGAGTTGGTGAATGGACGGGAGTTAACGATACGAAAGGCTTTCCTTTCTACTTTGTCTAGGAATGCGGTGTGAGAGGATCCTCCCCACACATATGAACAATACTCAATACAAGAATACACTGTGCCCCTGTATAGAGCAAGAAGCTGCACAGGGGTAAAGAACCCCTTGAGGCGGTTGAGCACATCCAGCTTCTGGGAGGCTGCCTTAGCAAGACTGGTAATATGGTCCTTCCAAGTGAGAGCAGAAGAAAAAGATACACCAAGAATATTGAGAGAAGATGAAGGATTGATTTTTGTATTGTTGAAGAATAAGGGATAGTCCTCTGGAGGTTCCAAACGGGTAGTAAGATGGAAAAATTGGGTCTTGGAAGCATTAAATGCAACAAGGTTTTCTCTACCCCAATTGGAAATAGTAGCTAGTTCAGAAGATAAGTGTTCTATGGCTTCATTACGTTTGTCTTTAAGGGATTGCTGGCTGGGGCTCTGGAAAACTAATTGAGTAGTGTAAGCTTGAGTCGTCTGCATATGAATGGGTGGAACTGGATGAACAGTTGAGAAGATCATTTATGAAAATTAGAAAGATAATAGGAGACAGGACAGAACCCTGAGGAACACCGGAGTTGATACAATGAGGAAGTTAGCAATGGCCGTCCACAACCGCAGCTATGGAACAGCTGGAAAGGAAATTAGAGACAAAGGCACAGATGGAGGGATAGAAACCGAAGGAGGGTAGTTTAAAAATTAAAGATTTGTGCCAGACTCTATCAAAGGCCTTTAATATGTCTAATGCAATAGAAAAGATCTCACCGAAATCCCGAAAGGAGGATGTAAGATGTAAGATGTAAGAGGTAGTAAGATACGAAAGAAGATCACCAGTAGAGCGACCTTTAACCCTTAATTAGCGGCGAGCAACATAAGTCGAGTTAAAAAAAGCTGGACTATGTGGCGGCGCTCGACATAGGTCGAGTGGCAATTTCAGCACGTAATGTGGCTGAGAGAGAGAGACAAGTGGTGGCAGGAGACTAGCGAGCGTATGACTGCTCCAGACCACCGCGGCGAACCTACTGACACAAATCTCAGCTCCCTCCTCCCTCTCTCACTCGCTACATACTCAATTATGTACTGAAAGTACCGAATTACCTGCTTTTTGCACTCGCGTTGCACGGTTATTGCAAGAAAACTATCCATCATACAAGGATCGTTATGGTGTCATTCGAAAGCTCTGTTTATGCCCTTTCAGGGATAGGTACTAGTTTTACGTTCTGGGTCTTATTTAGGCATGAAAATGATCACGTAAACAGCCCTATTTTGGCTAAAAACACCCCGCTGTGCGGTACACATAAATAAACCGCATAGGCCGCTCGTAAGGTGTTAAGGAAGCCATACTGGTGATCTGAGAGCAGATTATGAGAAGAGAAATGCTTAACAAATTTGGAAGCAAGAATAGTTTTAAAAACTTTAGAGATACAAGAGATGAGAGCAATTGGATGATAGTTGGAGGGTAGACACCGGTCACCCTTCTTTGGGACAGGTTGAAAGAGAGCAAACTTCCAGCAAGAAGGGAAGACGTTAGAGGAGAGACAGAGACAAAAGAGTTTGCCTAGGCATGGGTTCAGCACGGAAGCACAGTTTTTGAGTACAACAAGAGGAATACCATCCCGTACGCCCTCTTAGTATTATGCCCAGAGAGGGTAGAAAGTACATCTTTAGAAGAGATTAGGATATTAGGCATATATAGGAGAGAGGGGGGTAGAGAGGGAGGAATACCACCGGAATCATCCAAGGTGGAGTTTCTAGCAAAAGTTTGAGCGAAGAGTTCAGCTTTGTCAGAGGAAGATGTGAAGGTTGTGCCATCAGAGTGGAAAAGGGGAGGGAAAGACGAGGAAGAATAATTGTTGGAGAGGTTTTTGGCTAGATGCCAGAAAGCTTGGGAAGAGCTAGAGTTGGATATTTCCCTAGTATTGACATTCTCGGTGTAACATTAACTACTAACTTGAGCTGGACACATTATGTTAGAAGCATTGCTAAGAATGCCTCTAAAAAACTGGGACTCCTGTACAGAGTTCGAGAATTCTTCACTGACGAGCAGTTGGCCGTAATATATAAAAGTCATGTGCGCTCTCAGATGGATTACTGTTCACCTCTGTGGGGTGGAAGTGGAGTGGTTGCATTGAGGCAGTTGGACAAAATTCAAAATAAGCTATTAGATTAATCAATAACCCTGCAATCACACAGGACCTTCCTACATTAGCCATACGAAGAAACGTTGCATCCCTTGCATTATTCTACAGATATTTTCACAGCAATTGTTCCGAGGAACTTGCTTCAATTGTGCCGCCTCTCCACATCTTTCCCCGTAGAACTAGGGCAGCTGAGAGCGCCCATGAATTTACACTTTCTCCTCCACAATGCAGAACTTCTGCTTATCAGAATTAATGTATCCCCAGAGCTACTACTCTTTGGAATTCACTTCCCTCGAATTGCTTTCCACAAACTTACAATCAACAAATGTTTAAATCCAGTTGTTACAAACATTTTATGAATGGAGGATGCCTTTAGGCACATGGACCTTTTTGTTTTATCTGTGTTTTTCCTTCCTCCGTTCATTGTCTCTTAAAAAAAAAAAAAAAAAAAAAAAAAAAAAATTTCAGTGCATTTATTATTGATGAAAGATTGCTTGGCAAGTCGAAGAACAGATTTGGCTTGATTCCAGGCAGAAACATAGGAAGAATGAGATTCTTGAGTTTTAAGGTGTCGGTACTGTTTGAATGCTTCATCCTTGTTGCGGACAGCAGTAGAACAAGCGTTAGTAAACCAAGATTTTTTTGCATTAGACTGAGAGAAAGAAAATGGAATGTACGCTTCCATGCCCGAGAGGATTTCCTCGGTAATGCGTTCATCACTCTCCGAGGGTCCCCGGCTACGAAAGCAGAAGTCATTCCATGGGAAATCAAGGAAGTACTGCTGGAGAGCCTCCCAGTCGGCAGTGCCAAAGTAACACAAATGCCGCCGGCTGGGAAGATCGGGTGGCCGTACTGAAGAGATAGGACAGGTGACAAAGATAAGTTTATGGTCGGAGGAGTCCAAAGGAGATAAAAGATTGACAGTATTAGAAGAAGGGTTGGAAGCCAAAAATAAGTCAAGAATGTTGTGTCGATCTCCGAAGCAATCCGGGATACAGGTGGGTTGCAGGACCAGCTGCTCTAGGTAATTTATCAAAGAAAAAACGTAGGCTTATTAACCAGGTTGGTCAGTAGTGTGAGAGGAGAGCCAATGGCGGTGGTGAACGTTGAAATTTCATAAGATGGAGATTTCAGAGAAGGGAGAGATGGATAGAATGTGTTCCACTTTAGAGTTTAGATAGTCAAAGAATTTGGGAAACTCGGTAGAGTTAGGGGAAAGATAGACAGCGCAGACAAATTTAGTATGAAAATGACAGGATAATTTGAGCCATAAAGTTGAGAATTCAGAGGAGTCAAAATTAGGAACACAAACGCAATTGAGTTTGTTGTGCACGTATTCACAACATCCACCTTTGGCTTTGAAACTAGGATAGAGAAAGTAAGATAATACAGAGAAGGGGCTGCTGGCAGTTGTCTCAGATACCTGGGTTTCTGTGAGGAAAAGAAGATCCGGTTTGTAGGAGGAGAGCTGGTGTTTGACTAAGTGAACATTAGAGGAAAGGACACGAATATTGCAAATGTTGATAGTAAGAGTGACAGGCCGTGGTCCAGAGCATTTAGAGGGGTCGTCAGGGGAAGGTCGGGCAGGTGTGGTGGCATTTATGTTCCCCATTCCCCCCCCCCCCCCCCCTCTTAAGGACTCCGAGGCTTGGTGTGTGTTCATCATTGTTTTAAATAGTTTTTTGTGGAAGGAGGGAGTGTGGTGTGCATGTTAAGTGTAGTGAAGTAGATAGGAGGAGGTGGTGTTTGTGAGAGCAGGCTGGACTGCTCTCAATGTAAGGGAGGTAAAAAGGGAATCAGTAAATGAAACAGGAGTTCCAGCGACTCCTTATGAAATGCATACAGCCTCTCCTGGGTATAGCTTTGTTCGATTGGTGCCTACAATCTACCACCATTCCCCTTATTAGTAACCTTGTACGACACACGCAGTAGGACGTGTGGGGCATATTCTTGTTTTCCTCCATCATAAGATGGAGACCCCATTACCCCCTGGGGGGGGGGGGGGGTCCTCCTGTGTACCTAATAGATTGTTATTTATACAATTCATACAAATACACGTGCGTACTTGATATTCAAAAGAATCCTCTTTGCCTCAGCCAGAGTTTGAATGTAGAACATGAGGGTTGATATCCAGTATACTATGATGGTTGGTTTAAATATATGTGTGATGTATTTTATATAATTAGGGACGAGGAGGATTTAGAGTGGCCTGGTTGGTGAGGGCGGGATACAGAGTTGTTCAATATTTTGCAATGATAATCTCAAGAAACCATTCAATTCTTATATTAAACAAATATCCCAAGATACTGTATTTCTATACGGACTATAAACTGATGAACGAACTAAACTGACCCACACACAAGATATGCCATGTTTCCTTCATTTTTGTAAAACTCCCAACACTTTGGAAACACAAGTGGTCAGAGAGAGAAAGAGAGAGTCATGCTTCGTGTGTATTATGTTTTTGTCTCTGCCTCAGTGGGTTAAGTCACGAGTAAATTAACTACTTAAGGGGAGGGTATTATTTCTGGGTCCTCTTCTCCTTTATATTTAGCCACATGAGATTTTAAGGCGTTCGCCCCACTATTTTAGCGAATTTAAGACTTGTTCCATTTAGGAGTCTATTTTGTTTTTTGGCGAACAAGAGCGAGACTGTAATTTATGAGGAATCGGCCTTTACCGGTACATTTGTCTTCCGAAAAATTTAAAAATTTACCTCATAGGGGGGGGGGGGGGGGTATTTTTTTAAGCTTGATGGAGGTCTAGGGAGAAAGCAAACAAACGTCCTCTTAATTTAACTCAGTCCGCATGGATAACGTAATTGCCACCAAGAGTGCTCTGATTGTTTCATATTCCCCTGGGTTCCCTATTAATGAACACATCCCAAAGTATTATTATGCTCCTATATTCTACTATTTGTTTGTTTTTGTTATGTGTACGAAGGAGACAAAATACAGGCTGCCTGTAACGAGAGCCAAGTTCAGGGGACGTTGGGGCCAAAATGCCTGGACACACAAAGTTTTAAGCAGTCTAAGTCATAGGAAAAGGAAACATTGATTGCGGGCAATAGTTCCATAGTTCACTTGCTGAGTACAAGAAATACTGTGAAAATTTGCGAATACTTGGTTTGGAGAGCTGAACAGAATAGAAGTGGGACTGTGTTGAAAGGCGGGTGCTCCGCAATCGCCGCAAGGGAGGGGGAATGCACTGAGAGAGTTCTGAAGAACAATGATTGTTGTAATAGCGATAGAAGAGTAAAGGAGCTGCAAGATTTCAGCGTGTAGAAAGAAATTGTAGGGAACTAGTGAGAGGAAGTGAGTTGATGAAGCAAAAAGCTTTTGACTTTACATTTTCAAGAAGTGCGGTATGGATGGAGCCTCCCCACACATGGAAAATACTAGATACATGGGCGTACTATGCTCCTATACAGTGTAAGAAGCTGTGTGGAGGTGAAGAACCCACAGAGATGGTTGAGCACATTTAACTTCTGGGAAACTGTCTTAGCAAGAGTGGCAATATGATCTGTCTATGAAAGGTTGAATGAACAAGATACAACAAGAATATTGAGAGAAGATGAATGGTTGATTAGTGTTTTGTTGAAGAATAATTGATAGTCTTGTGGAAGATTGTGACGGGTAGTTAAGTGGAGAAATTGGGTCATGCAGGCATTGAAAGTAACAAGATTTTCTTTGCCCCAATCAAAAATAATTGATAGATCAGAGGATATGCGTGCTGTTGTCTCGTTATGTGACTTTTGGAGTGAATGCAAGCTGGATTGAAGTGAAAAATTGGTTAAATAGTGTAGGGTAGAGTCATCAGCATATGAGTGGATAGGACTGGAGGTACAGTTTAGGAGATCATTAATGAATATTAGAAATAAAACTGGAGACAGGACAGAACCATGAGGAACACCGGAGTTGATAGGTTGAGGAAGTGAGTGATGGCAGTCCTCAACTGCAGCTATGGAACGGTCAGAAAGGAAATTAGGCACAAAGGCACAGATAGAGGGATAAGAAATCGAAGAAGAGTAGTTTGGAAATTAAAGATCTGTGCTAAACTCTATCGAAGGCTTTCGTTATGTGTAGCGCAATAGAAAAAGTCACACCAAAGTCCCGACGGGAGGATGACCAAGAGTTAGTAAGATAAACAAGCAAATCACCAGTAGAGCAGTCTTTATGGAAAGCATAGTAGCATTCTGAAATTAGTTTATAGGATGGTAAATGCTTAAGAAATTTTGATTTAAGAATAGTTTACAAAACTTTAGAGATGTAAGAAATGAGAGCAATTGGACGACAGTTGGAGGACTGAGAGCGGTCACCCTTTTTTGGGAAAGGTTGAATGAGAGCAAACTTCTGACAAGAAGGGAAGACGTTAGAAGGCAGGGAGTCAGCACGGAAAATCAGTTTTTTAGTACAACAGGAGGAACATCATTAGATCTGTACGCCTTCTTAGTGTCAAGCCCAGAGAAGGCCGAAAGCAAATCCTTAAAAGAGATTATGATATTAGGCATAAGTAAGTGAGAGGGGGCGGAGAGGTAGGAATAGCACAAGAATTATACAAGATGGAGCTCTTAGCGAAAGTTTGATAATAAAGTTCAGCATTGTCAGAGGAAAAAGTGAATGTAATGCCGTCAGAGTAGAAAAGAGGAGGGAAAGACAATGAAGTCAATTTGTTGGAGAGGTTTTTGGCTAGATGCCAGAAACCTTGGGAAGAGCTAGAGTCAAAGAACTGATTTGGCTTGCTTCCGGGCAGAAACATGAGCACGAGATTCTTGAGTTTGATGGTGATATTACCGTTTGAATGCTTCCTCCTTATTGCAGACAGCAGTAGAACAAGTGCGAGTAAACCAAGATTTTTTTGGATTAGACTGAGAGAAAGAAAATGGAAAATATGCCTCCATGGCCGAGAGGATTACCTTGGTGATGCGTGCAGCGTAATCCGAGGGTTCCCGGCTGTGGAAACAAAAATTATTCCTTAGGAAATCAAAGAAATACTGCCGATGAGCCTCCCAGTCGTCAGCATAAAAAAGTGCCACATGCATCGCCGGCTGGGAAGATCAGATGGCAGTACCGGAGAGATAGGACAGGTAACGGAGATAAGGTTGTGAAAGGAGGAGCCCAACAGAGAGAAAAGGTTTACAGCGTAAGTAGAAGAATTAGAAGTTAGAAATATGTCAAGAATATTTGGTTGATCTCCAAGGCGGTCAGAAATTTGTGTAGGATACTGGACTAACTGCTCTAGGTCATTTAGGATAACAAAAACGATCTCAGCTTGCCTACCAGGTTCATCAGTGAAATGGGAGGAGATATATTGGCGGTGGTGAACATTGAAATCTTCTAAGATGGAGATTTCTGCTATATGAGAGATGGATAGAATGTGTTCCATTTTAGAAGTTAGATACTTAAATAATTTTGGAGAGTCAGTAGAAATAGGGGAGAGATAAACAGCGCAGAAATATTGAGATTGAGAGTGACACAACACGCAACCACGATTACACTGCTGATGGCCGTGTATATAATGTTTCTGTATATGATATAAAACTACTTGACTTTAGGTAAATTATATCCCCTGGAAGAGCCAAAGATTACATTGAACAGGCAATTGTCGCATAGGAAAAACAAATAGGGACTGGATACTTGGGGGGTGAGGTGAGTTCAGTGTACTCAAAAGCACACATTTGATTGTTCTACTGAACCTAATAGTTTTTGCTCTGACGAATCATGATTACGGCTGATTGCGATCAAACAGCAATCACGGACTACTCCACGGGGGTTATTAACCCCTTCTGAACCGCAGACGTCTTTTTCATTTTATTCTAGCTATGTTTAGACGATTGTGTGCAGTTTAAGAAGGATTTGTGGTAGTGAAAAGGGTTAAGGGAGATAGATCGAAGCCTGTTATTGATAGAGGCCCTTTTTAAACTGAAGAAATCATCTAATAGTAGCCAGAATAAAGTTAAAAGGACGATGCCGGTACATAAGGGGTTAAAGGGGGTGACCCTGCTTTTTTCTTTCCTTTTCTCTCTTTATCTTGCTTGTATCTATTCGGCCCCATTCAGCATACTGTGTTAAGACGTTTATCCCCATCCAAGTGTCGATTTCGTCTTGGCGAGCGATAGCGAGCCAGCATTGAATGGAGATATTCGGCTTCGCTGGAGAAATTTTTCTATCGACAAATGTACAAATATAGCCTGCTGTCAAAAATGTTTTTAAAAACATGCTGGCTTGCTACCTCTCGCCAGAAAAAAATCGACTCCTGGATGGGGGTAAATGTCTTAAAACAGTAGGCTGAATGGGGCCGAATGGATACAACCCAGAGAGAGAGAGAGAGAACAAAAACAAGGTGGGCCCCTTTAACCTAAGAAGTGCGCATGGGGGGTATGAGACACCACACTCCTGTGCTGACGTATTTGAGCTGTTCCCATCACTAACATAATTATTTTACCATAAATAGCATTAATACTTATCCATATGCACTTATTATAGGTTGATTATAAAGGTATTAACCTGTTACAACAATAAAACAAGTGGAAACAGCGTTTGGATGGTCAAAATCGGCGATACAGGCCGGGAGTTACATAATGTATGGATGAGGCAACCACCCTCCCCACCACTTTTCCCCACGTCTGGAGAGAGACTGTCGATCGATACTCTCTCTCTCTCTCTTGCACTCGCTTGCTAACAGTGATGACAATGCCCTGCTTGCAACTCGCTAATGTTAGCACGAAAATAGACCACAGAATAAGGGAATAACAGGGAAAATAGGTGATAACTGAAGGAGGTGAGGAAAGTGGGGAAGGAGGGGAGGTGGAGGAGTGATATTTGGCATGGCCCAGGGGCAAAAAACAAAACAAAATTTTTTTTGGGGGTGTTTTAAATGTATTTTTTAAAAGCCTTACTCTTAAGAGTCTTTCCGCAGTCCGCCGGGGGAACTCTTATGAGTCTCCCCGCAGTTCCCGGGTTAAGGGTGCAAACATATTGTACACAATTATGAACCCCAGATGTTGGTCTTTCAACAATCTACTAACCTTATTGTACGAAATTGCGGCTATTAAGCTGGTAAGTGATACCATCGAGCTATATTTCATTAAAATAATTATCTCCACCATATCAAATTGTTCTAAATAATTTGCTATTACCAGCACTCACAGCTGACTAAACTCACTAACCTATCAGGGATTAGAATCAATGTTTGGTTATCATGTCGTTCATCCTGCTTGATCATAATAATGTTATCATAACCCATTTAGTTGTTTGCCTTGATAGTGTGAACTGAATGCTCCCCTGGTAAGGTGGACCTTAATTTAATGCAATGCGAAAACATAATGCAAGAAAGTCTCAATAAAATACAATATTGTGGCTATGCAAATTGCTATGATTCATATTTTGGCATATTAGTCTATCTTGGCAGGTTCATATAATGTCTTCTTATTCTCGAGTTTGCGCATTATTCAAGACCAGTGTCAATTTGAATAGCAAACCACACAAACAGTAACACACAACTGCTGGTATCTGAGGAAGAGTAACTGTTGCCTGCAGTTGCTTGAGTGAAGTGTGTTTATGTTAACACTTTACAGTTCTTGGGCCCGCAATTCATAAATTACCCATAATTTTTGCCCAATCTCAATGATAGAGCATCGTCATCATGTATATCTATAGAGATATTACTTGTTAATTACAATGGTATGTGATAAGAAAATTATATTTACAATTATGATATCTAGCATACCATTTTAATAATATAAGGCACTATTTATTATTATTGGACGGAAATGTTGCGTCCAAAGATCGTTTGTGCATTTTTACTTTGGATGCGACATTTGCATCCAAAAAACAGGAAAGGATTAACAAATAGAATACAATAGTAAAGTAGCCACTGCTTTAATGTCGGTACTGATGATATCATCATTGATTCTGGTAACACTATTTTGTTTAGTTTCATAACGGTATATGTCTTTATTAATTTGTTTCCATTAACCCCTTCTGCGCCATGGCATAGTAAATTACAAGTACCCTCCAGTACTAAACTTGTTAGCAAAAGCAACGAGACAACACTCTCTCAGCTCATGAGTTAGTGGGTGACTGACTCAGGTAGCCTGGAGTAGCTGAGAGGGACTATGAAAAGTGTTGCCTATTTCTCACAGCAGTGCCTCCAAGTCATGTTAGCAGCTCCTGCTAGATATTAGCAGAACAAGGATCATTTATTACTTACGGATGAGAGCCGTTGCTGGTGCTGGCGCATAACTTTTTTACTGACGAACGTGAGCCGTCGCTGGTACTGGATGGGTTAACTAACGATCAGATGCAGTTCCATCTTTTTCAATATTCATGAATTATCAGCGTTATTCACTATGGTGATTAGTTATATGAGCACACTACAATTGCTCAATTTACATACCATCGACATCCTTTTAGAAAATGGGCTTACATCTATATACTGTATGTTGGAGGTAATCATTATTTATATATTATTTATTATTAGTATTTTGTTTGCTTGCGGAGAAGTCAGCTTTCGGTGAAACATAATGGATATTAGGCTTTTAACACCTTATTGGCGAGCTAGGCGGTCTATTTATATGTACCGCCCAGCGGGGTGTTATTAGCCAAAATAGGGCTGTCTACGTGATCATTTTCATGCCTAAATAAGACCCAGAGCGTAAAACAAGAATCTATCCCTGAAAGGGCATAAACAGAGCTTTCCAATGACACCACAACGATCCTTGTATGACCGCTAGTTTTCTTGCAACAACCGCACAACACGAGTGCAAAAACCATGTAATTCGGTGCTTTCCCCATACATTTCACTATATAGCGAGTGTGAGAGGGTGGAGGAGGGTGGGATTCATGTCAGTAGGCCCGCCGCGGTGGTCTGGAGCAGTCATACGCTCGCTACTCTCCTGCCACCACTTGTCTCTCTCTCTCAGCAACATTACGTGTTGAAATTGCCACACGACTTATGGTGTGAGCCGCATAGTCCAAATTTATTTAACTCGACTTATGTTGTGGGCCGCCAGTAAAGGGTTAATAATGCAACAACACTTCTGTCTGGTTCTGAATTATTGTTTTTGGTTTCACAAGTGAACCTGGTAGGGGAAGCCAACCTCGGTTGTGGAGCATTCTTCTGTAGAACCAAAGACAATCATTCAGAACCAGACACATTTATTGTCGAGTGTTAAAAGCGTGATATCCATAATGTTTTGCCACAGTTTGACTTCCCGTATGGTGCCTACATTGCAGAGTCCTAATAATATACAAGTGTGAGCAAACCTTTCTTTGTCTATTTCTACTTGATTTTAAGTCAATGGTGTATTATGTGTTCATTTACACAACAACAGTTTTTGCGTTCGAGATTCTGATTTAGAATCTTCTGAATGATTAACATTGTGGCTGAGGCTATCGTGACAAACTCACATACCTAATTGTATCTGTATTGTGCATCTCTCTCCTAATTTTAACAATTAACCAAGATCGTTAACTATTTCAACTCTAAGGTGGAACGAATTATATCAACATGGTAAATAAGTGTTCATTATATATCTCCTTAATTTCCTCCTAACTGTTTGAAGAGGTCATTAAAATGGATAACATCTATAATCAACTCTTATCCCTGAACACTGCGGGAATCAGCCCAACATCCTTCTCCTATTTCTAGAATATAGCCTACTCGTTCTACTTAGGCTATCAACACATACTCTCCAATGGCTTGCTCTTATCACAATGTTATCTCTGTTACCAGGGGTTCGTTCAGTACACTCAAACACGCAAACGTGATAGCTCTACTGAACGTGATTGCCTCTTATTTGACGAATCAGGTTTGCGATTGTTTGCAATCAGAAGGTGATCGCGCTATCACGCCGTGGATGTGACCATCAAACATAGGAATAAGCCTAAATCTCATCTCGATATATAACATCCTAATTCACCTCGCAATCTTAATTATTATGTGGCACACCTATCAACATCAAAGTAATCATGACTATTTTACTTTATATATCGTAATACAAGCGACTTTTGAGTGTAGCTCTCACAGCTGATTTTCCATCCCATTACAGCGGCAGTCATAACCTATAGTCTATTCGCTGTAAGTAGGCGAGAAATCATGACCTCTAACCTTTGTAACTCAAAAACGACTCAAGTAATCGAGCTAATATATCTACCATTTGTTAAGAGTCAGCCAAGTAATAGATGTGGAAATCTACAGCCAATTTTCTCTAGCCCTTTTTGAGTTACAGAGGATATAGGTCATGATTTCTCGCCTACTTACAGCGAATAGACTAAAGCCAGTAACGAATTCGCTTTTAAATCACCAAACCAATCCGCACGGGTTCGAATCCCAATGAGTTGTTTTTTGTTTCATACTTATTATATTCTTAATGTTATTAATTGGTCCTGTTAATATGCCAGTGGTATTATATAAACATATAATAATTTGCTGGATATATTTTTTGACCGCTTGTCTATATTATTTATGTTTGTAAATATACTTACTTACTGTATTTATGATTTATATAAATACAATTCTGAGACATGCCAGAATCTATGTATGTTAGGTCAGTTAAACTATATCTAGTATCCACGCTATTGTTATTTTGTTATAAAGATAATTTAATACCTACAAAATAAAAGTCATGAAGCTTCCATTATTATACAAATAGTCTACACATACATCACCAGGAGAATAATATGTATATAATATATAATTCACAATAGACTAATAGCGAATTGTTTGAATCTTACACGGGGAATAAAGAGCTACTTTTGCCAGATAAGGACTGTAATAACTTTATCTTTGTCCAAGATTCGTGATGAAAATTAAAGGTGAGTACGTTATTACAAAATTGCAAAAGTTTGATGGTACACAACCTACCCGAGTCAGTCTGTCTTGAGCAAGGATGCTGGCTGTAGTTGACAGTGTTACAGCCTTAGCCAATTATGTTGATGGATTTTACTGATTACAATTTATTGATCGAAATTAATTGACCGAAAAATCACATGTGAGACAGGGCCTAACACCTTCGTGGACATCGTCGATTATTCTGAATCAGCGACGATAATCAATGTTTGGCTATCATGTCGTTCACCCTACTCAATCATAAACATGATTGTTCAAGCAAACACATTATGGTCTTGATAGCGTCAACTGAACGTAACCCTGTTCTGTCACTCTAATTCTGTCATCTGATCCTCCTAGCCAGCGGTGATTATCGTACTGTACTTGGGTTCTGTTCAATGAGAGGCCATTGATCATTTTGGTTCCCTTTAGTGAAGCAGATAAGTGAAACAATCGTTCAAATGGTGATGCAAGCATGAAATTTGGTACAGGTATTCTTCAGCTCACTTTCAAAGCACATACCGCTGGCCACGCAAAAATTCATTATGGCGACCATTTTTCAAGATGGCCGACACATCTGACTGAGCCCTACTGTTATGGCTCAGTTAATTGAAAGAAAAAAGACATGAATACTGTCCAATCCATTTTTTTTTTGGCTCTAACGTGGTAAGTGAAGGTAATTTTGTCCAAAGCAGTTGCATATTAGACTTTAACTAAGATGGCGTCCAGGATGGCCGCCATTAACCCGAGGAGGCCGGATTTTTTTGGCGATTTTCGGTAGTGTTTATGGCTAAATAGCTAATCAAAGAATAAAGATAGAGAAATGAGTCATAAACCACGTGAGAGAGGTCACTTTCAGCTTTTGTCTCGTAAAAAAATTCAGCTCCATAGGCCCAGTAGTTACTGAGATATTGCTTGTTTTCGTGAGGTAACTTTTCCGTGATTTTCCGTGTTTACGCACCTTTGCCATAGTGAAATTTCCTTAAACTCATTGTGTAGACATCACGGTAGTTTCGGTGATATTGGAACTCGGTGAAAATTACCGCAAAAGTACCGTGACGTCATACAAGTAAATAGCAGACATCAGCAGGCTATTTAAAGGCTATTTAAAGCCGTGCTATTTGAGTAGTGTATCGGCCTTCTGGGGTTAAAGACAAATTTTGTGATATCTTGGCTATTAGTAGAGCTAGACAAATGATTTTTTCATCTAATCCTACATTTTTGAGGTCAGAGAATTAGAAAGACTTGTCACATAATTAACTCATCAGGGTCATAAGTAACTAGACAAAGTGAAGGAAGATTATATCATAGGAAACGGCCTAATTCACACCATTTATACATATCCATTGAGTACAAATAACATTAGTAAAAATACCATAGAATCAAAGACTAACACCTCACATTTGCAAGTGCACAGAGCTGTACAGGAGAGACCCAGCCTGTAGCACTTGCACCTGCCACGACAGTCTGATTTACAGCCACATTTGGTCAGCTGTTTGCAACTCTTGGCTATGGGGGAGTTGGCTGTCCAGAAGACGTGCCATTCTTCACCAACCTTCTGCCATCCCCAGTCAGCAGGACTCTCTGCTTCTGGTTGACACTGGGTTGCTTGGGCCCAAACACAACCAGCCTCGAAGGCAGCTCGTCTAGTGTGCTGAAGCAGAGCTGCTCTTGTTGGTGGAATGGCCTCATAAGGCCTCTGTTTTCTGGCAAACATGTCAAGCCTGGCCTCATCCACAGTGGTAGCAGTGCTGGACCTGTCATACATCAGTATGACAAACCTCTCCAGTATCTCCAGGTCACCATCTTCCACTGTAAGAGGGTACTGGCTCAGCTTGGAGAAGACAGGGGAGGCCTCTGGACAAACATCCCATGTCTGCCAGGCAGTTTTCTTTCCCTTGTTACGGAAGGCTGAAACAGTGTCACACCCTGTGAAGGCATGAAAGAATAACATGCCTCTAGCCTTCTCCTGCCCCATACAGCGATACAGGCCATGCACACTGAGCCAGCGCCGGCTTTGACCGTGACCAAATGCCACCCATAACTGCTCTAGCCCCAAACTCTGAAGGGCTGGAAAGGCACTCACTGCAATGACCACAACATCTGTATCATTTGCCTTGACCATGACGGCTTTGCTCCCATGTTCTGCAGCATATTTGGCATGCACAAAGATGCGGCTGTCAGCTTCCTCATGAGAGCACTTGTCCAGTCCTTGAAGACCAGTTTCATGAGTGCTGAGGACTGCAGATCCCTTTGTGACAATTACCAAGTTTGGTGCAGACATTTGGGCAACCCTGTCTGCCAGGAACTGGAACAACTCCGTCTTGTTGTCATGATGCCTAAGGAAGTTACGCCAATTGGATGGAATGCTGTTCTTGTTTGTCACCTTGCGTCTTCCTTCCTGGCCACGTTGAGACCTGGTCTCGGCTTTGAGGCTGGATGGGTTGTACACATCAAAGACAAGATGTGTTGTCTTGTACTTCGTAGCATAGCTGTGAATAAATGGCTGGAAGTCCAGAGTTGCATAACCCTCAAAGGTCTTTCCTCTCTTTGGTGGCAAGACATGGACCAAAGCAGACCCATCTACAATCAGGACATCGGTCTCTGGTTCTTCGTCTGTTGATGTAACATGAGTCTCCAAGATAGAGGTCAGTTGAGACTTCTGGCAAGTGTACAGCCTTCCACCCTCACTCAGTGCAGCTGGGAATGCCTGATTCTCATGCTGGAAGAACTCCATGGGAAAAATGGATTTGGAATCTGCCATTTTGCTTTCTGATTAAGGCCGAGGGTTTATCCTTTTACCACCTTAACGAAATTACACACACATTACTTTATGGGATACAACTAGGTTCGGGTGACCTACACCTAGCCCGATCATTCATCCAGTGCCATTTAAGTCCTGTGTGATCTGTACACCATCCAGGTAAGTACATGAGCAAGTCATGTATAGCCCCCTTACCCTTGGCTCGGCTCTCCCGCGCTGGCACACCCTGTCAATTCAGGTGTGGCTATCTAACTCTATCTACTAACTACCAACTACTGTCTAGTAGCTAATTGATATGGGGCTGTTAGAAAGCATTTGGGACACTAAATTAAACTACACTACAACTTATAGTATAGTACAGTAAAATAAGCTGACACTGAACCCCATGCTGAGTTGCACAGCAGCGATGTTACCAGTGTGCCCTGGTTGTGTGTTGACATCACTCTATTATATTTGCAAGATCTCATCACTGCCTGAGTCCTTGCGAACAAATTTGAAAATGGCTCCATTGGATTATCTGACCCAAAGAATGTATGTGCACACCAAAAATCATGTATATATGTTCAGTAGTTGCTTAGATATGAACATATGAAATTAATGGATGCCATCTTGGATGCCATTCTAAAATTCCAATTATAGACTATGACAATGATTAAAACAGTGCTTCTCATTAATCTGGTTACCAAGAAACAGTTTTCTCTTAAAATGTTCACCAGGTAATAATACAAAACAAAATAAGCAATATATGGTCAGGCACGGCAGCCATCTTGAAAAATGACCGCCATCTTGGATTTTCGCGTGGCCAGCAGTATTTCTGAGAAGAATGGACCTTGAAGGGTACATGTACGAAATGTCATGCTTGCATCACCATTTGAACGATTCTCCTGAAATTTGCAGTTATCTGCTCCACTACTTGGAATTATCTTGCTTCCCTGGCCAGGATTCCATGACATGAACTGAATGTATCACCGAAGCGACCATTTCGCCTTCTATTCTTAAACAAATGCTAAGAAATCTTGGTTGACTCACGTTTTTTCTCGTGTGGTCTACTAAGAGGAAACATTCAGATGGTACTCGAGTTTTCAAGTAAATGAATCTCGTAGTTTATGTGTTTCTGCCCGGAATAAAGTCCAATCTACAGTATCGATAGCCTTGCGAAACACGTTTTCCAATTTTAACTCTTCCTGATTTATCTGACACTTCTCCTTTTTCTAACAATTTCACTTATATGTTCAGGATTTTATTTCTAGCTCTACCTTACATGTTTTCAGTGGTATTTCCTTCCTTCCCCTTCTCCTCTCCTTTACTTATGCTTAATATAAAATGACAAGTTGACGTGACATGCTTGGTACTGGTAGAAAGTGGTTTGTTAGGGTGCCCCACATGCCCCCATCAATTTTACTTTTACTACCAGCTTTGCATTGAATCCGCTTCCAATATCACTTATTACTGTGAAAATTGAACTGTTTGAATCCAGGCACTTCAATGGTTTCGGTGACAGATTGTGAGTTATGTTGTTATTCATGGCTGAAGTGACATTAATTACACTCATTGAAGTATTTGCCAATGCATTGTTTTCTTAATGTTCATGTTTGCAAAAACCTTTTCATTATGCAAAGGTATTTTATGTAAGACATTTGTTCATTCAATTTGTGAATGTGATAACTGAGGGAAGGAATTAAATGTACTAATTATTGATACATATTCATGTTTGTTTTCTCAAACTCACCAATTAATTTACAAAAAAACCTAACTAGTGAAATCAATGAAAGTAATGAATAAATGTGGTACTCCAAGGACTCGAACCTAGGATACTCACACTGAAAATCCGCACACTAAGCACTAGGCTATCAAGACAGTAATAGGGATAGGCAGAGGAATAGAGTCCACACTGTACTTAAAGCCATGCTTTATTTACTTGTTCGATTTTTATTTTTATTCAACACATTTTCGGCTCACTACAGGAAGGCCATCATCAGGTGGTCAAACATGATGCTTAAGAAATAAAGACAAGTCTAAATTTAACTAAAAGTAAAAGTAGCTATTTATTTTATATAGAGAAAACTAAAAATAACAATTCAGCTAGGTAAGGCACTCATAATCACTAAAACGATTTTTTAAAGCCAAGATTAAACCAAATAATACAAAGCTTAATCTAAAACAGAAAACACTCACTGATACATTTGAGAAGAATAAGAATAAGACTTTAGCTATAAATACAAAAATAATATGTTAAAGATTTTGAGTAAGAGTTTTCCAGCAATAAACTTCAGAATAGTGTTTACGAATAATTACAAAATTAGTAACTTTTTCAACATAAGAATCTATTACCTGACCAGTTATGCTCAAACATTATATATGAATTCACATGTCCTGGCTGTCAGGCCAGGTATATTGGATGTACTGGACGTAAATTAAAAGTTCGGATGTTTGAGCATATTGGGAAGAGTCATAGATCCGGTCAATTCTTATAAAACGTAATTTTCTGCAATCAGAAAAAATTCAAGGGAACAAGATCACCCGTTTTCAACTGATAATTTTGAAATAATTGGTAGATTTCGTAATCATGCTGATGCGCTAATTGGCGATAAATTGCTAATACATAAACTAAACCCCGAGCTTAACATTTCTAATACAGGTCATTCTTAATCTGTCTGGTAATAGATTTACAGTCTATGGTTCAATTTTTGAACCATTTGAAGCATTCGTTTTAGGTAGCTAATTAGTATATAGATGTTAGGACAATAGAACGAATTTCAGACAATTTAGTTTGGTATTTTATTCACCTTTCACAATTTTTGCTATACCTTCCTCAATTGTCCACTTGCTGTTATCCGATGTGGACATTCTTATTCTGCTTATATTTAGCAGTTTTCTGTTTTAGATTAAGCTTCGTGTTATTTTGTTTTAATCTTGTCTTTAAAAAAATCGTTTTAGTGATTACGAGTGGTTTACCTAGATGAATTCTTATTTTTAGCTTCCATTAAATATATTAAATAGATACTTTTACTTTTAGTTAATTATAGACTTGTCTTTATTTTTTAAGGATCATGTTTGACAACCTGACGATGGCCTTCCTGTAGTGAGCCGAAAATGTGTTTAAGAAAACAGAAAATCGAGTAAGTAAATAAAGTATGGCTTTAAGTACAGTGTTGACTCTATTCCTCTGCCTACTATGGAAAATACGTGTTTTTTTTTCTATGTGATTGAGGGAGGCAAAAGGCAGAACTGCCTATAGCGAGTGCCTCCCCCATAGTTGAAAGAGTGACAGGGCCAAAATCAAGGGACGTTCGAGCCAAAATGCCTGGACACACGGAGTTTGAAGCAATTTAAGTCATAGGAAGAGGGAAAGACTGATTCTGGGAGAGAGTTCCAGAGCTCAGCTGTTGAGTAGAAGAAAGACTGAGAGTAACGTTTCACTCTCGGGTTGGAGAGGTGCACAGAGAGGGGTGGGATTGAGTTGCAAGACGGGTACCACGTGCCCTACGTAAAGGAGGGGTCAATATTTACGAGTCGCACCACAGCTGGGATCTCATTTCTAATGGTAGTTTTGGGTTCCTATCATTCTATGCTTCATTGCAATATACTTTTTATCCACAGGAAAATTTTAGTTTTCTTGGCTTTTAGCCTAATTTTTTTTTTATCATTAACCTAACCAAAAAACCTAACCTAACCTAACCTAACCTAACCTAACCTAACCTAACCTAACCTAACCTAATAGCCCCCAATTTTTTTTTTTTTTTTTTTTTTTTTCTATATTCCAACTTACTTCCTCTCGGGCATAGGCTGAGACCCTTAACATTCACTGCTTTACAATGAACAGTGAAGCCCGTGAGGTCTTGTTCCAGTCTAGGGAGTGAGACATGTGAAGCACGTAGAGTACAACGAGCACCTGCCATCTTGGCCTAAATACATTTAGGTTAGGTTAGGTTAGGTTTTTTGGTTAGGCTAATGCAAAAAAAAAAAAAAAAAAAAAAAAAAAATTCCCGTGGATAAAAAGTATATAGCAATGAAGCATAGAATGATAGGAACCCAAAACTACCTTTAGAAATGAGATTCCAGCTGTGGTGCGACTGACTCGTAAATATTGAACAAAGGAGGTGGTATACACTGGGAAAGCTCTAAGGAACACTGATTATTATAGTAGCGATAGAATAGCGAGAGAGATGCAACATTGCGGCGGAGAGAGAGAGATTGCAGAGAGTTGGTGAGTGGACGGGAGTTAATGATACGAAAGGCCTTCCTTTCAACTTTGTCTAGGAGAGCGGTGTGAGAGGAACCTCCCCACACATGTGAACAATACTCAATACAGGGACACACTATGCCCCTGTACAGAGCAAGAAGCTGTGCAGGGGAAAAGAACCCCCTAAGGCGGTTGAGCACACCCAGCTTCTGGGAGGCCGCCTTAGCAAGACCGGTAATATGGTCCTTCCAACTGAGAGCAGAAGAAAAAGGGACACCAAGAATATTGAGAGAAGATGAAGGATTGATTTTTGTATTGTTGAAGAATAAGGGATAGTCCTCTGGGAGTTCCTTACGGGTAGATAGATGGAGAAATTGGGTTTTGGAAGCATAAAAGGTAACAAGGTTTTCTCTGCCCTAATTGGAAATAGTATTTAGATCAGAATTTAAGAGTTCTAAGGCTTCATTACGTTTGTCGTTGAGGGATTGCTGGCTGGGGCGTTCTGAAAAACTAATGGAGTAGTGTAAGGTTGAGTCATCCGCGTATGAATGGATGGGAATTTAGGTGCCCCAGGCCGCCCACGGATGTACTATATATATATATATATATATATATATATATATATATATACTGAACATTGAAATTAATAGCAAGAAAACAAAATTTAACGTACGGAACTAGCTTTAAACCTCGCCCGTGAGTCCTTTAAGGTAGGTTCACACATAGGCGAGTCGGAGCGCGAGGCCAACGCGAGTCACACTCGCCGCATACTCACCATGATGGAGCCCGAACCCAACGCGAGTAGCATCTGATGCGAGTATACACGCATGTAACACGAAAATAACACGAGTTTACATGAGTTTACACGAGTTTACACGAGTTTACAGGAGTATCCGCGAGTGTCGGCGAGTGTAACACGACCCCAACACGCACCGCCAAAATTTGAAAAATAACGGTCAAATTCCAGGGTACGAATAGTGCGAGTTTACGGGAGTCTACACGAGTGTCACAGGAGTTTACACAAGTTTACATGAGTTTACACGAGATGAACGCGAGTCTACAGGAAGTTTACAGGAGTGTATGGGAGTCTAACACGAGGGTGTGCGAGTGTTGGCGAGTGTCAGGATACGTATATAAGGAGGCCCCCACTGGCACCATTATTCACACCACGCAACACCACCACGGACGGATGTACTCTGCAGGATACAGCCCAACCCACCGACCCACCCCCCCACCAACACACCATGTCCATCAGGAGGCGGAGAGCGGCAGCTGTGCTCATACTGAAAATGCATATGCGTCTCCTAGACCTCGAGGAGCTGGAGGAGAAGGAGGCTGAAGAAAGACGTCAAGGGGAAAGGCCACGAATGAGAGTTGGGCTAGGAGGTGGCTACTGAGACGGCCACAGTTCGGTGTGTACGAACAACTTATGGAGGAGCTTAACCCGGGAGCTGCGGGGAGACTCTTAAGAGTTCCCCCGGCGCACTGCGGGAAGACTCTTAAGAGTCAGAGAAAATAAAAATCAACTTTTGACATCGAAAAAAAAATATTTTTTTATATTTTTTTTTTTTATTTTTTTTTTTTTTTGGCCCCTGGGCCATGCAAAATCTCAGTCCTCTACCTCCCCTCCTTCCCCACTTTCCTCCTCTCCTTCAGTTATCACCTATTTTCCCTGTTATTCCCTTATTCTGAGGTATATTTCGTGCTAACATTAGAAATCCGATTGGAGGGTGTGGTCATCACTGATAGCAAGCGAGTGCAAGAGAGAGAGAGAGAGTATCGATCGACTGCGTCTCAGTGGCCTTGGGAAATTGGCGGGAAAGCAGATTGCCTCACCCATACATTATACAACTCGCGGGCTATATCTCCGATTTTGACCATCCAAACGCTGTTTTCACTCGTTTTATTGTTGTTTCTTTATAATCAACCCATAATAGGCGCATATGGATAAATATTAATGCTATTAATGGCACAATGAATATTTTAGTGACGGAAACACCTCAAATACGTCAGCACAGGGGGACGTTTCCAATTACCCCCATGCGCACTTCAGAGGTTAAGAGAGAGGACCCCAAAGGATTCCGGAATTTCCTACGTGTGGACGTCCACCTGTTTAGGGAGTTGGTGGCATGTGTCGGGCCTAGGGTAGAGAAGCAGGACACCTTCTGGAAGGATGCTTTGTCACCTGGGCTGAGGATTGCAATCACACTCCGCTACCTGGCCACTGGTGACTCATATCCTAGCCTACAGTACGCGTTCCGTGTGGCCCGGAACACCATCTCCCTCATTGTGCCTGCAACATGCGAATCCATCATTGCAGAATACCAGGAGGAGGTTTTACGTTGCCCCAGGACACCGGCGGAGTGGAAGGATGTTGCCAGTGAATTTGCCAAGCGCTGGGATTTCCCACATACCGTTGGTGCCATCGACGGAAAGCACTGTGCCATCAAATGCCCTCCAAATGCCGGTACAGAATTCTACAACTACAAAGGCTTCCACTCCATCGTGCTCATGGCTATTGTAGACGCCGACTACAAGTTCCTCTACTGTGACGTGGGTAATCACGGTAGCTCCTCAGATGGTGGGGTCTTTATAAGAACGAATATCAGAGCAGCATTGGATGGGTGCACCCTGGGACTCCCTGCTGCCGAACCCCTGCCCAACGATGACACACCTGTTCCCTAGTTCCTGGTGGGTGATGACGCCTTCCCCATGCGAAGGTGGTTGATGAAGCCACACTCTACCCAGCAACTGACTGTACCGGAGCGGATCTTCAACTACAGACTGTCCCGGGCTCGCAGAGTTGTTGAGAACGCCTTTGGCATCATGGCAAGCAGGTATGTGTTTGATTATGTGAAATGTTTGTCCAGAAATACAGGTATCGGTGATGGCACCCTACTAATATGAAGTATACTAGTCAGGTATTAAATATACATGCTCGTAACCATTATCCCTATAATTAATATGGATTAATACATCTCCCCCACATCCACAGAGTGTGAGTCGTCCACGTCTGCAAGTCCAGTTTTGACTAAAAATGATCCTAACCTTTATTTCCCTATTTAATATGAACTATACTATTCAGTGTTTAAATATACATGTTTTTTCTATCCCTAATTCAGGTTCAGGTGCCTTCTCCACAGCATTCCCCTCCACCCGTCCCGTGTTGAGTCTGTGGTGATGGCGTGCTGTTGCATGCATAACCTTATGCGAATGAGGTTCCCTAATCACCACGCCAACCTAGCGGACGAGGAGGACCCTGAGACACATGCTATCATCCCTGGTGGTTGGAGGGAGGTGCGGGACAGGCTGAATCCCCTCGAGAGACTATCCAGGAATGTCGTGACAGCCCAGGCCAAGAGGCAACGCCAGCACCTCACCGACTACTGCTCATCACCCAGTGGCAGTGTCCCCTGGCAGAACGACCTGATAGGAAGGTATGTATCCATATCTTGCCATTGCTTTCATTAATATTTTTGTAGTTTACATATTTTTATTATGTTGTTAATCATGTTTTAAATCAATTAAACCTCATTAATATATATTCTCTATTTGTTAATCGCTTTTTATAAAGTGTCATATATTATGGTGCTCACCTTTGCCTATGTCGTTTCATAATGTTTAATATATAATATTTAATGTATATTTTTTGTTTATTTATATTTCATGTTGGATATCAATCTGTATATTATTTCTTGTCATCATATATCGTTTGCATATATTGCACATCATTATTTATGTTTTACTATCAATATTATTCCAGAAACCTATTTCAATCATATTATATTTCTTCTTTTCCTGTCTTCATTATCGATGTTAATATCAATATTATTTATAACACAACTTGAATTCATATTAACTTATATTTTGTCTCTGTTGACAAGTCTTTGCCCTGTTTATAAAAGGAACCTTTCTTGAGAATGTTTACCCATAAACTCTAATAATATAGTTTGGATCCAAAACAACAGCTGGAGGCACATTAATTTATTTTATTCATAAACATAGATATATAGCATGTTAATATATAGCCGAAAGTAATATAGTATATAAATATATACCAGAAAGTATAGAAATAATAAGAGATATTCATTTTATGTGTAGACATAGTATTATATATATTGGTCATTCCCATCACTGGGGGGTTTATGACTTTATTATTATACACAAAGGTTTCACACATTTTCGTCATCCCCAGGCCTGGGGGTGTTGACTTGGGTGTTCAACCTTGTTTATAGGAAGTTCCATGGTGTTGGTGGCCTACTAGTAGCTGGGCTTGAGGGAACCGGTGTTGCAATGTTGGCGCCATGTGTAGGGGTAAGCGACCCCGCCCACCATTCATGTATATGTGCAGGAGACCTGAATGGCGTACCAGCCATCAGCTCTTGGAATGTGGGGTTTGTGAAGGCTGCTGGCATGCGTGATGGTCCTGGCTGGGGTTGCATCTGTGGTGGTGTGGTGTGCAACTGCGGGGGGGCTGGTGGTGTGGTGTGCAACTGCGGGGGGCCTGGTGGTGTGGTGTGCAACTGGGGGGGGTTTGCTGGTATCACTATCTGGGGTGACGTGGAGAGGGTGACCTCATCCCTGGCCTGAAGGACTTGCTGCATTATCCTCTGTGACAATATCTCCCCTACAGCGTCAGGGAGCCTCTCGAGCTGCTGCTCCAAGTACCCCACGAACTGTCCATACTTGGTCTCCTTCCCAACCAGGGATGTCACCAGGCGTGACATGTCCTCCCGCATCGCCTCCCGCGTCGCACTCAGCTGGAGAAACAAGAGTATGCAGGTTAAACACCTTTGGTACTTATAAAATAATACATACATGTCATGGTAAGTTATGCTAATAACGTTTTTATGTTTTTCTCCTCCAGATGCATATGTCTTCCTCTAAAGGAATTGTTTGCGGTTTACAGCGTACACGAACATAGGATTTACATAATACTCTCGTAATGACTAATATACTCTCATAATGACATATGTTAAATGTTTTCATATTTACCTCCACAGGTGAGAATGTCTCTACAGACTTCCGGCGCTTGTTCTGGCTGCTGGACCTGGCAGTGGGAGTTGTGTTGGTTGGAGGGGGCATGGCAGTGTCCTCTCCATCACTCTCGTCCTCGCCAATCACCTCCACATTCACATCCGGCGAGACGTCATCGGTCGGGTTTGGAAACTGAAACACAAAAACATTAATATATCCTATATAAATAAGACCTTTAACCTATTTTAATATACTTAAATATATGTACCTTGACAATATCAATAAATATAAGAAAATACTTTTTATGTATACATGAAGCCTTCAATTATAAATGTATGAATTCAAGTATATATACACAAGATAAGCATGATATTAACAGCCATGAATTAATATATGTATAAAATCATATGCACAAGATAAGCACGTTATTAACAGACATTAATAGCCTAGGTATACATGGTTACATAATATTTTCCAAATGTGATAGCGAACAGTTATTTAAGTATATATTGTTTTCACACATATTAGGTATGTTTATATTAGTTCTAACCTTAGCTGTGACCTTGGTCTTTACGCGGGAGATGTGCCCTTTGAGGAAGGCAAACTTCTGCATGATCCAGGTGTCCCTCTTTGATAGTGGCTTGCCCTCGAATGTCCCAGGTGTTCCCGCTCCATTCTTCATATCGCTCAGCTTTGAATACCTTGACCGCATGTTGCGCACCCAATGTGCCAGATTACCGCCTGTGTAAAGAGTAATATTTATTAAGCAAGGCCCCTTTATATATATGATTTATATCCGTAATTTCACAGGCCAAACATGGCTTGATAATACATTATTAGTTAATGCTGTTAAATACAAGCGTAGAGGGATGTATATGATACTGGCAACACACATACATATATGCCAATTTAGCAAACTTTAACATAATAGTAATTATGTATTTCACGTATAAATCACATGGAATCAAACCAAGAACACAACATCAAGGTATTCAATCACTTATTACAATTAATATTGCATGCTGCATGTTTTGTTGTGGGTACTTACCTGTGACATTAACACCCAGGGTAGCAGCCTTCTCGTCGTAGGCGCGGAGTTTCCTGCGCGTATCTTTGTAGGCCTTGCTACGCTTCATATATAACATGGGGGTGTCCTTCACCCACTCGGCCAGCATGTCCTCAGTCTCGTCGCTCAAGATCACCCTTGTCAACTTATTCTTCTTAATGGCGCCATAACGCACAGGGCCCGCGCTGACAGGGGGGTCAGGGGTATCATCATCACTGTCACTGAGGCTACCTTGGGTGTCCTGACTGGTATGAGTATCCTGACTGGTCTGAGTATCCTGGCTGGTCCGAGTATCCTGGCTGTCGTCAGCATCAATATCTCCATCAAACACGTCCATGTCCTCATGTCCACTGGGCTGGCTGTCCGGCACAATGTCATCCGAGTCGTCCAAGTCTTGCGACGCAACAGGCCTCCTGGCAGGGGGTGCGATGCGGGGTTGTTCGGAAGGTGTAGCCTTGCCTTTCTTCACAACACCATCACCACCCTTCCGAGACTTGGTGGCCGCCACCTTCTCCTTGGGCAAAGGCATGGTGCAGGGCAGGCAGGTAGGGCAGCGTGGTAGGGCAGGCAGTGTGGTAGGGCAGGCAGGTAGGGCAGCGTGGTAGGGCAGGCAGCGTGGTAGGGCAGCGTGGGTCGCTGTGCGGCCCGGGTCAATGGGTCCTTGGTGGGGTCACGGTGGAGAGTGGACGAGCACCGCGGGCGGTCCCTTTTTATAGGGGGTATTGACGCGGTGGTGCCACCTACTCGCGCGGTGTTGCCAGCAGTCGCACACCACTCGCGTCGACTCACGTTAGTTTCACCGTTACTCGCGTAGACTCACGTTGGTTTCGCATAGACTCACATAGACTCACGTTAATATCGCGTAAATTCGTGTTTGTTTCGCATAGACTCGCGACATATATTGTGAAATCCAGACCACCACGTGGGTACTCTCGTTTACGCGTGTTACACTCGCGTTACCCCGTGTTAACTCGCGTTAGCGTCGTGTTGACTCCTGATTGACTCCCGTTAAACTCGCCTTTGGCAATATTGGTTGTTTACTATAGTGTAGACTCCTGTTGTACTCGTGTAGACTCACGTAGACCCGCGTGGACTCGTGTAGACTCGCGATCATTAAATGTCTAAATAGTACAACGTGACTGTCACGCGAGTCTACATGAGTGTCACACGAGTCTACAGGAGTTTACACGAGTTTACGCGAGTTTACGCGAGTCTACGCGAGTCTACGCGACTCTATGCGAGTTGGCGTCCTACTCCCACTTGACTCTCCAATTTTTGTGTCTGTACAAAAATTTTGGCCGCGTTCGCGAGTCTACGCGGTCCACCGCGAGTCCACGCGAGTCTGTGCGAGTGTCGGCGAGTGTCGGCGAATTTGGGATAATCATTGGCGAGTGCAAAAATGTCATCACTCGCGTTGGAGTTGCGCTCCGACTCGCCAATGTGTGAACCTTGCTTTAGTGCCTCAGTATCTCGCCTAGATTTCTGTTGTCTCAAGTAATTTATTCGACGAAAACTTTATTTGCTTTCCAAAAATGTGTCGAAGTTTCATGAAAAGAAGTTACTTAGGCTTGGTGCTAATTATAAACTTACATCCTGTGACCCTAGTAAAGTTTTTGTAATCATTCTAGAGTAACCCTTTCGACTAGGGAAACATTTTTACTCTCTTTTGGTCTTGATTTTAGTTTGCCAGTATTCAAACCTAATTTCTATAAATATTTCCTTACTTTTGAGAATATTCTGAACAGGTTAAAGACCTGCAAACTCTCTCAGAACTATAACTTTGCTTCTGTTATTCATGACATATGTAACATTGCCCATAAGGAATTCTTTGGATTTAAGTGTCACAAAGTATTTTCTCCCATATTTAGTAAAGCATATATAAATATATTAAAACACTTGAGTACCAACGATGAACTAGTGATGTGTAGGCTGGATATAGGAAGAGGAGTTGTTTTACTTAACAAATGTGATTATGTGTCTAAGATGGAAATCATCCTAAATGAGCTTACAAAGTTTACTAAATTGAACATTGCTAATATTTTTTAAATTAATACGAGGATAGAAGATAAGGTAATCAAAATTGTTAATAGTTTAGTTAAACAAGGTACAGTCACAGAAGAAGATTCGAGAGCTTTGAAAGCTAGTGGTTCATCCCCAGCCATATTATATGGCCTGCCCAAAACGCACAAACCTTCTCTACCCCTCAGACCCATTATGGCTGCATTCAATACAGCTTCATTTAAATTACCAAACATTTTCGTCCCAATTCTCTCTGAATACACAACTAATGAATATACAGTAAAAAACTCTTATGAACTTTTTGATTCGCTTTTGGGATGCGAACTACCATCTTCTTCTCATATGTGCAGCTTTGATATAACTTCACTGTTCACAAACATTCCATTAGATGAAACTATAAACTTGTGTGTTAATCTAGTGTTTAATGGCATAGATATTTTATGAATATGAGTAAATCTTGTTTTAAAAATGCCCTCTCAGCATGTGTAAAGGACAGTCATTTCATATTTAATAATGAACTATACAAACAAATTGATGGTGTAGCCATGGGTTCGCCCCTCGGTCCAACTCTAGCAAATTTATTTCTCTGTCATCACGAAACTTTTGGTTAAATAATCGCCCCGTATCCTTCAAACCTATCTTATATAGGAGATACGTTGATGATACCCTGGTCATCTTTAAACATGAAAATCATGCCCCTTTATTCTTGAATTACCTAAATAGTCACCACAATAATATAAAATTCACTATGGAATCTGAATCCAACAATAAACTTCCTTTTTTAGATTTGCTCCTGGAAAAATGTCATGATTAATTAAGTCTCTCTATCTTTCGCAAAGCTACATTTTCTGGTTTAGGAAACAGCTTCTTTAGCTATTGCTCTTCTATTTTCAAAATAAACTCTATTAGAACTCTTGTACATAGGAGCCTATCACCTGACCTCAGTCATCATACAAACTGTTTCACCAGGAAATTTCGTTCTTAACCCGTCAAGTGCAGGTAGACTGTTAAGAGTTTTACCGGTTTTACCGGAAGACTCTTATAATCCTAGGCCTAAAAAAATAAAAGAAATAAACCACCCCAGTATATATATATTTTTTTTTTTTTTTTTTTTTGCCTCTTGGCCATGCCAAATATCACTTCTCAACATCCCCTCCTTCCCCCCTTTCCCCCCCCCCTTTCAATTATCACCTATTTTCCCTGTTATTCCCTTATTCTTAGGTATATGTTCGTGCTAACAATAGCGAGTTGCTAGCAGGGTGTGGTCATATGTGTTACCAAGCAAGTGAAAGAGAAAGAGATAAGGGGAGAGAAGTCAGTGTCGCTCCAGGCATCGTGAGAGGTGGATGTTGGCCAAGCTGGCTCACACTTGAGTTATGTAACTCTCGCTCTCATTTCGCGATTTTTACCAACCAAACACTGTTTCCACTTGTTTTATAGTTGTAACAGGTTAATATCTTAATAATAAACGTAAAATAGGCGCGTATGGATAAGTATTAATGATATTTATGGTAAGATAACGATTTTAGTGACAGGAAACAGTGAAATAGGTCCGCACAGTTCTACGGTGTTCACTACATACGGTGCACACTTCTTGGGTTAATAAGGTTCTTTTCAGCTAATGGATTTAGTTATGCAATTGTCGATAATATTGTGAAAGGCTTTCTAAATAAAAAGTATCAGCCCAAACTTCTTGTTCCAACAGTAAGTCAGGAGGAAATTTATCCTAAGTTGCCCTATCTTGGTAAAATATCAGATAAGTTAGAAACGTCTCTGAAAACAAAATTAGTAAAGTATTTTCATCAAATAAAACTTTAAATTTATACATTTGAATAGCTTCAAAATCAAATTATTTTTTTCAGTTTAAGGACAAACTACCGAATTCCTTGCGCTCGTCGATCGTATATTGTTACACGTGCCCTGGTTGCCAAGCTATGTATTTTGGAAGCACAATAAGATCTTTCAAAGCAAGGGTCGACGAGCATAAGGGTCATTCGTACAGGACGGGCCTTCCACTGAACACTCCTCCTCACTCAGCTGTAAGAGATCATTCCTATGTTTGTAAAACTAGTGTAAATGTTCAAGATTTCAAAGTGATAGACACTGGGCCAAATCATCATATGTGTATACTTGAGTCGCTCCATATAATGAAAGAAAAGCCTATTTTAAATAATAATCAATCTGCTGTCCCTCTAAATATATTCTAACTGTTTAGTCACTATTTTGTTTTGTTCGTTTGTGTTTGCTTAGGTTTATGATTTCGCTTTTTTTGTTCCCCTGAATTCCTCTTAACTTTTTAGTCTTTAATGTTTAAGCTAATATGTTGTATTTTTACTCCCTATTTTAATTAATTTTGATTTATATATTGTATATTCTAAGAGATTGTCTCTCATCTTTTAGATTCCACTCAAGATGCCATAATGTGAATGCCGAAACGTTTGAATAAATATGTTGCTGTTTACTTGGAGTCTTGTTATTCTATTCCTCTCTCTCTCACTATATATGTATATATATATACGTTGCAAAAAGATTATGCTTGCAATTAGGAATTGTTTAAATGTATAATTACTGTATGCACTCTGGATGTTAAATATAGTAATATATTGAGGTTTGATAATTAATTGTATTAATATTGTAATTTGATAACATACAGTATGTCGAGAAATTATACAGTACATCTTCGGTGCAATATAATTCCTTTGTAGAAGGACTTGAACAAAGTTAGAGAGTCATTGTAATAGAGTAGTTATGAAAAGGTCTTGAACATAGTTAAATATAAAATTACTAAAATAACTAGTTATGATAAGTTTCTATGATATTATTGTCCACGGCTGTACCTTCGAGAGAGAGAGAGAGGGGTGTTAACGGCTGGAGACTCCACTGATGGGATGAAGCTGAAGGTGCACTGTCACTTGGAGCTGGACTCACTCAGGGTTGCTTGTAGGGGGTTGAGTCCAACAAGTAGACTCGTAGCAGTAGACTTGTTGCTTGTATGCTTGCAAGGTCTATAGCTTGTGACTTGATTTGTTGTTATTCTTGTTTTGTAGAGGTTGATTGCAGTGGCTTGAATGTCTTTTTCTTTTAAAATAGGATTGATTGATTGGTTGATTGCAGTGTGGTAGATAAGTGAAGAGGGGTCTCAGTGATGTAGGTATTATTATTATTATTATTATTATTATATGAGATGTTGAAGTCTCCAACCAGGGTGCAGAAACACCAGCAAGATGAATCCACACAAAACACTCGGAGGCACTGGAGAGAGACTACGGCAACTACGGAAAACAAAAATAAAAAAATACATACTGTATATACAGTATACATATATTAAACACCGATACAATGAATAATAAAATATTATGGAGTGGAGGATATCAAGTATAAATATAATACAATAAAATATAATAAAATAAGTTTAAAAATTAGAATTAATTCTGCAAAAAAGCATTAACTCTAGACTTAAAAATGGAGATTTGAGCTGAATTGACTAGCTCATTTGGCAACGTATTCTACAAGTCCACCATGGCCGGCACAAAACACCGTGAAAACTGTGTAGTAGAAAAATTAACACGCTCATGGCAAGATCATTAAGATTGCTTGTGAATCTAGTTGCACGAGCCCGGACATAGGGCCCAGGCAGAACCCCATGTAAGGGATGCTGAGGGTTGTTAAACACTTTAAATAAAAGACAAAGGGCACCAACTTTACGTCGATGACACAGATCAAGAGACAAATGATATAGAATAAAACTGATAGAATTTAGTAACCTGTCAAGCATCTTGAGATGGCAGTCAGCTGCTGACAACCAGACAAGTGAGCAGTACTTGAATTGTGGCATAATAAAAACATAAACAGCATTGATAACTGTGGCGTCACAAGCAAATGTTTTATAACACTTGCTAAGCAGACCAATTTTGGGGGAAATGGAAGAGGAGAGAGAACGAATATGCTTTTCAAAAGTAAGTCTGGGATCCAGAGTAACTCCTAACAAATGCAGAGAATCCACATTCTCAATTTGTTCCCCAGAAACTTGTAGATAAGAATAGGGTGGATCCAAGGTACGAGATCTGCTGATGATATTGGAGTGTGTTTACTAGCATTAAGTTTCATACCCCACAGTTCACACCATGATGTAATTTTGGCTAAATCCCTATTCAGAGCAGTAGCAATTACGTTTCGATCAATTGGTGATGGAATTGACGCATATAAAGTTGTATCATCGGCATAGGAGATTAGTTTATTTTCAAGGTTGGAACACAGGTCCGCAGTAAAAATAATAAAAAGCAAAGGCCCAAAGACACTGCCTTGTGGAACGCCAGAAACACGAGGAACAGGAGGGGAATGACACCAGTCAATGACCACAGACTGAGATTATTTCGTCAAAAAATCTTCAAAGATCCTTAAAATATTGCCACCAATACCGATGAGCTGTAACTTATACAGAAGTGCTTTGTGGTTGATTAAGTCAAAGCAGAACAAAAGGCAATAGCCACGACAATGAATATGGTCCAATGAATATTGAAATGGTCCAATGAAATGGTCCAATGAATATTGCAAGTCATGGGTGAGTGTCAGAAGCGCATCACATGTACCCAGTCCCTTACGAAAAACAAACTGTGAGTTTGGTATCAATACACCGAGCCGTACCGCGGCCATAATATGAGCTTCTTTGATATTTTGTAGTTTTTGTAGATTTGTAGGTGAAACTGCCACTAATCCTACTCCGCAGAATTACACAAAATGGTGGAGATAAATTGAAGCAAAACATGTGTTGAAAACACACCCGTTTATTGTACTATAATATCTTGCATAGCATAACAGAAAACATTATTATAGCAGTATAACTGGCTAGCTAAATATGTTGTGGGTTTGCCTTGGTTCTATAATGTAAGTCAGAAACTATGTGTATCCTCTGAATTAAATCTGAGTATTTATAACCTCCTATACCAAGATCACCTCTACACAAGGCCTGTTCGATCTTATGTGCAGTCACGTCAGTAGGGATACCCGTGCTCTTTTCTCGAGACTTTAAACTGGTTTATAGAGCCAATACGCTTAACTTTTATGGTTTTATTGTTCTGCAATTATAACTCATAACTGATACAAAATGAGTGTGTAAGATATGTGACACAAGACAATTATGAATACAGTGATGAGTGAACATTTTCTGTCTACCAGTGATATAAATATTTTGATTTATAGAGCTTAACAACCGCTCTTGACTTCTCTGAGCTGCATGTATTCAATATAATGAATGGCAATGAGTATTGAAGCTGTTCCCGATAAAGAAACTGGATACAGTAGGATATCAACTATGCAGAAATATAATTTATATATTTTGTTTAAATGTCATAAGTAAAAACAACTACTTATATATAATCTAGTCTAGGTCATATCGACATTCATATACATACTAAGTATCCCTTGTACAACAATAGGGCCTGCTTAAGATACGTCATACACAAATTTACACAATATCTCGATCTACACGGAAGTGGTCTTAAGAAAATCATCTAAAGACATTTCATGTATTTTTTTTAATAGAAACTGTACAGTGTTAAATGTGTATTTATTACTAGAAATTACTCTATGCATTTTTCACATTATACAGAACTCGTATATTTTTTACGTGGCAAATTTACAGGCATGGTTTATTTTGGTATGAAGAAGAATGTAAACACAATAAAGTAACGGAACATACTGTAGGCCTATATATATATATATGTATATATATATATATATATATATATATATATATATATACTCCCATTTTTTAAGCTTACTTAACCAACTAGTATTTTTTTACGTACTTATGTACAGGGACTACATGTATTTTAATCTTATACTGATGTCCCTATTATAACAACTTATATTATTAGCATTGTATTTACTTTTATCAAATACAACAGATGTAGACCAAGGGGCACCAGGATGTATACATTTGACCCCACAGGTCATGGGATTCACATATGTCAGGACTGATGTCATCAAACCAAGTCACCCAAGATCACGTGAAAGGGGCATTTATAGCATGTGATGGAGGTGTGTTTATAGGTGGGGGCTCATGGGTTGAGGTAAACATGGAAAAATAATCGCTAACCTGCATATAATTATCTTGTAAAATGCAATGTCACTGAAATAATTATTAACAATGGTATAAAGGATTTTGCGGATCGTCTATACCGGGCCTGTGACGTCATAGTGACGTCACACCAGTATTCTTAGCCTAGACTGGATGGTGGACTTACACTCTTGTGACGTCACAGGCCCGGTATAGACGATCCACAAAATCCTTTATACCATTGTTAATAATTATTTCAGTGCCATTGCATTTTGCAAGATAATTATGTACAGCTTGGCGATTATCATTCCATGTTTATCTCAACCCATGAGCCCCCACCTTTAAGGTGTATCTAAGGTGTGTCCGAGAGTTTAAACCACACCCAGGTATATCATTCTCGAGAGGTATTGGTTGTGATGGACATACAGCCTAGCTTGTATGGTTTTACGTCATTCAGAAGGCGGAACCCGAGGTGATAAAGAGGGAAACTTGGGGCATAGAGAGACAGAGCAGAGTACCCCCTCACTTGTATCATTCAAGGGGTCAGGAGGTCAGTCGTGGTAGTGAAAACAGACTTATCCATACTTGTATTACATTACTTAATACTTAACCATTCAATATCTTAAGTGTACTTCTGAATAAGTCTTAAGATATCATTTCATTAAAGCTAATGTGAATTACTTTCAAGTTTCAGTTACCCGATACTAATTATTATACATTGAATTATTAATTAATGTCCGTATAATTTGGGCGAAAGGTGGCAGCTTCACAGAGTTATTTCATCAAAGTAATTCTATCTTCTTATACCATCATATGGTGGCAGCGGTGGGATAAAGGCTGTATGTCCATCACAACCAATACCTCTCGAGAATGATATACCTGGGTGTGGTTTAAACTCTCGGACACACCTTAGATACACCTTAAACACACCTCCATCACATGCTATACATGCCCTCCTCACATGATCTTGGGTGACTTGGTTTGATGATATCAGTCCTGACATATGTGAATTCCATGACCTGTGGGGTCAAATGTATACATCCTGGTGCCCCTCGGTCTACATCCGTTGTATTTGATACAAGGAAATACAATGCTAATAATATAAGTTGTTATAATAGGGACATCAGTATAAGATTAAAATACATGTACCCCTGTAAATAAGTACGTAAAGGAATAATAGTTGGCTAAGTAAGCTTAAAAATGGGAGTATATAACATATATATATATACACAATACCTTAGATTATTTCGAGCTGATACAGCATATATTACATTAGGTTATATTACACCATTGTATGTTGGAATTAGTGAGGTTTACTTGGGTTAGGTTACTTATTACTTTACACGGCTAGTATTTGCGCTGACTAGTTTTTTTTAAACCTTTCAATCAGATGACGTAACGTTCTGTTTCCTTCTAGCTACCTCTTACAGATTTTGTTCGAGTTAGGAGATTTCAGAGTTATAGGATTATTTGTGTTAGTCTTTACGACTTTGATACATAGAGGTCGTTCCTAAGCTGAATAGTATCATCTGTAAGTAGCTAAATTAAAACAAAATTGGCGTCATATGACTGAAGGGGTTAATACAATCATCTAATTAGGTTAAGGTTTGTAGTTTTCTTATTTTTCATGAGCCTTTGTTAAAATGTATGAAGTCATTTTCCCTTGTACACACATTATTAACCTAAGAAGTGCACACCGTATGTAGTGAACACCATGCCCTGGTGCGGACCTATTTCACTGTTTCCATCACAAACATCGTTATTTTACGATAAATATCATTAATACTTATCCATATGCGCCTATTTTACGTTTAATATGAAGTTATTAACATGTTACAACAATAAAACAAGTGGAAACAGTGTTTGGCTGGTCAAAATCGCGAAATGAGAGCGAGAGTTTCATTCATCAAGTGTGAGCCAGCCTGGCCTACATCCACCCCTCACAATGCCTGGAGAGACACTGACGTCTCTCTCCTTATCTCTCGCTCTTTCTCATGCTTGGTAACACATATGACCACGCCCTGCTAGCAATTCACTATTGTTAGCACGAAAATAGACCACAGAATAAGGGAATAACAGGGCCAATAGGTGATGATTGAAAGGGGGGGGGGGGGAAAGGAGGGGATGTGGAGGAATGATATGTGGCATGGCCAAGGGGCAAAACCAAAAAAAAAAAAAAAAAATCAAGTGCTACTGGGGTGTTTACATTTTTTTTTTTTTTTTAGGCCTAGGATCATAAGTCTTCCTGCAGTCGCCCAGTAAAACTCATAAGAGTCTCCCCCCACTTGACGGGTTAAGAAGAGTATTGGTAGAAGACCACACAATAATGTTTCAAATTGTTCAGTGTTGCGGCCACCATCACAAAAATAGTTTTACTGATAATATTATATACGGTAATAAGTGATCATGAGGTCGATGTGTAATTACCAATAACTATCGGGTTGGCCTAACAGACTAAAAATGTAGCTAATGTATAGAAGTTAATATGCTACATGCAATCGGCACACATGCACAGACAAATGTTCACAAATAATAGTGTGCAATTATGATTTACAAATAATATAAAATAACAATACTATTCTGTACAATTGAAAACCTTATTTGACCCGCATCCGTCTCCGTATATTAGTCTGTTTCTTTATTATTTATATGTTATTATTTTTGTTTTCATTGGTTCTCTTTTAATCAAGCCACAGGAAAAAAAAAAAAAGTGTGTGTGTGTGTGTTCGGGCTTTGTATGCTATCCAGCCCAAAGATCAAAAGAGTAGACCCTTCACAACCCTTGTCACTTTATATCAGTCTCTTCGTTATCTCTCTTTACCATGCACATTATCTACTGATGCATCCTAATGGTCTAACCATAGAAGACAAAACTATAAATACTTACTCGGCTGTACAGGGTAGGTTTGAAATAATCATATTTGATAGCCTGGATCCAAACACACAATAGCTCCTCATTTTGAGGAAACTTGAATAAATGTACTATTGATCCATTTTTGTATTTCCCCTTGCAGTTGGGCACACAACATAAATACGGCATCGTTGTGTGAGGTTACAAGGGCTAATAATATGTTAAATGTTCTGATATCAACAATTTACATTCAAGGCCACAGTAAACAGGTTCACAGAGGTCAGTTCCAACCATGTCCAACTTCCAAGGTTTCTCCAGTAATGAGGTCGCTAATCTCTACTCACATCACCCTGACCCCGCCTCCCACCAGCTCCTATATACTACTATGACATAGAGCCCCCCCACTTCTCCCATCGAACAGGCTTGTGTAGAAGTGGTCTTGCCTATTAGTAGGGTCATTTGCTTGGAATCCGTGACCATTTTGTTCCTACCTTTTTCTCTCGTTGGATTTGACAACCTGAGCCATTTTAAAGGAAAATTAGCTCCTATGCCCCTCTGAAAAATGACGGCTAACTCTGCTAGAGCCCAATATTCAAAATGGCCGCCAACGCCATCTTGAAAAACATGAAATGTAATATCTCTGGCATCAGATGAGCTACAAGGACGAATGAGGTGTCCTTTTTCACTAATTCTGGCATTACAAATCCACTGGAATGGTTATTGTATTGTATTGTATTGTATATTGTATTGTTATTGTATTGTATTATACTAATTGTACATACTAATCTGCCACTTCACTGTCACTATATGATTCACTGTATGAGCCACTATCAGAATCACTGTCCTCACTTTCGCTGCTATCATCACTGTTGTTCTCTGCCTGCGGTGTATATCTAATATTACTTTTTTACTGATTCAGATGGATCGCATGCCCATCTGATGAAAATCGCCGACTTGTGAAGTGACCAAAATAATGGATAATAGAAGAGAGAGTGAAGAGTTACCAGACAAGACATTAAATGAATACGAGTGCATTTTACTCTGTGGTAAGCGATGTACCGCAGATGATCGTTTGGAAAACATTACACCTGAGAAGTGGGAATCCATCCGGGAAAAGTCTTTACAATGGAAAGAACTTGATAAGTTTCAACATATACATGAAAATGTGGATTGGGAGAAGCGACCAAAGGGTCACCACATGCATAGCACTTGTTACGCATCATTATCCAGCAAGTGCAATCTCTCTCAAGCCGAAAAATGCAAACACAAATCCGAGGAACGTCTTGAAAGAGATGAAGCATCAGATCAACAAGACCCTTCCCCAGAGGCCAGTGCACCTAAAAGGCTCCGCTCCAGTATGGGTGTCCTTCACGATAAAACTCTATGTGTGTGGTGCATGAAATGGGCATACAAGAATAGTGATCGTGACAAGCAGATTTTACTCCTATCAACATTAGATGCCTGGACTAAATTCAAGTTACATACTGTCCGTCTGGAAGATGAGGTCATGAGATTGAGACTTGACACTCTGATTGCATCCATCCCAGATAGTCAAACAGCATTTGGGTTGGAATTCCGCTACCATCGTGCGTGCTGGCGCAAATATGTAAGCGACCACAAGCCCCTTTCAGATGAAAGCACTCAACATCTGCAGCGTGTAAACCTCCGAGAGGCCCAAGCTCTCTTCTTTCATCATATTCGTCAAGTCATCTTCAAAGACCATGACATTCGCACATTGCAAGGCCTGCTGCAGGACTATAAGCGCATTATCTCAAATCACGGACATAACTCAGTAGTAAAATCCAGATACTTAAAGGAAATTCTCGTCAATGAATTTGGGGAAGACATCGGATTTCATGAATGCATTCAAAAGAATGTGAGTGAACTGGTATAATTATGATACAACAGCAGCAGGTACATACATCGAGGCGGCAATATCTTCATTGGGTGTCACCAATGATCAGTTGGTGATGAATGTTGCGGCACGACTCAAAGAGCAAGTCATCAGGACAAATACTATCCCTGGCTCCCAAATATACACGAGATGGAGAGAGAAAAAGACCTCAGTGAGCTCCTGCTGAAGCTGCTCACATGGCTGAAACACCCAAATAAGTCTGCAATTGATGACAGTCCATCCGTCCGATCGATTGCATCTATCCTCACAAGCTACATCAGTGGAAAACGCACTGCATTTGAGATAAATCTCTCTGTCTTGCTACATGGACTGACCAAGAGTAGGGAGATAGTCGATATAATGCACAAAGATGGACTGGGCATCAGTTACAATGACGTACTTATGCTGCGAGATTTTTGGGTGGTCAATGACCTCAAGTGCTCATCTGATTGCCCCTTCGAACTAGCTGAGGGTAAGCCTGCTATCGCTATAGTCGACAACGATGACTTCAACAGCGACACACTGACCGGTGCTGGCCAGTCACACCGCACTAATGTCATGTTGGTGCAGCCAGAATCATTTCCTGGTGCCAACTTTGCATCAAACCTCTCGACAACTCTCAAAGAGCTCGGAAGTGAAATGCAAAAAGTCAACCCATACAAGACAGCGTAGCGTGGGGAACCACCTCTCAGGAAGCCACCAGCTGATCAAAGTACTCCTCCTCCTGACACATCGGTGCAAAGAATTCGTGGTGTGATCCATGCATTGGCCAGGGCGCAAGATGACCGAACGAGACCTAAGCCAGAAGAACAGACTGTGCCTGGGTTTTCAGGGTTTCACACCAGCATGTCAAATGCAGATGAGAAGAGTCGAGCAATATACCACATGACCTATCCCAACCCACCGAGTAAGACAATTCTCAATGATGTGATGTGTAAGCTTGCAAAATCAATCGAAGAAACAAAGATGCCTTTTGCAATAATTGTTGGTGATCATCCTGTCTACATGCTCATGCTAGAGTTGAAAAGTGAGGATGCTGAGCTGTTCAGCAAAATCTTACCATTCATGGCACCCTTCCACATCCAAATGTCATTCATCTACACTATATACAAGAGGTTTAAGGGATCTGGCATTTCAGATGTGTTAGTGGCTGCTGGTGTTATAGCAGACGGGTCTGTTGATCAGGCCCTTTGTGGAAAACATGTTAAGCGTGGGGTTCGCTGATTGCGACTATTCTACAAGACTCTGGTCCACCATGTCATAGACAAACGTTTGGAAGATTCCCCTCTATCTGAAGAAGTAAAGGCATCCCTTGCCAAGCTTCGACATCCGATTGATGCACAGGAACTTGCAGATGAACATGCAGAGCTAGAGAGAAATGCTGAGCTGAAGGACCTCATTGTTGCTCTCTTCAAGGACTTTGAGGGTGCCCCACAAGCAGAATACTGGATGTCATTTATGGAAATGGTTGAGGTTCTAACTCAAAATATCCATGCAATCAGAACAAGCAACTGAACTGAGTTCAAGTCCTCACTCAAGCTCATGCTTCCTTTGATGCAAATCTATGATAATGACAAGTATGGTCGGCATCTCCCCGATTTCACCGCAGTGCTTGATACCCTTCCTGTCGATCAGGCTGCATTCATGGAGAGTGGTATGTTTGCACAGTCAATGACAGGAAAACCATATTCGTGTGTCGCCCTCGACATATGGATAGAGTCAACAATGAATAAGGGCTCTAAGCTGAAGTCTGGTTGGTTGGCCATTCTGAACAATGAAAAGCAGCTCCTTTCAAATACTCGGAATGTGAATAACATCAATGGGGTGAGAACAAAGGTCCATCGCCATGCTAATTGCAAGAAACAAGGAAAAGGGAAGCATGCTGATTGCTCGTCGAGTAAAATTAAGAAGGATGAACAAGCTGTACAGGATATAAGCGCATGTCTCACTGAATTCAAGTGTGATCCATTTGACCATACAAACAAGACACTTCGATCCCTACAGTCAGGAATCCCAGCCTCAGACGCTCTCGCTGCCGACTTGAAATCGGCAAAGGAGGATGGCACAAGCAAACTGAAGCAGTTCTTGAATGAGAGAGTGTATTCCAAGACCAAGTCTCTCAACGACAGAGTTCCCCGTAGCAAGCGTTTGAACTTTTCAACTCAGGAATTGATGAAAGCAGATGGTGAGAACCTGAAGGGAAAGACTGAGGAAATGGAGCGTAATGCCTTGGCCTCTGTTCTCGGACTGGTTGAAACGAGTGGTGCCCTCAAACTTCAAGAAGTCCTGCAGCATCGTGTTACAGCCGAGTGCCTTTCCGTCAATGCCTTCAACGTCAATGGAACCATCCGTAAGGCACAGAAAAGCAAGCTTCAACAAAAACTAATGTTACGCTGGCCAGCTTGCCAGAATGTGCTCGTACTCGCTAGCGCTCGCCAGGGCAGTGAAATGGGCTATAATAATCGTAGAACGATGTTCTTTCTTTCTTAGTATTCATGATGTCACAGACAGATCAGTGGTGGTCTTTATTCTTGTCTGTGACACTTGGAAGTATTTTATATCAGTGATAGAGTATAAGATAATATTATGTAGTGTGAAGTTAAGAAGAGAGAGAACGAAGGAGGCAGAATGGTGGTATTGTGTGCGTGTGTAGGTACGTGTGCCTTCCTCGCTCGGGCGGAGGTTCCCACGCTCTTGATTGGCCGGCGGGCCTGGCGCGTCATAGGATGCCTGCTTTTCATGACGTAGTGGTCTGTGATTGGGTGCGCTGTCCTAGTGTTGGTGCTGGGGGGCTCCTACCCGCGTGTCTCCTTAGAGCTTGGCATGGTGTGCTTGGTCCTAGACGTCCCTTGCAATCTGTCCCCAATCTAACCCCCTGTACTACTGTTTCTCTCTCTGAACTTCTTCTTTTCCATTACTTCTCATCTTTATTCAATTACTTATCCCTTCTGGTTCTGCATACGACTTCCATAGTCGGCCAGTCGTATTACCAGCACCAGTTCTCACATATATGTTTGCACTAGCTTTAGGGATTATTAGTCATAGTCACATGAGTCATATTATCATTGGGTGCTTCTAATTATTGAGTTGTTCTTTGTTACTTTTTAATGCTAGACAGTGGAGGGCATCTTTAGTCGTTGTCTGAGTTATGTACATGGCAAGTCAGAGCCTGTACGACTTCGACGGAGCTAGGTGCCTGTAACCCTTGTGCATATTTGTCCTTTGCGAGTGTAGCAGTATACAAGCGAAGGGCTTTTGCCTACACTTACTTGTATTAGTCCGGTGGCTTAGCGAAAAAATCATGACACACCGGATTAAAGCAACAAACTTTGCACACTGGTTGTTTGGATCCCATGGAAGCATATTAGAGGGTGGTGCCCAGTCTGCAATGTCCAGGTCAAAATGGCCGCCAATTTCCAAAATGGCCACTTGAATAGCATTTCTGACCACATATAAATTCTACTTAATTGCATGTAAGAGTGATTTAGCACAATCTATAGGTGGTTTACATACAAAGAACCACACAAGATAACTTGGAAAATATTTAGACAACTCCTTATTTGCATAAATTCAAAATGGCCGCCATTTTGTATCCCAATATGACCTCATTTTACAATTTGACCTTTTTTCACCACATTTATCGTGACATGATAGATTATTTTACTCTGGAAACGACATTCGGTCTCTAGCTCATACCATGAATATAGAATTGCAAAATGTGTACAATTGGTTATTAGCTAACAAGTTATCACTCAATGTAAGTAAAACACATTTAATTATTTTTGCTGGTAAGAAATGTATTAACAATATGGTGAACATTACGATAGGTAACTCCATTATTGAAAGGTGATTTAACACAATTTATATAAGGTTTTTAACACAAAGAACCATACAAGATAATTCATAATAATGTTTGGACAGTTTCGTATTTGCATAAATTAAAAATGGCTGCCACATTATATCCCATACTCAGCGAGTGCAACTTCCCCTGCACTCACAGAGTGCTGTGCATTCCAAGCCTGTACTACTGCATGTGCATCTCCTTGAGCATAGTGGTTCAGCCTTACAGCCACACTTGATGAGATGTCTGCAGCATTTTGCGGCCTCTGGTATTATTGTCCACAGTGGTTTCCATGTGTTGTCATTATTAGTCCAACCAAAAGCATCAGGACTAGGGACATTCTGTTCAGTTTTCAGGCTCATCAACCAGATGCTAGCTTGGTATATACTCCGGTTTGTGTGCTGGATCAGAGCAGCCTGAGATGGTGGGAGATTCTGCATCATTTGGACTTTGCGGGGGAAGAGTTTCTTCCTCAGGTCATTGACGCTTTCAGACGAGGTTGTGCTGTCATACAAAATGCAGGTTAATTGTTCTATGACTTTGAAGAGAGGCGATTCCACTGACATAGGCGTGAAAGGATACTGCATAGGGAAGTGGAAGGCTTCAGTAGCTGTAGGAAATGCCCTCCAGGCCTCCCAAGATGACTTCTTTGCCCTTCCATTGAATTGTGATGTAGTATCTGACCCAGTGAAGGCATGGAAGAATGGAAGTGCTCTGGATTTCCCTTCACCGAGTTCACCACAGAGGGAGTTGATGTGGTAGTACCTGAAGTGTTTTCCTTTTCCAAATGCTACCCACAGCTGAACATCAGGATGTTTCTCTAGAAGGTCAAAGAATATGCCAGCCAGAATGACCACAACATCTGTATCCACTGTGCTGACCATAACAGTCTTTGCACCCTTTTGTAAAGCATCTGCGATATGAAGGCACATTCTGGAGTCGACCTCTTCATGATCGGTTGCTGGCATAGGTTCACTGCTGCCTTTGGACACAACTGATTGTCCAGAGGTGATCTACACTTCCTTGTCAACTGGATACTCATAGGCGGTAACTTCCTCTGTCAGCAAAGCAAACAGCTCTTCCTTGTTCTTGGACTCCTGTAGGAATGTAGCAAAGTTTCCAGGCAGCTTTGTTTGTGGGGCGACTTTCTTTCTCACGCCCTTCCCTCTCTTCTCGCGAGTAGTATCCTTCAGGCTGCCCTCCCTGTAGGTGTCCCATACAATGTCCATCCGCTTGCAGCTTCGAAGCTGGTAATTGGTCCAGCGTATGAAGTTTCCAGCACTGTAGTCACCAAATGTTGTAGCGTCACCTCTAGGAAGAGTGTGCATTACCGCTGGGCCATCAAACAATTTGACGTCAAACTGTGTAGGAGCTTCTGGCTGCTTGCTGGGGTTCAGGAGATCCAGTAACTGTGATTTAGAGCTTGGCAGTCGGAGTTTACCATGCTGACTCAAAGATGGGGGCCAGGGATGATTCTCATGAGAGAAGAACTCATCCATATCGGCATCACGAACCTGGCTAGAGATGAACAGCTTGCTGAAGAGACTGTAGTCACTCTTGATGTCCTCCATTTGCTGTTTCGTCTTCGATTTAGATTTAGCCTGAAGTTGTTTGAAAAGAAGCAGTTGATTCCGTTGATTGGCTTATGGATTGACACAGTCCTCTCCACAAGGACGTCCTTAACCTAGGCTTTGTACTGTTCCTTCCCTAGGGCTTCCATTGTATGCAGGGTATTGGCCGCAGCTTCATCAAGACAATTGTGACTGTCGATTGTCATGAGTTCTTGTGAAAATCCCAGAAAAGGGTTACCCATCGATGTAATTGTGTCACAGAGCTTATTGACTTTCGTCTTGACCAATTCTTGAGTTGAAGCCCCCTGTTCATGGTTTTGGGTGTCAGTAGTCTTGTGAGTGGTGTACTGGTCTTCAAACTCTGAGAGTAGTCTGGCCTGTTCAGGACCGGACACCATCCATCTCTTGAACGCTGCAGGGTTATCTGTCAATCCAATTGCTCCACCAGTGTCCTTCACTCGTCCATTGTTTTGCTCATGTGCTTGATCCAGTGGCATGGTAGAGAATTTTCTTTGTGTCTTGGGGAAGATCCAGAACTTCTGTAGGTCATCTCTGATACCGTCGGATAGGGATTTCATGTCCCTGATATGAACAGGAATCCAGCGAGCGTAATTTGGGTGGTCTAAGGCAAAGAACCAGGGGGTCAATGTCTCAAGTACAGCAATGAAGAGTGAGAAGTTTCTCTCACGATGAGAACGAACAAAGATGAGGACCAGGATTTCTAATCGCAGAATTATGTCCCAGTACTCAAAGGTAGGATTCTTTGCACACATTTCTTTCTTCCAGTCATTTAAGGCTGCTTCATCATGAGGGCCTAGCTTCTCTTGGCATGCATCTTGCTGCAGTTTAGCAAGGGAGAGTGCGCTGATCTGATGGGCATGCCTCGTCCTTGTCAAGTGAGTTACATGAAGAAAGGAGTCTGCAGTTCCTGCAGAAGCAACACCTGCATTATTCAGAGCTGTAGTCCAACCACTTCCTTCTAGAAGGTGACCAACCATCCTCCACAAAGCCATTTCCATGTGGAGGCCATTTTGCACGGTGTTCAAGAAGTTCAGCAGCAGTGTCACATCCACCGTAGGCTAACTCAACTGGAAGGGCTTGTAGTTCATGAAATCCTTCCACATTCTGCAGGAAATCATCATATGAAGCTAGTCCTTCTCCATCTGACCTGTCAGCAGGACACTTTAAATTACCATCTTTCAAACCACATATTATGCAGTTTTCCAAATCCATTCTGCTTGGGATCTATATTCGTCTTCCTGAAAATAGACAAAGACATATATTTAGTTTAAGCAATTACAGACAGAGTGGTATGATTACAAAAGCCAGGGTGAGGCAAACTTAATAATTGCTCCTCAATTATAAACCTACGATTGGATAATACTCGGGGCAGATTTGCCTCATGGCAAAAAATATTGACCTTTGGGGAAAATTTGACCATTTTTGGAGGGAAAAATGGCATTTTTGGGGGGCATTGGAACGTTCCGTAACAAGAATAAAAACATGCTTGACTGATTCCAATCCCACATTTAACAACTGCTGCACTACTGCGGCCAGCTGAAAACCTTCCAGATGAACAAAAACCTATGTTATATGCGGTATTTATACAGTATTACACCATGTGACCTTTGACCTCGGCCTGACCTTGACCTAGGCACCCCAGACCGGGCACCCCCCTCTAGAATGTTTCTATGGGACCTTTATAGTAAGTGTGCAAAATATGGCGCTTTAATCCAGCGTGTCATGATCTTGCCCAATATTGGCGCTAAGCCACCGGACAATATGCTTGCTACCTCATTTTGTTGACCTTTGTGGAGCGCCGGGGTAAGACCAGATACTTGAGATCTGGACTTACCAAGAGAGCCTCCTAGTCACTTAACGTAACATAAGGGAAATCTGTTCAAGGGGAGACAGTAAGCTACGAGCATGCTTGCGCTCTGCCTAGCCTCCTGGTACCTTTTATGCCGCTGCTAGACTTTATTAGTAATAAAGACAGCATTGTGTTTATTAACTTTAACTGTGTATGCTTTAGGAATTATTCACGTATTATTTTAGCCTAGGTTGATACTTGGTGCACAACCCAGTATGGCTGTTACTTTGGCTGAGGAAGTACTGTTTTGAGTGGCTATTATTAGTGCTGTCACAGAGTTGTTGCACTTCCTTGTTTTATATATATGTATCCTACTTGTTGGTGTATTTAAGATACACACTTCGGTGTCCTGCCCCTGCATTATTTCTGTTCTATATTTGACGAGCATCTTAGAGCATCAGACGTTTTCAGAAGATTCCATATCTGTTTGCTGTAGGACTAGACTTCCAGTGTTTTCATAGAGCATTGAAGAGTTTAGTGTTGAGTACAGACTCACACTAAAGTTAACGTAAGCATATACTCCTTTATTAAATCTTGTTATAGTTTATTTAAGGATTGTTATTACTTAAGAGCATTTTATTAACGTAAAGTACTCCTGTTGTGAGTAGGCTTTGCCGTCACCGGAAAGCCTTTGTAGAAGTGCACTAAAACCTAGTTAATTGATACCCCGTTATCCAGTAGATTAACTCTGGAGGGTTTAAGTGTTTTGTTCACCGGCGTAATAGTTCGAGGGTTTGGAATTAGCGTACCGTTGTTGCAGATATAGCCTATCATCTAGTCCAGTATTAAGTGCCCTTGTTTATTTCGTAGTGCCGGTCGTAACACTAACTATGACTGTCATTCTAGAGCCTGATGTATACACGCCTATTATTGATATGGGCCTCATCTGGCGCCTAACAACTCCTACCATTGAAGACAGAGAGAAGGGAGACGGTACCAAGTATACCTGGGGAGATTATGCAGAGAAGTTGGTGCACTTCGTTCTAACGAGACACAAGCAAGCTGAGCGCATCATTTGCGTCAATGATTTATATGATCAGAATTACACGATCAAGGACAGTGAGAGAATACTGCGCCCAAAAAAACTGCCAATCAGCAATGTCTTCATGAAGACAGAAGATAAATTTCCTTCTAGTAAAGTTTTCCATGCTCTCCTGGGTAAACCTGAGAACAAAATCCGCCTTCAGGCATTTCTTCAAACGGAATTCCAAAGTACAGCAGCAACAACTAGCACCGAGATCATCTACTGTGTAGTTGGCAGCACTGCAAAGAATCTCACCACAGGTATGCTTGTGCCAGAGCTCACATGCTCCCATGCAGAGGCAGATACGGCAATGCTCACCATATATAGTGTGCTCCGGTCAGACAGCTACACAGCAGCTGTCGTTCTTGGCACAGAGGACACAGACAACTACGTGCAAGTGGCATATGTTGTTCAGAAGACAACAGGAATCCTGTGTGTGAAACGCAAACGTCAGCTTATCGATGCCCGATGTTTGTGCAGTGAGGCAATGGCTGCATCCATCATACCACTTCATGTCCTCACTGGGTGTGACCACAACTCTGGCTTCTATGGAGCAAGCAAGAAGTTCATCACAGATCGTCTGGAGAAGTCTAAAGAGGCACACGACCTGCTAGCAGCATGTGGAACACAGCTCCTAGTCACAGAACAGGTCATCAGTGATTTGGAGCGGTTTGTCATTCGATATGTCTATGGTGATACCAAAAGCAAGACCCTGGGAGATGCGAGGGCAGCGAAGTGGAGAGCTCAGAAGAAAAAAAGCACTATCCGACTTGTGCCTGACTTGGACACTCTCCGTCCACACTTGGAGCGTGCAAACTATCTTGCATATTTGCAAAAGCATTACCAGCTCCAAAGTCACCCCTCACCGATCGGCCATGGATGGCATCTTGTAAATGGCCTATGTCTGCCTGTCCGTTCAACCCAGCCCCCACTTCCCCCATCCATACCACTACCTACAAATCCGCAGGCAGAGAACAACAGTGATGATAGCAGCGAAAGTGAGGACAGTGATTCTGATAGTGGCTCATACAGTGAATCATGTAATGACAGTGAAGTGGCAGATTAGTATGTACAATTAGTATAATACAAAACAATAACAATACAATATACAATGCAATAGAATACAATAACCATTCCAGTGGATTTGTAATGCCAGAATTAGTGAAAAAGGACACCTCATTCGTCCTTGTAGCTCATCTGATGCCAGAGATATTACATTTCATGTTTTTCAAGATGGCGTTGGCGGCCATTTTGAATATTGGGCTCTAGCAGAGTTAGCCGTCATTTTTCAGAGGGGCATAGGAGCTAATTTTCCTTTAAAATGGTTCAGGTTGTCAAATCCATCGAGAGAAAAAGGTAGGAACAAGATGGTCACGGATTCCAAGCAAATGACCCTACTATATACCCGCCTATAAGTGATCAGAAGGCTTCTCATAGAAAGGTTGACCAATGATCTGTCAGGGGCTTTACCTGTATTTTGTTTAGTCTGCTACCTTTTAGTATGTAACTCTGTGAAGTATTTAGTGTGCCTTAGCTACGAAATGCTTATGTTGTTATCACTGGGTCTTCGGTGACCCCCTCTCCCACTGTGAATTAGCATGTACTGTCACTCAGCACAGTTTAAACACTAGTTCATCAAGTTAATTGTACTTTAATATATAAGTCAGTTTTAGAGTATGGGAATTAATTTCCAATTATGCTAGAAAGAGGGTTGTGTTTTGCTGAATCAAATGTTGTCGTCTATAGAACCTTTGACGCATTACTCCTCCTAAACGGTTGCCTCCACAACATTGAACATTATGACCAAAGCTGTTTACAGAGCTAAAATTAACAGAGTGAAACTGCCAGATTTCTGTAGGTTTCCTTGCGTTGTGTCGTCTCCGGAACCTTTGATGTGCTACTCTTATATGGCTGCCTCCACGACACTGAATTCCAAGACCAAAGTTGTTCAGAGACTCAAAATGAAGAAAATTTACCTTGATGGATCTCCGCTACACTGACTGGTCCTAAGGTTGATGTAAGCCAAAGGACTCCTCACAAAACCAAAGATTATGGGTCACTATGCCCGGCACCCATACCACGACCCGTCCTGCGCCGTTGGTACACTGTTCTCACCAAATATAAGTATACCACAAAATGTACAGCACATAAAGCTATGAAATTAAACTATACATGGAGAAGAGAACATAAAGTTCCTCGATGTAATGGTGGACCAATAGTTATATTGGCATACGTATATTCAGCATTTAGAAAATAAAATCTATAAATAAAACAGAATTTTCCATATAACTCGTCATTGCTTTAACATCGGTGAAGTGAAAGAGTTGTACTATTCCTTGATATATCCCTTCCTTTCTCTCTGTCACACAGTCCGGGGGGTGACGGGTAAAACAAAGCTAAAATAACTTGAAGTAACCCAGAAAACAGTAATGAGAACAATTACACATAGATTCAAAAATGCTCGTACAAATTAACTTTTTCAATAATGCTATAATATTTATTGTACACCTATATTGTATATAAATAATTTCATAACCATATTTATGAGGGTTTACTTAACTACATCAATAACGACATACAACTTGAGAAATAACAATATGTTTAAAACCCTTAATTAGCGGCTCACCACATAAGTCGTATTTAATAAAGCTGGACTATGTGGCGGCGCTCGACATAGGTTGAGTGGCAATTTCAGCACGTAATGTTGCTGAGAGAGAGAGACAAGTGGTGGCAGGAGACTAGCGAGCGTATGACTGCTCCAGACCACCGCGGCGAACCTACTGACACGAATCTCAGCTCCCTCCTCCCTCTCTCACTCGCTACATACTGAATTATATGGGGAAAGTACCGAATTACATGCTTATTGCACTCGCGTTGCACGGTTATTGCAAGAAAACTAGCCATCATAAAAGGATCGTTATGGTGTCATTCGAAAGCTCTGTTTATGCCCTTTCAGGGATAGGTACTTGTTTTACGTTCTGGGTCTTATTTAGGCATGAAAATGATCACGTAAACAGCCCTATTTTGGCTAAAAACACCCCGCTGGGCGGTACATATAAATAAACCGCATAAGCCGCTCGTAAGGTGTTAAGAACCCCATTATGAACACTAAGCAATCCCAAACACCAAGTAAAGTATAATACGTCCTTACTGTAGGACAGGCAGGAGAGAAGTGATGTTTAAACTAAAGACTAGTTCACACATTCAGGAGTGTGAGGCCGAGTTCCAAGAGTCCACAGTCCCGGAAACTCGCGTAATGATTCTTGGAAGATCGCATGCACCCATGAACACTCTGGGTCACTCCCTGATACTCCTGGGAACTCCCCTCGGGCAGCTCAAATTTCAAACATGTTTGAAATTTGGGCTGCTCGAGCGGAGTTCCCAGGAGTTTTGGCACTTGGTTTACTCACGCTTGTTCTACTGCTGTCCGCAACAAGGAGGAAGCATTCAAACAGTACCGACGCCTTAGAACTCAAGAATCTCATTCTTCCTATGTTTCTGCCCGGAATCAGGCCAAATCTGTTCTTCGACTTGCCAAGCACTCTTCCATCAATAATGAATGCGACTCTAGCTCTTCCCAAGCTTTCTGGCATCAAGCCAAAAACTTTTCCAACAATTTTTCTTCCTCGTCTTTCCCTCCCCTTTTCCACTCTGATGGCACAACCATCACTTCTTCCTCTGACAAAGCTGAACTCTTCGCTCAAACCTTTGCTAGCAACTCCACCTTAGATGATTCCGGTGCTAATCCTCCCTCTCCACCCCCCTCTCTCCTACTTATGCCTAATATCCTAATCTCTTCTAAAGATATACTTTCTACCCTCTCTGGGCTTAATACTAAGAAGGCGTAAGATCCGGACGGTGTTCCTCCTGTTGTACTCAAAATCTGTGCTTCCGTGCTGACTCCCTGCCTAGGCAAACTCTTTCGTCTCTGTCTCTCCTCTAACGTCTTCCCTTCATGCTGGAAGTTTGCTCTCATTCAACCTGTCCCAAAGAAAGGTGACTGCTCTCAACCCTCTAACTACCGTCCAATTGCTCTCATCTCTTGTATCTCTAAAGATTTTTAAACTATTCTTGCTTCCAATTTTCTTATGCATTTCTCTTCTCATAATCTACTCTCAGATCGACATTATGGCGTCCTCAAGGGTCGCTCTACTGGTGATCTTCTTTCATATCTTACTAACTCTTGGTCATCCTCCTTTCGGGACTTCGGTGAGATCTTTTATTTTGCGCTATACATATCGAAAGCCTTCGATAGAGTCTGCCGCAAATCTTTCATTTCTAAATTACCCTCCTTCCGTTTCTATCCCTCCATCTGTGCCTTTGTCTCTAATTTCCTTTCCGGCCATTCCATAGCTGCGGTTGTGGATGGCCATCGCTCACTACCTCACCCTATCAAATCAGGTGCTCCTCAGGGCTCTGTCCTATCCCCTGTTTTCTTTCTAATTTTCATAAATGATCTTCTCAACTGTCCCTCCAGTCCCATCCATTCATACGCAGACGACTCTACCTTACACTACTCAATTAGTTTTCCAGAACGCCCCAGCCAGCAATCCCTCAAAGACAAACATAATGATACCATACAACACTTATCTTCTGATCTAGCTGCTATTCCCAATTGGGGCAGAGAAAACCTTGTTACCTTTAATGCTTCCAAAACCCAATTTCTCCATCTATCTGCTCGTCCGGAGCTCCCAGCGGACTATCCCTTATTCTTCAACAATACAAAAATCAGTCCTTCATCTTCTCCCAATATTCTTGGTGTCTCTTTTTCTTCTGCTCTCACTTGGAAGGAACATATTACCATTCTTGCTAAAGCAGCCTCCTAGAAGCTGGGTGTGCTCAACTGCCTCAAGGGGTTCTTTACCCCTGCAAAGCTTCTTGCTCTGTACAGGGGCACAGTGCGTCCTTGTATTGAGTACTGTTCACATGTGTGGGGAGGATCCTCTAACACCGCACTCCTAGACAAAGTAGAAAGGAAGGCTTTTCGTATCATTAATTCCCGCCCACCCACCAACTCTCTGCAAACTCTCTCTCTCTTCGCCGCAATGTTGCATCTCTCTCGCTCTTCTATCGCTACTACAATAATCAGTGCTCCTCAGAACTCTCCCAGTGTATACCACCTCCTCTACGTAGGGTATGTGGTACCCTTCTTGCAACACAATCCCACCCCAACTCTGTGCAACTCTCCAACCCAAGATTGAAACGTTACTCTCAGACTTTCTTCTATTCAACAGCTGATCTCTGGAACTCTCTCCCAGAATCAGTCTTTCCCTTCTCCTATGACTTAAATTGCTTTAAACTCTGTGTGTCCAAGCATTTTGGCCGGAACATCCCTTGATTTTTGCTCTGTCACTCTTTCAACTATGCAGACAGAACTGCCTGCAGCGAGTTCTGCAGGTCTGCCGTTTGTCTCCCTTACTCACATCGACAACAAAAAAAGAAAATCCAAGCCTCTACATGCTGGAAGAGGCAGTATTCCTCCATCTTTTGAGGTGGGAGGTTTATATATCTTGCCATTTTGGCCACATTGCTTGGGACTTGGGTGGACTTTTATGGTAGTACCATATGGTACAGTAGGGGTTAAGAGTAAATAATTTAGTAAACAATTCGAGGCTTGTTAGGCACGATTTTCTGGTCCAAAACCCTGTCTCTTCGTAATTCATTAGATTCAATATACTCAACTATTTTATTTATTAAAATGGGTTCAAGAATGTTTTCTATTACTGACGTTAAGCTTATAGTTCTGTCATTATTAGCTTTGACTCGATCACCCTATGTGTGAATGGGTGTAATGGTGGCTGTTTTCCAATCATTAGGGACACAACCCTGCTGTAGTGATGATTTAAAGATAATGGTCAGGGATTCGCATATTTCTTCTTGTATTCGTTTTACTATACTATTATGGAAATTATCTGGTCCCGGAGACTTGTTGATATATAAGACATATAATTTACATAATACTTCACTTGCGCTGATAGTAACATTTCCTACTATTTCTTGCGTTGTTGCTGCCCTATATTTTGTATTATTCTTTACTTCGTTTGTAAAAGCAGAACAAAAACATTCACTAAATATATTTGCAATATCTATGTCAGCTGTCACTATTTGATCATATCTAGTTAATGGGCCGATTCCGCTTTTTATTTATCTGTTGTTATTTACGTAGCTATAACAATGCTTTGGGTTATCGGTACTTTTTTTGGCTATAGCGACTTCATATTCACGTTTAGTGGATCTAATCAGTTTCTTAACATTTATTCTAGCGAGGTTCTATAATTAATTTACTTGGTCGTTAGTACAGTCATTTGTTTTAAGCTTGAAAATTGTCTTTCTATATTTGATTGCATTAAGGATTTACTGTTGAACCATGGTGGGTTTTATTTCACTCGTTCCTTTAACTTTCTTTGGTAGGCTACATACTTGTTCTGTGCCATCATAAACATGTTCTTAAACTGTTCCCACATCTCATTTATTTCGTTATGTATATCTAACAATGAGTGTGTGTTATGCAGTGCTGGCCTAAGTTCGTTAAAATCAGCATTTTTTAAATGTGGCACCAAGATTTTATTTGTTTTAATAGTATAGCTGCAATTTACATCAAATCTAATGATTCTATGGTCAGAATTGGACAGATGTTCACCTACCTCTAAATGAGTAACTACATTTTCTTGAAGGTGAACGTCAATAAAAATAAAGTAATGGTGTGTAATAGGGGTGATCGTAGGGTGAACCTAGATGTGAGGCTGTAGGAAATATTGGAACAAGTAGAGAGTTTTAAATATCTAGAAGGAACTATAAGCAGGAGTGGAGGTATGGAAATGGAGTTAAATAGAGAGTGTGTGAAGGAAGGAAGGTTTTCGAGCCATGAAAAGTATGTGGAAGGTGAGAAATCTTAGAATGAAAGTAAAAAGTGAAATGTATCAAGGAATTGTTGTGCCAACAGTGATGTATGGGGCTGAGACATGGGGTCTGAAGGAAGAGAGAAGAAAGCTGGATGTGATGGAGATGAGCTGCTTGAGGAGTATGTATGGAGTTACTCGTAGAGACAGATTGAGGAATGATGAGATACGTAGGAGAGTGGGGCAGCAGGAACATTTGTAGGCCAGAGTGGACAGAAGGGTGCTGAGCTGGTATGGTCTTGTTGAACGAATGGAAGATGAAAGGCTTACAAAGAGAATATGTGAGTCAGATACAAGGGGAGATAGAGGGGCAGGAAGACCCCCATTGAGATGAAGAGACTGTGTAAGACAAACTTTGGATGATAGAGAAATGACTATAGATCAGGCAAGGGAAGTGGTAATAAATAGGAATGAATGGAGAATGCTTGTGAATAGATGGGTGAACACGTGGTCATTTGGGGGAAGGGGTCGGGCGCAAGTTGGACTATAATTCAGCATTTCCCAACCTGGGGGAAATTTCCCCCTGGGGGGAAATTTGAAGCTACCAGGGGGGAAATAATTACATGATTACACTGCCTACTACTACTACTACTAGCAATAACAAAAAAATCTCGGAGATGGATTTTCACATGCCCGAGAGAGAGAGAGAGAGAGAGAGAGAGAGAGAGAGAGAGAGAGAGAGAGAGAGAGAGAGAGAGAGAGAGAGAGAGAGAGAGAGAGAGTGAGTGTGTAGTCACAGTGTGTTTCGACTACTATTTCCCTTGTCCACATGAAGGGGGAAATCTGGATGGTTGAACTGGTTGGAGGGGGAAATGACAGTAGATAATAGGCCATCAGGCGCCTGGCCCGGGGAGACGGTTTATATGAAGGGTGCGCCTAGAAGTGTGGTGGGCAAATTCACACACATCTAGGTCATCCAGGAGAAGACCCAGATACCAGGGTCACCAAGGTCCCTCCAGCACTCCCCCAGCCCCCGACCACCTGGAGAGGTTCCGATCTCAGCAGGCAGACACGCAGCGAAGCCTTACCACAACGTTCTCTGTTATGTTGTCCCTATTTGGGCCCTGTCTTGAGTCTGCCTACCCCCCCCCCCCCAAAACAAAAAAAAACAAAATAAAATAGAAAAAGTGGGGACAGGGCCTGAGTATATTATACAGTACATACATATATACATAGGTATGACAAGGTCGAGAATATTATGTTCACGCGAAAAGAGAGAGAGAGAGAGAGAGAGATGTCTTGATGGGAAGAAAGTTAGATGCAGAGTCAAGTGACAAGTCTAGGTGTAAGAATGTAATGATAATCTGTTTTTACCAGCCATGTGCATTGTGCAGGGTATCACAAGACATGATGCATGGAAACTAGGTTGCATTCGTCATTTATCACATCTATTGGACTCTTGAGGTGTTGCTACTCTGTATAAATCTAAAGTTCGTCCATTGATAGAATACTCTCCACTTGCATGGCAATTGTGACCCCAACCCCAACCCCCAACCCTCACACTTGAAACTATTAAACCAATTACAGGAAAGAGGTGAATACTTGATCCAACTCAAAGAACAAGAGCCTCTTATCCCCAGGTTTCAGCCTCTACAACAACATCGGGATGTGGCAGCTTTATGGATAGTATACACAACTAAATAAAAATGCATGCACCACATTATAACAGCCTTACACCTACCAGCTGCCCATCTTACATTGTAAACAACAAGAACAGCGTCCTCAAAGAATCACTAGGTGAGTGTTCCATTTGCATGGACAGAACACTATCTTCGATCCTACTTACCAAAATACATCTGACTGTTCAACACACTGAAACTGAAACTGACTCTGAAACTGAAACTGATTTTGTTTTATTTTGCCAATCAAACATACAATATATGTTAATTTTACAATTAAATAATGTCATGGCTGCGCCTTTTGAGAACAATCTCTCTTAAAGGCACCTTGAATGCAACTCGATGGTTATTTTACATACAGTTAGATTATTAAAACATGTGTCATATTATATAATTATATCTAATGAGGCACAGCCCCAGCCCCGCAGCCACAGCAAGAAGGGATTCGGAACAGTGGCCAGGTATAATTACTATAGCCACCACCCCGAACCACCCCCTACCCAGACCGCTGTGGGTAGAGCAGCCTTATATACAATACGGTACCTACATATTGACCAACACCAGAACAGTATCTTAATTTGTTTCCGATATAAAGGTGATTTTGGTTTAGGATTGTGGCAGTTTTATTGCCAAATGTTAAATAAGATTAATATTTAGACATTGGTGAACATTTGAGTGATATTTTGAAACTAGACAGAGTGGGTTTATTTTGGAAGTCAGGAGACAACTGATTCCAAACTTTCGCACCATGGTATTTTATTGATGTCTGGGATTGTCTAGAGGTCATTAGGGGAATATTTAAAGAATTTATTTTTCTTAATGCATACCTTTCTTCACGATGTCTAAATAATTCCACATTGTTATGGCCATTTAATGCTTTGTATACAAAGATAGCACTGCAAAAGATGTTAATATAGTCAAATTTTGAGAGATTAAGTTGTCGAAATAGTTCATTGGTATGAGCATATTTGGATCTAAATTTAATTGGTCGTATAACTTTTCTTTGTGCAACTTCAACAGATTGTAATTTACTTTTACCCGTCGCTCCCCATATTGTATGACAGTATAAGAGAAATGGATACATTACCGAATAATATAAAAGTGTTAGGGCATTTAGTCGAGATATTGGCGTGTTATAGTACAGTATACCACATTGTTTATTTTAGTCGAGATATTGGCGTGTTATAGTACAGTATACCACATTGTTTATTTGTGTTATTTGTTACGTTCTTTATGTGTAAGTTCCAAGACAGTTTTCTGTCCACCGTGATCCCCAGAAACTTTACGCTCTCCACTTCTCTCACTGATTTATTACCCAATTTAATTGATTGCATATAATTTGGAATGTTTTTGTTTCTGTGAAAGATTATAAAGTTAGTTTTATCAACATTTAGTGTAAGTTTATTGGTAGTTATCCAATTATGTACATTTTTAAGTTCATTGTTTATAGAAACAATAAGAGAGCACAAGTTCCGGTGACTGGCGTACAGAGTACTGTAATCAGTAAATAATTATAACATATATTTTAATAACATACTTGAGTTTACAATATTATTAATAAATAAAATGAATAATAATGGACCCAGTATAGAACCTTGTGGTACTCCGTAGGATATTATTTGCATATTAGATAAAATGTTCTTACATTGTATATACTGTTTTCGAATAGTTAGATAAGTGTAAAAACATTTGTTAATGGTACCTCTAATGCCATAATGTTCGAGTTTCTTTAGGAGGATTTAATGGTCAACAGTATTGAATAATTTGGATAGATCTAAAAATATACCAATTGTAAAATGCTTGTTATCAATCGATAGTAAATGATGATAAAGCTGGCTCTGTTGAACATCCTCTTCTAAACCCATACTGAGCCTCATTAATAATATTGTTGGTGAACAAAACTGTAATCCTTGTATGCATATTTTTTTCTAGGATTTTACTCATAGCTGGGAGTACAGACACAGGACGGTAGTTATTAAAGATTGAACTATCTCTGGATTTATATAAAGGGGTAACCTTTGCAATTTTAAGGCAATAGGGAAAAACAACACTGGAAAATGACATGTTACAAAGATATACTATAACTGGAGACAAAGCTGTAATAACAAACCTTAATATTTTCATTGGTATTTCATCATAACCAGGAGAGGATTCCCGTAGTTGTTTTACTGGATTGAATATTTCATCGCTTGTGACGGGAGAAATGGAAAAAGGCGTTACTTGTCTATTTTGTAGGTAGGATGTAAAGTCTACGTTTGAAGTATCTATTTGTTCTGCTATTTGTTTACCGACATCAATAAAATATGAGTTAAAGTGTTCCGCAATATCACTAGGTTTACTCAACTCGGTAATATTATTAATGAAAGTGTTGTTTATTTTTTGTTTAGCTTTCCTTGCAAGAACAGAATTAATTATGTTCCAAACATTTTTAGCATTACCAGCAGATTCTTGGAGTTTAGATTTATAATAGTTTCTTTTAGCTGATCTTAAAGGTGGGGGTGCATGGGTTGAGGTAAACATGGACAAATAATCGCCAACCTGCATATAATTATCTTGTAAAATGCAATGTCACTGAAATAATTATTAACAATGGTATAAAGGATTTTGCGGATCGTCTATACCGGGCCTGTGACGTCAAAGTGACGTCACACCAGTATCCGTATCCTAGACTGGATGGTGGCCTTACACTCTTGTGATGTCACAGGCCCGGTATAGACGATCCACAAAATCCTTTATACCATTGTTAATAATTATTTCAGTGCCATTGCATTTTGCAAGATAATTATGTACTGCTTGGCGATTATCATTCCATGTTTATCTCATGGATAGATTTACTCATGCGCCCCCACCTTTAACCCTTCTTTAGCGGGGCCCGACTTAAGTCCGTATAGAGAACACCTGCCCAAAGAGCGGGGCCCGACTTAAGTCTGTGTGCAATTTTGGAGCAATATTGCCTCTGAGAGAGAGACGAGCGGTGGGCGGAGCGTAGGTCGGGCTCTGACCGTTCGCCACGGGGCCAGCGGGCCTACTGACGTTTACTCCACACACATCCACCCTCCCTCCCTCACTACACAGGGTATTATGTCAAGAAATTACCGTATTTTAGGGATTTTTCCTTCTTTTTGCACGATCGTTGCAAGAGAACGCGTGGTCGTAGGAGGATGGTTCTGGTGTCATTGGAAACCTGAATTAACGCCCTTTCAGGGATACATAATTGTTTTACGCCCTGGCTCTTGTTTATGCATGAAAAAGAGCACGGAAACAAGGCCATTTAGGGTAAAACCCCCCGCTTGGCGGGTAGTAGAAATTCCTTACGGGCCCGCTCGTAAGGCGTTAAAGCTTCTGTTACCTGGTTACGTAGTCTACGGAACTCCTCTCCAAATGTGATGGGCCAAATAGCATATTTCTAGCTAGTTTATTTTTCTGTTTAATCATGATTTTTAATTCTTGGGTTATATACTGCTTATCTAGGTATGCGTTATTTATTCGTTTTGTAATTATTGAACAATATCTATTAATACAAGCATCAAATATTGTCATACAATTGTTATATACAACATTAGGGTCATTGGAAAAATAAACTAGTTCCCAGGACGCATCTTCTAAGGCTTTCTTAAATTAATTTAGATTATTTTCACTATATTTTCTATATCTTATTATAAAAGTATGGTCTTCTTCCCTATTATTAGATGCGCATATCTCAGATTCATAAATGGTAAAAATTGGAAAATTATCAGTTAATTTTTGTATATAATTCCACTGAACACATTTTGAGTGAAATTGTTTGACCAAATGTGATCTATTATTGTTGCTGTTGTAGAAGTTACACGCGTTGGCTTATTTATAGTATTGAAAACAAGTTTAGAATAGCATGTGGAGATAAATTCAGCTACTTTGTTGTCATCTTTATATTTCAATAAGTTAAGATTAAAGTCCCCGGTAAGGTAAAATGTTTTCCTCTCATCACTTATTACTGAGATTATGTCATTAAATTTGTCATGAAAATATCTAAGATCAGTGTGTGGCCTTCTATATATAATGCCTACTATTATGTTGTCCGAGTTGGTGTTACATATTTCAATAAATAATGTCTCTATACTATTATGTTGAAATTTTAAGTCGTCTCTTACTATGAATTTGTAGCCTTTTTTAAGATACAAGGACACTGCTCCACTGGTTCGTGTGAAATTGTTATTGAATCTTGTGTAATTAGGAATATTATATAAGTGCTGTATATCAGATGTTAGTTTCGTTTCACATAAGCCTATCACATTAAACTTAATCGAAATTGGGTTCAGACACTGCTCAACGAAATCATCAAAATGCAGCTCAGGAGAGAAAAGTTAGATCTGGGAATATTATGATACTGTTCTTCAAAGCTATGAGGGAAAACATAATTACAAAATGTTTTTTTATAATTTAGAGAATTTAATAAATAGTTGCCGGAGTCTACATTGACATTGTAAGCGTCATTATTGAAGCTAAAAGGGTTAAATATTAAATTATCTAGTGTGTTTAAAGGGATATTATATCTGTTGGGATTATAACAATTTTGGTTAATGTGTAATAACAAATCTTCATCATTTAGATGTGAAAAAGGTAAGATGTCGTCCATCTTCAAAGGTTAACTACAGTATGTGTGAAACTATATCCTTATTTCTTGGGGAATCTAGTTGGTTGTTTCGTATGTCGCTGGTGGTGCTGAGGTGCTGAGGGGGTTGAGTGGTCAGCTTCCCCCAGCTGCTCAGGTTCAACCTCTCCCTGTAGACATTGAGGCAGGTCCAAGCTCAAGCCCCCGATGCTGGTCTGGGAGCCGGCACCGCGTAGGACATCTTCCTGGTGTAACCTGACAGTGGAGGCTCTGAGTATCGGGGGCGGAGTTCTGCTTGGAGTAGAGGTAGGTCGTCGCTCGCTGGGTTATGGGGTGCTGGAGATCCTGGGAGAGGGTAGGGGTGAGGTGGGTGGGGGCTGGTGGTGGGGTTAAACAGTGGTGGTGGGGAGGCGACGGAGTATTGGGGGGAGGGTCGTACTGGTGGTAGTGGAGTGGCGGTCCGGCTATGGGGTGGTGGAGTGGTGGTGGTTAGGAGGGGAGAGATGTGGTATTGTCGTCTGACTCCTGTTATCCCTCCACGAGGTTCTCTCACAATGAGTGTTCGGTAGTTGAAAAAGGCTGTTTTACCGCTTCTCCTAGCTTCGTTAAGGGAACCAAACTGACTTTGACGGATATCCAGGGTGGTGGGGCACAGAACCTCGTTGACGTAAATGTCTGTCCCTTTCAGCTTCGTTCTGTTGCGGTAGACAGCATCACGGTCAGGGAAGCTCGAGAACTTAGCCACAATGTCTCTAGGTCCTTCTCCAGTGATCCTGCCAACTATGTGAACCCTTTCAACGGGTGTGATGGTTAGATTCATCTTGCTATGTATGAGGGTTTCAATTTTCTTCTGGCTCTGCTCCCAGTTCTCCCCGTTTGCTTCGGGGACCCTTGAGAACCTGCGGTTCTCAGGGGCTGGCCTTAATCGTCGACGTTATCCAGCCGTTGTTTTGTTTCCTTCAGCTGGTTTTTCAGTTGTTGGTTTTCCTCCTTCAATTGATGAATAGCGTTCAGGCCAGGTACCGAATCATCCAGCCTTGACTGAGTGAACTCTAGGCTCCAGGCACTGATCTGTATCACAACCTCACTACAACAGTTTAAGTCGGAGGTAAATAACTGGCCTCGAAATATCACAATTCTGAATTAAATGTAGGTACTACAATTATATATCATAATTAATGAATAGCAATCTTAGATTAAATATGTGTATCAAGTATATAAGTTATCAATGTTATATTTAGTTTTTCTTTAAATGTTTTTAGCTATAGTTAATTCCACGTTTCATTACTGGAATTTTAGCTGCAGAATCACCAGATAATCGTATAGTTTAGACAAACAGTGAGAGAGCTCAAGCGAGAGAATGTGTGCCAAAGTGGATGGACTAAAAAGACTGCCTGCTAAAAGAGTCCGACGGAAAGAACTTGGAATCCAATTGTATATTGAAAGAAGTGTGGACAACTGTGGCGACACGGGAAACACACAAACAAAATACAGACGGACAAACAATTCAACCGAATGAATCACAAGACTGGTGAATTGTAGGACGGACAAACTGACTAACGAACAAAGCTATGATATACAGACAAACACTCTGAATAAAGAACACCAAACCGAGACATCAATACAAACAGACGGAGAGAATCCAAACTAATGGAAAAATATCCATCATGAGTTAAATATAATGTTTACCTGTAGCTCAGGTTTGTACCCAGAATAGACAAAGACTTTCTCTGTGTCTTACTAGGTGGCTTAGTCCAGATTGGCAAGGTTGATGGCATCCCGACAATCTGTTAATGTAAGTGTAATCAAGTTGTAACAACATACTATCACTAAAATACAACAATGTTCGCCATTGCAATCAGGAAAGTGATACCAAACCCATTCCCTTATGAGCCTTCCACTAACTAGGTTCTTAAGATAACGAGGAGGGGAACTTTTATGTAACCTTACGATAATGGCATGCTAACTTTCAAGTAATTCTTACAAAAAATTCCCAATTACTTTGTAACACACACGCCGAAGTAGTGAGGGCATGGGTTTGGCGATAATTGTTGTATTATAGTTGGTATTACTAGTATTGTTAGCATTGCGCTGTCATAATACTTGCCAAATGCTGACTATAATATTAAAGTGGAGCACAATATTTGCAGTGTCCGATATCTGTTGGATCGTTGTTTGTAAAAGTCACTGGAGGTGTGATTCAACATAAACCTTAGAGGATACGATGACGCTTTCTTCTCTGATTTCTGGTTATTTTACAGGATTGTATTAAGAGTAGGAAGGGCATATGGAAGTCAGAGGGTTAACTGAGATAGTCTTTTCCCTTAGTATTCCCACACATCCTTCATGAATCGTATAACATCGTCTAATGATAGCCAGAATTAATTGTCAAAATATGTCATAATCTTCTAAGGGTTAATTGGCCAACTGTGGATGGGACTCGTTAGCCTTGGTCGATAACCCATCTAGGGGAGCCAACCTTATAAAAATCCGGGTGGATGAGACTCGTCAGCCTTGGTCGGCAACCTGTCTAGGGGAGTAAGCCTGATACAAATCGGCACTGCTTACAGAAGGGTGAAGCAGGTTAGTGGATGGAATAGCCAAATACCACTGTAGAAAAATAGTGCTAAAAAGATACATAGAGGGTCTCGGGGTCGGACGGGTCCTAAATTGAATGATCAATCCTGTAAGTCCTTCAGTAACTGGCAGGGGTTGTCCCTCCTACAGGGGATAGGTCCACTTGGGGGCCTTCTGTGTATGGCCACCCTTATTAAGGGGAGTAAGGCGTCCGGCAATAGATAGATAGAATACCTACTTTCTGATTTCAATATATAAAATTCGTCATCGATTCATTATGTTGTAAATTAGTATATATTTATCAGCTATTCTGTTGTAATTATATCTGTCCGGAAACTCCTCCTATTTGGTTGATTGGATTTCCACAAAACTCTATTGTTATATCCAGCTGCTCAAGAACAAAGTTAAATGTTATTATTTATTTTGTTTACCCTTTGCGGATTACGACGGGTTTTAACAGTTTATTCTGGCTATCATTAGATGAATATAATCAATAAAGGAAGGAATTGTAGGAGTCAGAGGGATGCCTGAGATAGTTTTTACCCCTTTGACTGCAAGAGGGCCTTCCAAAACTGAATACCATTATTTAATGATAGTCAGAATAAACTGTCAAAATGCGTCATAATTCTCAAGGTTGATTATTCACTCAAATGTCTCCATATTCATTATAGGTCAAGCCTAAATATCAAAATCAGGTTTTTCATAAATTCTCTAAGATTTATCCGAACAATACCTACTCAACTTAACAGACATGTACAGCTGGCAAGGTTTCCAGCAGTCACAGTAATGTTTACATAGCATATGCAAACCATGCATATATCTCAATATGGATAATAAAATTAATTAAAAAGATACATCCATATGTTTTAATTGGCATTGGACTAATATTTTTACCAAATAAAAGTAGCATTAAGCCATTTGGAACTGTATTTATACCTGTGTGTATGGAGGAGACAAAATACAAAGCTGCTTGTAATAGGTGTATCCCCCAAAGTTGAACTAGTGATTGAGAGCCAAATTCAAAGTACGTTTAGAGTAAAAATGGATGGACGCAAGAAGCTTGAAACCGTTTCAGTCATGGTATGAGGGAAAACTAGATTGAGGGATAGAGTTCCAAAACGTACCTGTTGAGTAGAAGAAATATTAGACAAATCGGTTCTTGCCTTGTGCACATTAAGAATTTACCAAGATTAGTAGAAACAACTTCAAATTCTATTACCAAATTTTCAAATAAATATTCCCAACTCTAGAATAAAGTTCAAATTCAAGGTAATCCATTTTGATATTGTCTTCAACAAAATATAGTTACATACATAATTATACTGTATTTGGATTGTTAATACACTCAAAATAATCGATTATACTTATTTGCTTGCTTTTCAAAATCAAAAGTATATTTGTATGCTTCTCTAAACATGTATATAATTTCACAATGTTTTCTTTGCTAGTTGTTTTATACATTTTGATAATATTGACAATCTTTCAAGGTGAATAATGTTTATTATCATTGTCAAGTATGAAGGTCGAAAAATCATATTCAAATGATCAATTATATGAGGCGCTCATTCGCGGAACGTGATAACCGCCACCTCTGGCAAAAGCCGTTATATTATCGCATTATATTGCCACAACCTTCTCGAATCTGGAGCCGCGGTAGGGAGCTATATTTGAGAATGTCAACATGGTTGAAAATCGCATAAAGTACGACGCACTTTCATCCGTGTTGACAGGGCGTTTGCCTAGCCCTAGTCTCTGCATCGCATAGGGTGATACGCGCCACCCAGGCAGCGTGTGTTCAGCCAGCCAATGACAGCCCGGCTATGGTACCGCGTGGGCGCCAGCTCAGCCACTCACGGCGCACGTTGCTCTCTGTTCTCCCGCCACAATACAGTCTAGCTCAGCTCTCACGCCGTACGGATCATTTACCTTGCACCTGGTGTTGTTTTTGTGCCGTTTTGACCGTGTTGCAGTGCTTCCCTGAACAATGAGTGATAGTGAAAGTGAGAGTGATAGTGGGAGCCCACCCCCACCTATAAAAAAGAGGTGTAACCCCGACAACATGTTTGAAATAATCGCCAGGAACAAGAGAAATACTGGGAAGGAATATGTCAGCCGCCAAACAGGAAATACAGTGAATGCTAGAGTTATTGGGCCGCCTTGCAATGATGGATGCTACGATAAAATTGCTGAACCTATCCGCCAAGCAATCCACAATAACTTCTGGCAAACTGGAGATTGGTTAGTCCAGAATACCTTCATTCAGAAACACGTTCTGTCAGTGCCAGTGAAACGACGAAGAAAGCCTGCCGACATCAACAACCTTGGTCCCCATCGGTCATGCACCCGCAAATTTACTCTCTCCTACCAGTCTACAACTTATAAGGTTTGCAAGACAGCCTTCATCAACATTTTAGCCATAGGTAGGACAAGATTAGAGAATGCCCTGACCCACGTGAGTGACACTGGTACACCGAAGAGAGACGGCCGCGGGCAACACAAGAACCGTGTCACCATTGCAGGTCCTGATGCAAAGCGTGTGCACAAACACATTGCATCATTCCCCAGCGTTACCAGCCATTATAGCAGAGCCAAATCGCCCAATTTGCGGTACCTAGAGACATCGTTGAGTTTAAGCCGGATGTACCACCTGTATTCTACCTGGATGGCTGAGAATTATCCTAACAACAGCGTAGTCAAGGAAAGTTATTACCGGAAAGTTTTCAAAAGTAAAGAACTCTCCTTCTCACCACCAAATACTGATACTTGCTCGACCTGTGACCTAGCTAAGCCACTTTGAAACATGCCAGTAATGACGCAGATAAGGCAATCTTGCAGGCTGAACTTGATGAACACCTGGCGATGGCACGGCAGGCACAAACACTTATGAAGACTCTGGGGCAGGACAGGGACGATGATACTCGTGTCATAGCCTTGGACCTCCAACAGACACAGCCAATACCTCGTCTCACCACTAATGCTGCCTACTATAAGAAGAAAGTCTGGCTGTACAATTTATGCATTTCCAACCTCAAGACCGGTGAAAACCAGTTCTTCGTGTGGGATGAGGTGACAGGTGGGCGTGGCTCGGTCGAGGTGGGTTCGTGCATCAAAAAGTGGATCGAGAATGAAGTACTGCGTCATGGTGATTTTGGCAAGCTTATACTATTCAGTGACAATTGTGGTGGACAGAAAAAGAACATTAATATCATGCTCTGCCATCTTTACGAACTGCACAGTCGCCGTCTTCAGGAAGTGGTCCATTATTTCCTCATCCCAGGACATAGTTACATGGCGTGTGACAGGGCTTTTGGGAACATAGAAAAGCGCTTCAGGGTTGAGGGGAACATCTATGATTTTGAACACTATATCAAGGTGATTGAGCGTGCGGTCCACGCAGGTAACAAGGTCATTCCCATGGTGAGAGAGGACTTTCTAAACTTAGACCTGTTGCAAAGTGTCATAACTCACCGTACACCCGCCAAGCCACTCCTATTCTCTGAATGTCGCCGATTCTGCTTTACTCTGCAATATAGGGATGGGTATCAGCTGTCTCGAGGCTACGAGGGGCCTCTGCATTGTCTCAGGCTTATGCCAGGTAAAGCCAAGTATGCTCCATCGGCCTTTAATCTGTCACGAGTGCCACTCACCCCCAAGTACCCAGCTGCCATCAAACTTCAAGCTGACAAACTCCAAGCCGTCCACGACCTGCTATCCTACATTCCGCCAATCCACTCGGAGTATTACCACGAACTTTTTCGTATGCAGAGGGACCTCAGTAGAGCAGCTAGACCAGCCTTGGACAACAACTCTGACTCCTCTGATATTGATGACAACCTGCAAGAGTATGCAGATGATAGTGACAGTGATAGCGACACTGCCTGACTACTCGGTGAGTATGAATATATAAATGTAACAATAGAATAGAGTAATAATGCATTTTAGTAAGGTCAAATTGTTAAACAATAGCAATCTTTACACAAGAACATTATAGTAACTAGCCATCAAATTCCTTCCTTAGATTAAAATTTTGTAAAATCATGTCCTTCCCAAGCTGAATAAAACATCCCAAATTAATTAATTAACATTAATACTAGCTTACTTTCTATAATAATAAATCAATAACATTAAAGTAGCAAAATTATTACTCTATTCTTGTGTTTTACTTATTCATTATTATTCACCATGTCTTCCTCCATTTTCTAATCTTTATTATCGCTTATTAATTTTATAAAATTATGTTTCTATTATCTTACCCTACTCTTCCATGTCTTATTATTATTCACTGATAATATTATTTATGTTTTATTGTTATACATTTGCTTTTTCTCAACGTTTCTACAGTATTGAATTGATATGGGGTTATAAAATCATGGGATTATTTCAATCACACTCACGTTACTATTAATTACAAGCAATTTATTTTTATTTTGTTTGTGGTACATGGCTAGATACTATTTTCCGAACATTTTGATAACACTGTCACCTCTCTCCTTAATCGGGTCTGATAGTTACAGCTTTTTATAAGTCGGCAAACTTCAGACGCGATTTATTTTTTATTTTATTTTGGGCAACTATCATGTTCTGCGATAAATTACAAGCAATTTATTATTATTTTTTTTGTGGTACGTGGCTAGATACTATTTTCCGAACATTTTGATAACACTGTCACCTCTCTCCTTAATCGGGTCTGATAGTTACAGATTTTTATAAGTCGGCAAACTTCAGACGCGATTTACTCCTTTTTTTATTTTGGGCAACTATCATGTTCTGCGATAAATTACAAGCAATTTATTATTATTTTTTTTGTGGTACGTGGCTAGATACTATTTTCCGAACATTTTGATAACACTGTCACCTCTCTCCTTAATCGGGTCTGATAGTTACAGCTTTTTATAAGTCGGCAAACTTCAGACGCGATTTACTCGGTTTTTTATTTTGGGCGGTCAACACGTTCCGCGAATGAACGCCTCATATTTAATTATCTTAAAACTATATATTTAATAGTGGCCCCTCCATCATTGACGATATGCCTATTATATAATAACTCTCTTTCAAACGCCCGCGGTCAGCCTGTTTGAAACACCCGCCACAGGCGAAAGAGTGCCAACATCATAAGGGCACGCTTATTCTCTTATGGAATCGTCATTATGGTTGGGTACTTGCTACGAAAAAACTTCGTAAAAAATATAAAAATCATTATTAACTTAAGAATTGCTATAATAAAGCTTCCCAACTTTGTCGATGTCTTCCCGTGGATTCTATCAGAGACGCTGAAAACCTCGGCGGCATTCCACCTTCCTCCCTGTGTGTCCGTCCCGAGCGGGTGTGCCTAGCCCGTCCTCGCTTTATTCTGCATTCATTCACCTCTAGTGAGTCTTTTGCTCATTTGTATTTATCTGAGATGTTCTAGAATAGGTTTAGATTAGTTAGGACGGTCGGCCCCATTGGTACGTCCACAGGAAGTGTTAATAGTAGGGTACAAATGTTAGGCGTTCTGCGGTCCACTTTGGACACGCGTGCTATTATTTTTCTGTTTGTTTTTAGCTCTAGCTTTGCTCTAACCTAGTTATTTAGGAGGCTATATAAACGCGGAGCTAAGTTACTGGCCATCTATCTGATGGGGTAACATATTTTAATATCCATATAGCAGACGTGCTGGTCTAAGAGTTGTCCCACGCGGTGGGGAACTTTCCAGAATCCGAGTTTGGTTCTTCCCCTCTGGCGTGGGCGTCGTGCGCTCGCTGTTGCTGTGTCGTCTTGGGAGGTAAATGTGTCATATTCGTCGTAATATTTACCTTGAGCCTTGTGGCCAGCCTCAGTTAGGGGTGTTTTTATCAGTGGCTAGGAGGTATTTATTAATTGCTTAATTAATTAATATGTATTAGCCCTAAGATGTAACCTTCGCTTTCATGTGGTGATATTATACATGATTGGAAGGTGTCAGGAGACGTTCTGACTTACTTTGTGGGTTTCTTTGTGGATGGCTGTCTTGCCCGGACAAGTCAGCACTCCCAAATGTTTAGGTGTTTCCCTCCAGCGATCTTTATCGGGTATTGATGGCGGAGGCTCCCCTTGCAGGCAGGCAGGGAATAGATCCAATGAACCCGGCGTGGGCAGTAGTACCACTAGACTCACGACGGGAGTGCAGATTCCAAAAAAGGGAGTGTTTCGGCCCGGCCGAAAGAACTCACCTATACAGATAGCCTCACGCGGCATGACATGGCTTTGAATCCGCCCGGCGGAGAAGTCCAGTGGGGTAATTAAGTATCACTCAGGTCTTTGTAGACGATCCGTTAGTTAATAAATATCCGAAAGGATTCATCTAAAAGTATGGGCCGGTGACACTTGGTCATAGATCAGCAGTTCTTAATAGAAAGGATGTTCGGGGTCTTTTCGAAGACAAGTACTACGGACAATTAGAGTGGCGGTGTGGCTACATCTAGTTTTCCGGCACATTTGGAGTGTAACGGTGTGTGAATGTCTCGGTTTATCCTTATGAGCATTGATTCCTGGAAATGGTCTTTCCAGATCACAACACCTCAGCTGCGGCACAGGACACAAGGGAGGGGGCCGATTTCTGCGGGGAGGGGGGGGGGGGTCATTAGGTCCCCCTCATGCCTTTAGTCACGCTGTGCTCCACTCCTACTTGCTCTCTCATTCCGGTCTTTTCTTATAAATTATGTGTGAAATGTGTGAAGTGCCTAGACAGGTCCAGGGGAGTCTGGGTTTCCAAGAAATGCGGCGTGTGCACAGACCTGATGAATGGATTGTTTAACCGAGATCAATCATGTCTCGTAGCCTTGTAAGAGATGAATTTTGTTTTAAATTCTTACACTAAAGACGTAGCTCATAAAGCACTTCACTGTGATGATGAAGCACTTTGGGACCAATTAATTGTTAAAGCTCAAGTTAATAAAACTCCCCCTTCTCAGTCTGGCTCTAAGCCTAAATCTAAGCCTAAAATTCTATCTAAAGAAACAGTGAGCAGTAGTGACAGTAGTGACCCTTCCTCAACTAAGGCAACCCCCCCCCCCCCCCCCCCCCCCCCCGGCCGCCATAAGAGAGCGCGGTCAACATCTCCACAAGAGAACCGATCACGGTTCCGGTATAAATCGACTCTGAAGCGGTCATCGAAGTCGTCTGCGGAGGCTTCAAGATCTCTGAAGAAACAGAAAACTGAGGCGGCTACATCTAGTAGCAAGCATTCAGATGGGTAGGGTATTAAACATTCCCGTACGGAGGCGACGAGCTCACGGCACCGGCGATCGCAGGCGTCGCGGCCACCGCCCTCCGTCCCTACCTCTACCATGCCTAACGTCCAATCTGGCAGTTCTGAGGTAGGGACGGAGGGAGTTGAGTCACATCCCAGGGACGGGTCTAGTGACAGAAACTCAGAACCTAAAGATGAAAGTTTTGCTATTCCAAAGTTAGATACAACACTTAGTCGTGCTTGTGTGGTACCTTCGAGAGTTCTGGCTGAACAGTATAGGGGGTACACAGCGAGTGAGCCACAAGGCTGTGACACGTTCCCAGTTTTGTCCAGAGTTCACAGTTTCTCCCTGATTCACAGACTAGAGTTGAACAGGGTCGCAGTGTGTGGCGGCATCCAGAAACCGTGCAAACAGGTCCCTATATCCAATACCCGGCGGATCACAGAGTAAGTGATAATGTTGACACTATACCTTCATCCGTCCCTGACCTAACTTGGCGAGGTCTTGAGCAACAACAATTAACCTCTGAGCTCCGGCAACAGCCGGAAGAAATGGAAGTGACAGGTCAAGAGCAGGAAGATATAGAACAATTATCTTCAGCTCAACCTGACCCGGTAGAGGAAAGGGCGGAGGTAGGATCAGAGTCATCTAAGGGTTCTCAAAGTCAATATATAACTTGTGATGATTTAGACTAGAATTTGCATATGATGCAACGATATCAGGTACCAACAAAATCACCGGAAACTCCCACAGTCATGCCGGGAGCTCCTTCAATAGTGTCTGTTGTGCGGCCTTTAGAGCTATCCAGAGTCGTTGTTCCTTCTAATGCTCCACCTGCCCTCCCTAACGTAACTCCGCAAACTACTACAGCTGGTAGTATTCCAGTTACTGCTTCTTTGACTACCACAAATGTCCGAGTCATTACGGATATTATTCCCCCTCCTTTAGAAAAGGCTCCGATAAAGAAAGGCCTTATGCTGCTTCTTTACGGTCCCGATTGTTCATGGGTTACTATTATGGCTCAAAATCCAGCCAAACAACAACAAACAATTGCGGGGGAGCTCCCAGTACCGAGTGAGTGGGAAATCCAAATGAATAAGAACAGAAAACTGAGGGTAAAAGATACAGGTGGTAATATTTTGGATGTAGCTATCAAAGCAATACCTAATGTCTATGCATATGAATATTTCGTGTATTCCCCCACTCCAGCTTTTCCTCCTGCTTCCTCTGCACGGCTTTTAGCACATTGGTCCAAGACTGATGGCGTAAATTACATAAAAGCTCTAGCCTCGCTCACGCCGGAACTGGATACACAATCCGGTCCTGCAGGTGGGACAGATAGGTTCAGGCCCGTGGGTGGACTGGGAAATTGAGGCGCAACAGTTTGCAGCAACTATCACTTCAAAATCCTCCCACCAAATACCCCAAGATAATCACTCTTGATTCTCTTTGCCCATAATCAAAGCCGGGGGAGTTCCACCTGCTATAATTAATTTTCTTGCTGGCCCCAAGTTGTCTTTATGGGACCTGCAGGAGCCCTTTTCAACTCCTCCTCCGGCACACCTGGATAGAGATTTTAAATTGCGTAGTAAAGCTTTCAGACTTTTCTCACAATTCATATTAAGTCGCCAAATAGCCCAGTCCCTCACTAGGACGATACAGGCAGTTAATGACTCAGATGTTAGGAAGGCCTCGGAATTATCCCGGCGCCTCCTACTCCAAAATTCCATCCAGTCACTGGGCGACATCAGGATAGCCTTGTTAGAGGCCGTCCGTGCACGTCAAGACCTACAGGTCGATATGGTGAAGAAGTTGCCGGACGATATTGGTCGCCAGGTAATCCTTTCACCAGTACTGATGCCCTCTTTAGTTTGCCCCAATACGTGGAAAACTGTATTCAATTTGGTAGATACTGCTAAGCATGGTGCTTCCCAAGCTAGGTAGGACCATTTTAAATTCATTAAATCATATACCAAGCCCAAAGGCAGTATACAAAACTCAACCTAGTGGATCCAAATCCTTTCAGAGTCCCAAGCCTCCCCCAGCACAGGGAAGCACTCTGCCCAAGTATAAGCAAGGTAAAAATGCAGGTAAATGGTATAAGAATCAACCAAAACACAAATCAGGTCAGGGATTGACTTCAGCCAAAACTAGCCAGCCGTATAACCCTACCCCACCACCATAACAAATCTAGTCACCTCACAAACTCTCTCACTCCAAGGGCCTTTCGAGGGTGTGACGTCTACCAGCGTTGGCAGAATCGCCTCTCGTTAGCCACTAGCGCTCGCCAGGGACATCGAAATGGGCTACAGTTATCAGAGAATATTGTTCTTTCTTCCTAGTAATCACATTGTCACAGACAGTCCAGTGGTGGTCTTTGTTTTTGTCTGTGACAATGGGTTATATTTTATATCAACAGTAGTGATAATAGTACCAGCGTGTGAATGAGAAAGACTTTCAGAGCGGGGAGGTAGTGAGTGTCTTTGTGCGGGTGCATTCCTGCCTCTCGCTCGCCATTGGACGGCGTGTCTTGCTGTGTCACGTGACACCTGCTGTCTTGTGACGTCTCGGCCTGTGATTGGCCGACCATCGCGCCTTTGCGGGCTCCTGTGTAACTTACCTCCTCCATGAGGGTCCCCAGGAGCTGTCCTCGTCAGGACAGGCTTGGCGCGCGTGCTTCTAACATCCCTTTGCATACTCTCTCCCGATCACCACCTTTATCACTGTTTCTCTCTCTGAACTTCTTCTTTTCCATTACTTCTCGCCTTTATTCAATTACTTTTCCCCTTGGGTTCTGCATACGGTTTTCATAGCCGGCCCATTGTATTGCATGTGCAGTCCTCAGAGATATTTACATGTACTTAGAATAGGTGTGAGGGTTCTTAGTTAGTATAGGTTAAGAACTTTGTGTGTCTCCATTATTGATTTAGTGTTTCTGCTCTTTTATTTAATGCTAGACTGGGATAAGGTAACGGTAGTCGTTGTCTCCGATGTGTGTACGGTTTGCTTATACCTACACGACTTCGACCGGTCCTGTGGTAGCCTGGGTTGTCTTTTCGTTTGCCTCCTTTGCGAGTGCAGCATTGTGTTGACTGAGGGTTTTGGCCTGTACCAGTTCCACACTTTGCTGCCTCTTTGCTTGGCTTTAGAGGGTCGCCAGGATAGAACCAGATACTTGTGATCTGGATCTATCAAGAGAGCACCCTAGTCAATTAACGTAACTTAAAGGATGCAGTCTTAAGGACATCGCTAGGCTACAAGCCTGTCTTGCTCAAGCCCAGTTCCTTACCTAGAGTGTCCCAGCTAGACATTATTAATCGAGTAGACACTTGTTAGTATTTAATATTAGCTCTTAAATATGTGCGCATTATTATTCACAGCATTTATTAGTCTAGGTTGTTGCTGAGCCGCACAACCATAGCAGACTGTTTTGTTGATGAGGAAGTACTTCTTTTAGTGTCGAGCATTGCTACCGTTGCGCATTTATAGTATTCTCGTGTCAGTTAACATTATATGTCCTATCTTTTTGTGTATTCGATTTACACGTGTGGTGTCCTGCCTCCTGCCTTTATATAGTTCAAGATCAGTACGAGCATCTGATGAGCATCAGACTCTCTTCAGAAGTTTCCAGGTCTATGCTGTAGGACTATACTTCACTTTCTTTCAGATAGGAGTGAAGGGTTTATTGTTGTTTAGAGTAACTGTATTAAAGCATCTTTTTATTTTATTAAATCTTGCAGTGATTTAATTGATCTTTCCATAGATTCCTTTTTATGCATTTTAACGTAACTTTCATCTTGTTTGTTATCAGGTTATACCAGTGTCGGTTAGCCTGAAGTAGAGTACATTTATGCCCAGTTAAAGATACCCCGCTATCGCAGATTAACCCTGGAGGGTATAGGTGTTTTGTTTGCCGGCATATAAGTTCGAGGGTTTGGATCTAGCGTACCGATGTTGCATAGTGCCCTATTACTAGTCCAATCATTAAGTGCCCTTGTTTTATTCGTAGTCCCAGTCGTAACAAGGGCCAGTTTGATCCGAGTGCAGTTACGCCGGACAAGCCCAGTCAAGTAACTGGGTCATTTCGGGCATGTCAACGGGCTTGGCCCCGGCGGACTTGAGCAAGGACAGTGGTACGCAAGGGCATAACCTGGCAGTGGCTCCGGCGACCTCGTTTACGTCAACCACTAGAAATAAATCATGTGTCTTCAGAGGTGGAGTCACTATTCCAGGAAATGATTACCAAGCATAGCATTGTCCCGGTCAATCCAACTTGCCCAATTTACACGTCCAGACTTTTTCTCGTACCAAAGAGGGACAGTATTCAGATGAGACCAGTCGTAGACCTATCTTGTTTGAATCAACACATTCACAATGCATCATTCTGGATGCTCACTGTGAATCAAATCAGGCTAACACTTCAGCCGCTAGGTTGGATGTGGTTGTTAGACCTGACAGAAGCCTATTTGCATGTCCCGGTAAACAAAAGGTTCCCAAAGTTCCTAGCTTTGAGGATCGAGCATCAGACTTATGTCTTTCAGAGGATGCCATTCGGGTTGAACCTAGCACCGATAATATTTACAAAATGAATCCGGCAGGCTCTAATGCCACTTTTAAATCAGGGAATCAAAGTGTTGTGGTACTTAGACGACTGGCTAGTGGTGGCGGAGTCAGAGAGTCAATACAAAAACGATGTAACTCAAATTATAAACCATGTTCAATCCCTGGGGTTCAAGGTCAACTTGGCAAAGTTGAACCTTGTCCCAACAAGGGTAATTCAGTGGATAGGGCTGGTCTGGGACACAGCATATGTTACTCTCAGTCAGAGTGTGGACAATCGCAACAGATTTCGAAAGAAATTGTTTTTATTTCTCCACAGTCTGACTACCACGAGAAGGACATGGGAATCCCTGGTTGGCTCTCTCAACTGGAGTCAACTGACAGTAAAGTTGGTTCAGTTGAAAGTAAAGAGATTAATCCTGGAAGGAAACAAACATTTCCCGCTGTTGCCGGCGGGAAAGTTATGGCGAACTCCATTGTTAATTCACAACTTGCTATCGGTTAGGGCGAGGAGGGAAACATTGCACTCAATAATGATGTGGACGTCTCCTCCACCTACGGTATGGATAGACACAGATGCTTCAGGGACAATAGGCTGGGGTTATCAGTCAAGCCATAGCCATCAGGGTTAAGGGCTTTGGTCCCAATCCGAGAAATTTCAGATTAATGCGAAAGAGTTATTAGTCTTCACACATCATTCCTGCCAGGCGTAGCCAACATCTGGGCAGACGCCCTATAACGAAGACAGAGCACCAAGGTAGAATGGTTTCTCAAGCAAAACATCTTCAATCAGATGATTGCAGAACCATACCGTCCACAAGTGGATTTATTCCCGTCCAAGGAAAACCACAGACTTCCTTTCTACCTAACCCGCTGGGAAATGACTTCGGCCGGGGGTCCATACTCATTGATGGTGGACTGGAACAGGTGGAATTCCATCTATCTGTTTCTGCCTCCAGACGCTTCACTCATGTGTCAAGTAGTTCACAAACTACGGGGTTACCGGGGCATAGTCTCGATAATCGCGCCCCTGTGGCCGGCTCAGGTGTGGTACCACCAGTTGAAGACGTGGTGCGAGAACCCGGTGTCACTTCCGATCTCGTACTTCCACTTGGAGACAATTGGCAACCTAGAGACCTCGCTGACTTTTGCCTTTTGGACATTAAGAAAGCAAAATGGTTAACTCTGTATGGTGAGAGTGTCACTAATAAATTTATAAATCAGTATACTCTATCTACCAGGCATCAATATCAATCCCATTGGAAATCCTTTACAACCTGGATAGTGGAAACGGCGCAAACTGACGCATCAATAGCTTTAGTTTTCAAGTATTTGGACTACTTATTTGAGCAAAAACGCCTTTCCATAGTAACGCTGAAAAACCACCTGTCATCTATCAGAACCCCCTTTTATGACTTAACCCCTTCTGTACAGGTGATTTACTTTTCATTATATTCTGACAAACTATTGGACGATTTTGTTCAGATAAGGAAGGACGTCTACCCATTAAAAGGCTACAGACTATCTCAATTAATCCTTTTAGCTACCATTTATTTGCCCTAAGCTTCACAAAAACGTCTAAATGTAGCTGAAATGTAATAAAAAAGACGTCTCCGGTACAGAAGGGGTTAACAGGGCTATCTATACCGCAGGCGGAAGAGCCAGGGTTCATGAGGGCGTGTTTCAAACTTCGCCCACCAGCCCGTCAGCTCATGCCTACCTGGTCACTTGACAAAGCTTTGTCTTTACTCCATTCGCGCAAGTATAATCACGCGCCGGATTTCGATTCACTATTCAAGAAGGCTGTGTTCCTTATGGCTTTGGCCACAAGTAACAGGGTGTCTGAGCTGGCGGTGATGAGCAACGAACCTAATTGCCTCAGGTTTGGGAGACGCAATATAAATGTCCAAATTGCGCCGTCCCCCACTTTTATCGCTGAAAATGAGCATAGCGATCATGTGTTTTCTGTCCCGGCGCTCAAGCGTGGGAATACACATTATATTTTATGCCGAGTTCAGTCCCGTATTAAGTTTATGAGAGTTGCACAACCTCAACAGCAGGGAGTTTTATAGGTCAATAGTACAGGGAAGTGAGTCACAAAGAGAAAATTAGCATCATTAATTGTAGATGTTATTCGGGAAAGCAACCCTGGTCGAGTGGGAAGGGCCCACGACATCAGTTTCTTTAAGAACCCTCCAGCCCCGGCTATGTATTATATATATATTCCTCGAAACCCGGGTGTTTTGGCCGAAAAACGTCTAGGCTAGGCTACCGTATATTCGTTAATCAGACTGCTTCCCGCATTCCCGCGCATCCCCAAGCGTAGCTGTGTTATTTACCTGTAGAATGGCATTAAGTAGAGCTCTCTAAGTCAACTGGTTGAGCTGTGATGATGATTTCATTGGAGATAACTTTATGGCCAAAACAGACACTTTACACCACTTTTCGATACTTAACAACAACATACAGGCACACACGAACAAGCGACGCTCTCCTTCTTGTGGCCGGAGATGCGGGGCGACGGTCCAGCCGGCTGTTGTTTACATGCGTCGGACCGACGCCTCGCACACGAAGCTCACAGGCTTTCAACCACTGGGCATTCAAGATACCATCCGGGTACCTGTTATATGCTTTTTTATGGGCGTTCAAGAGCCCTTCCGTGGTGAGAGGGTTAAGATTCTTACACAAATTTTCGGTCGATGACATAGCTAACACACGCTTATGGGCATCCAATCATACTTTCTTGACTCGCTAGCTGTCTGTGGCCTTGGATGAACCAAAACACACCTGTGTGGCATTACGTCAACGGGTCTAATTGTTTTTTTGTGCTAATAGATTTAAGAGTAATATTAAGTATGACAAAAGAGGGGGGGGGGGGGGGGGGGGATGGAGAACCCAAGATCCTCAGACCCTCCGCTGGAGAATGTGATAAGTATACAAGCTGTGATACTTTTTTTTTTTTTTATATATTCCAACTACTCCCTCTCGGGCATAGGCTGATAGCCATTACACTCTACCGCTGAACACAGTGAGGCCCGTGAGGTCTTTTTCCAGTCTAGGGAGTGAGACATGCGAAGCACCCACTCACGGCTCGAACCCAACTCCATCGCTGAAGCTGCTTCGCCCCCGCGCTTCACAGTCTAACTTCCCCGGCTCGGACCCTCACTCTCAGAACGCCACCTATTGAGCAATTAACTCACTAGGCATTGCCCCCCTGTAGCATATTTTGAATATGGAAATATTCATACAGTGCTATTTAATCAGGGAACAATGGGGGTAGAACTGGTTATACAGTTCAGGTTTTAATTTTTGAATATATGTCAGCAATAGTTTCAACTATGAGATATATAAATAAGTTGTACAAAAATATACAGTAGTTGTATGTACAAATTAATTTTAAGCACCAAATGTTTGTAACCAAATGATTTGTTTGTTCCTACAGAACTTTGACGTCTAGGAAGAGTCAGATAACTATCTTTGTTTTTGACAAGAATCAAGTATTCTTGGAACTATATTTTATTGGAATCTCAATGTGATATTCATTACCTATATGTACCTGCAAGGTTACGTACAAGCAAATTTCTTTGAAGTACGCAATCTGCTTCTCTTTCCATTTGTTATACCAAATAGTGTTTTTATACAATACATTTAAGAATGCTATGTGGTTGTTTTTTCTCCACCTATGATGGTTTGTTAGTTGTTTAGATATGGTCACGAATGTCCCCCTCCAGTCTTGAGATATCAGGCATATCGTCAATGATGGAGGGGCCACTAATAAATTATAGGTTTGAGTCCCGGAGGGAAGAAGGAAAACCTATTATTTAGTAGTGGCCCCGAAATCATTGACGATGCAGGCCCTCCCTTCCATCCCCTTTCCATTCGTTGATGTCTTAAGTTTAATCTTGATATATCATTGAAGGCAGAATGACGCCGAGGGGTTTAGCGTCTCGGATAGAATCCACGGGAAGACATACACAAAGTTGGGAAGCTTTAATAATGCAATTCTTAACTTAATAAAAAAAAAAAAAAATTGGGAAGATTTTTCGTAGTGAGTACTCAATCATAATGACGATTCCATAAGAGAATAAGCGTGCCCTTATGATGTCGGCACTCTTTCCCCTGTGGCGGGTGTTTCAAACAAGCTAACCGCGGGCTTTTGAAAGAGAGCTATTATATAGTAGGCATATCGTCAATGATTCCGGGGCTACTACTAAATATTAGGTTTTCCTTCTTCCCTCCGGGACTCAAACCTATAATATTATTCCAAATAAATATGCACAGATCGTTTAGAATTTTAGATATTCCTGCTGAACGATTATGGTTAAAGATTACTATTTTCTCAAATGTGTCCTATTATTCATGAACATATGACTGTTCAGCTTTCACACAGTTAATCTAGTGGTGAGGGTCAATGTGATATACCGGTATCAAGATTAACATTATGACAATTTAACATTATATGCATACATACAGAGCGTGTGTTATATTTATGAAGTATAAAACATATATGTCAATATGCATAGCTACTTTCAAGGCAACGAGCAGGGGTACCCGGCGTTGCCCGGGTTAAAATTCTACTTACCATAATCACCATCATCAATCCCTACTACCACAATCATCACAATACTACTACTACCATAATCTACCATAATACTACCATACTGCTATTCCTCCCTCTCCACCCTCCTCTCTCTTACTTACGCCTAATATCCTAATCTCTTCTATAGATGTACTTTCTACCCTCTCTGGGCTTAACACTAATAAGGCGTATGGTCCGGACGGTGTTCCTCCTGTTGTTCTCAAAAACTGTGCTAACGTGCTGACTCCCTGCCTAGGCAAACTCTTTCGTCTCTGTCTATCCTCTAACGTCTTCCCTTCATGCTGGAAGTTTGCTCACATTCAACCTGTCCCAAAGAAGGGTGACCGCTCTCAACCCTCCAACTATCGTCCAATTGCTCTCATCTCTTGTCTTTCTAAAGTTTTTGAAACTATTCTTGCTTCAAAATTTCTTAAGCATTTCTTTTCTCATAATCTGCTCTCAGATCGCCAGTATGGCTTCCTTAACACTTAAAGAGCGGGGCCCGACTTAAGTCCGTATCTAAAAAGCAGCAAGTTAGGATCATTATCAAGGCTTTTAAAGGGTTAAAATCGAGTGCAAATGGCCGGGAGCGCAGCAGGCCACACGGCTGACACCCAGGGTTTACCGCCGCCCACTGACTCACGCTCCCTCTGTTCTCGAGAGGCCGGCAGTGTAGCCAGTAGTGAGCGTAGCTGGAAAAAATATGCCGCTATATGCTAAACTCCCATGTTAGTGGTAGCACTGCATGAAAACGACGAGTGTTACGTAGCTCGTTCTGTTCTCATTTTGAAGCTTGTAGTGCCTATTTTTTTGCTGAATACATTTCTTTTCATGCATATACTTGATTGATCATTCAGGAGGGCCTGAATATGCCCAAAATAGCCCAAAACCCCCCCGCTAGACGACGATTAAGGGTCGCTCTACTGGTGATCTTCTTTCATATCTTACTAACTCTTGGTCATCCACCTTTCGGGACTTCGGTGAGACTTTTTCTATTGCACTAGACATATCGAAAGCCTTCGATAGAGTCTGGCACAAATCTTTAATTTCTAAACTACCCTTCTTCGGTTTCTATCCCTCCATCTGTGCCTTTGTCTCTAATTTCCTTTCCGGCCGTTCCATAGCCGTGGTTGTGGACGGCCATTGTTCACTTCCTCACCCTATAAACTCTGGTGTTCCTCAGGGCTCTGTTCTATCTCCTATTCTCTTTCTAATTTTTGTAAATGATCTCCTTAACTGTACCTTAATTCCCATCCATTCATATGCAGACGACTCAACCTTACATTACTCCATTGGTTTTTCAGAACGCCCCAGCCAGCAATCCCTTAACGACAAACGTAATGAAGCCATAGAACTCTTAAATTCTTATCTAAATACTATCTCCAATTGGGGCAGAGAAAACCTTGATACCTTTAATGCTTCCAAAACCCAATTTCTCCATCTATCTACCCGTCAGGATCTCCCAGCGGACTATCCCTTATTCTTCAACAATACAAAAATCAACCCTTCATCTTCTCTCAATATTCTTGGTGTCTCTTTTTCTTCTGCTCTCATTTGGAAGGACCATATTACCAGTGTTGCTAAGGCAGCCTCCCAGAAGCTGGGTGTGCTCAGCCGCCTTAGGGGGTTCTTTTCCCCTGCACAGCTTCTGGCTCTGTACAGGGGCATAGTGCGTCCTTGTATTGAGTATTGTTCACATGTGTGGGGAGGTTCCTCTCACACCACTCTCCTAGACAAAGTTGAAAGGAAGGCCTTTCGTATCATTAACTCCCGTCCACTCACCAACTCTCTGCAATCTCTCTCTCTCCGCCGCAATGTTGCCTCTCTCTCGCTATTCTATCGATACTATAATAATCAGTGTTCCTCAGAGCTTTCCCAGTGCATACCACCTTCTTTTCGTAGGGCACGTGGTACCCGTCTTGCAACTCAATCCCACCCCTACTCTGTGCAACTCTCCAACCCAAGAGTGAAACGTAACTCTCAAACTTTCTTCTACTCAACAACTGAGCTCTGGAACTCTCTCCCAGAATCAGTCTTTCCCTCTTCCTATGACTTAAATTGCTTCAAACTCCGTGTGTCCCGGCATTTTGACTCGAACGTCCCTTGATTTTGGCCCTGTCACTCTTTCAACTATGGGGGAGGCACTCGCTATAGGTAGTTCTGCCTTTTGCCTCTCTCAATCACATAGAAAAAAAAAAAAAAAAAAAAAATCACCGGCCTCGACCTCCCTGTGCCTCATTAAACGGCGACCTCGATTTCGGCCGCTAAATGACCTCCGATTTTGGATCTGACCTCATGCGTACCCCCATTTTGGAGGGCTGCGAACAACTTTCGTTCCATACACCTTTTCGATCTGAGGCCTCCTTCTGCCCCAAACGGCAATATTTTTCATTTTTTTTTCAATTTCGTCCTCGAAACCACCTCCGATCGAGGCCTCGCCCCCTGTATGACCTGACCCAGCTCAATTGACACCCACATGCAAAGTTTCAGCTCCCCAGATCCAAAACTGTGGCCGCCTATTTAGACCACACAGACAAACAGACACACGAAGTCACCTGTGTGGCATTACGTCAACGGGTCTAATTGTTTTTTTGTGCTAATAGATTTAAGAGTAATATTAAGTATGATACTTAATAAGTCGAACTGGTTATACAGTTCAGGTTTTTATTTTTGGGAATACCGGGTATATCAGCAATAGTTTCAACTATGAGATATACAAATAAGTTGTACACAAATATACAGTAGTTGTATGTACAAATTAATTTTAAGGACCAAATGTTTGTAACCAAATAATGTGTTTGTTCCTACAGAACTTTGACGTCTAGGAAGAGTCAGAGAACTATCTTTGTTTTTGACAAGAATCAAGTATTCTTGGAACTATATTTTATTGGAATCCCAATGTGATATTCATTACCTATAAGTACCTGCAAGGTTACGTACAAGCAGACTTCTTCGAAGTACGCAATCTGCTTCTCTTTCCATTTGTTATGCCAAATATTGTTTTTATACAATACATTTAAAAATGCTATGTGGTTGTTTTGTCTCTACCTATGATGGTTTGTTAGTGGTTTAGATATTGTCACGAATTTCCCCCTCCAGTCTTGAGATATCAGGCATATCGTCAATGATGGAGGGGCCACTAATAAATTATAGGTTTGAGTCCCGGAGGGAAGAAGCAAAACCTATTTTTTAGTAGTGGCCCCGAAATCATTGACGATGCAGGCCCTCCCTTCCATCCCCTTCCCATTCGTGATTTGTTTGTTCCTACAGAATTTTGACGTCTAGGAAGAGTCAGAGAACTATCTTTGTTTTTGACAAGAATCAAGTATTCTTGGAACTATAGTTTATTGGAATCTCAATGTGATATTCATTACCTATATGTACCTGCAAGGTTACGTACAAGCAGACTTCTTCGAAGTACGCAATCTGCTTCTCTTTCCATTTGTTATACCAATATTCTTTTTATACAATACATTAAAAAATGCTATGTGGTTGTTTTTTCTCTACCTATGATGGTTTGTTAGTTGTTTAGATATGGTCACGAATGTCCCCCTCCAGTCTTGAGATATCAGGCATATCGTCAATGATGGAGGGGCCACTAATAGATTATAGGTTTGTTTCCCTGAGGTAAGAAGGAAAACTTATTATTTAGTAGTGGCCCCGAAATCATTGACGATGCAGGCCCTCCCTTCCATCCCATTCCCATTCGTATAAAACATATATGTCAATATGCATAGCTACTTTCAAGGTAACGAGCAGGGGTACCCGGCGTTGCCCGGGTTTAAATTCTACTACCATAATCACCATCATCAATCACTACTACCACAATCATCACAATACTACTACTACCATATCACCGGCCTCGACCTCCCTGTGCCTCATTAAACGGCGACCTCGATTTCGGCAGCTAAATGACCTCCGATTTTGGATCTGACCTCATCCGTACCCCCATTTTGGGGGGCTGCGAACAACTTTCGTTTCATACATCTTTTCGATCGGAGGCCTCTTTCTGCCCCAAACGGCAATTGTTTTCAATTTCTGTTAAATTTCGGCCTCGAAACGACCTCCAATCGTGGCCTCGCCCCCTCTATGACCTGACCCATGTCAATTGACACCCACATGCAAAGTTTTAGCTCCCCAGGTCCAAAACTGCGGCCGCCTATTAAGAACACACAGACAAACAGACACACGAAGTCACCTGTGTGGCATTACGTCAACGGGTCTAATTGTTTTTTTGTGCTAATAGATTTAAGAGTAATATTAAGTATGATACTTAATAAGTCGAACTGGTTATACAGTTCAGGTTTTTATTTTTGGATATACCGTGTATATCAGCAATAGTTTCAACTATGAGATATATAAATAAGTTGTACACAAATATACAGTAGTTGTATGTACAAATTAATTTTAAGTACCAAATGTTTGTAGCCAAATTATTTGTATGTTCCTATAGAACTTTGACGTCTAGGAAGAGTCAGAGAACTATCTTTGTTTTTGAAAAGAATCAAGTATTCTTGGAACTATATTTTATTGGAATCTCAATGTGATATTCATTACCTATATGTACCTGCAAGGTTACGTACAAGCAGACTTCTTCGAAGTACGCAATCTGCTTCTCTTTCCATTTGTTATACCAATATTGTTTTTATACAATACATTTAAAAATGCTATGTGGTTGTTTTTTCTCTACCTATGATGGTTTGTTAGTTGTTTAGATATTGTCACGAATGTCCCCCTCCAGTCTTGAGATATCAGGCATATCGTCAATGATGGAGGGGCCACTAATAGATTATAGGTTTGATTGCCTGAGGTAAGAAGGAAATCCTATTATTTAGTAGTGGCCCCGAAATCATTGACGATGCAGGCCCTCCCTTCCATCCCATTCCCATTCGTATAAAACATATATGTCAATATGCATAGCTACTTTCAAGGTAACGAGCAGGGGTACCCGGCATTGCCCGGGTTTAAATTCTACTACCATAGTCACCATCATCAATCACTACTACCACAATCATCACAATACTACTACTACCATATCACCGGCCTCGACCTCCCTGTGCCTCATTAAACGGCGACCTCGATTTCGGTCGCTAAATTACCTCCGATTTTGGATCTGACCTCATCCGTTACCCCATTTTGTGGTGCTGCGAACAACTTCGTTCCATACACCTTTTCGATCAGAAGCCTCCTTCTGCCCAAAACGGCAATTGTTTTCAATTTGTGTTCAATTTCGGCCTCGAAGCGACCTCCGATCGTGTCCTCGCGCCCTCCATGACCTGACCCAGGTCAATTGACACCCACATGCAAAGTTTCAGGTCCCCAGGTCCAAAACTGTGGCCGCCTATTAAGAACACACAGACAAACAGGGACACTAACTCACCTGTGTGGCATTACGTCAACGGGTCTAATTGGTTTTTTGTGCTAATAGATTTTAGAGTAATATTAAGTATGATAATTAATAAGTCGAACTGGTTATACAGTTCAGGTTTTTATTTTTGGATATATATCAGCAATAGTTTCAACTAAGAGATATATAAATAAGTTGTACAAAAATATACAGTAGTTGTATGTACAAATTAATTTTAAAGACCAAATGTTTGTAACCAAATAATTTGTTTGTTCCTACAAAACTTTGACGTCTAGGAAGAGTCAGAGAACTATCTTTGTTTTTGACAAGAATCAAGTATTCTTGGAACAATATTTTATTGGAATCTCAATGTGATATTTATTACCTATAAGTACCTGCAAGGTTACGTACAAGCAGACTTCTTCGAAGTACGCAATCTGCTTCTCTTTCCATTTGTTATGCCAAATATTGTTTTTATGCAATACATTTAAAAATGCTATGTGGTTGTTTTTCCTCTACCTATGATGGTTTGTTAGTGGTTTAGATATTGTCACGAATGTCCCCCTCCAGTCTTGAGATATCAGACATATCGTCAATGATGGAGGGGCCACTAATAGATTATAGGTTTGAGTCCCGGAGGGCAGAAGGAAAACCTATTATTTAGTAGTGGCCGCGAAATAATTGACGATGCAGGCCCTCCCTTCCATCCCCTTCCCATTCGTGATTTGTTTGTTCCTACAGAACTTTGACGTCTAGGAAGAGTCAGAGAACTATCTTTGTTTTTGACATGAATCAAGTATTCTTGGAACTATATTTTATTGGAATCTCAATGTGATATTCATTACCTATATGTACCTGCAAGGTTACATACAAGCAGACTTCTTCGAAGTACGCAATCTGCTTCTCTTTCCATTTGTTATACCAATATTATTTGTATACAATACATTAACAAATGCTGTGTGGTTGATTTGTCTCTACCTATGATGGTTTGTTAGTGGTTTAGATATTGTCACGAATGTCCCCCTCTAGTCTTGAGATATCAGGCATATCGTCAATGATGGAGGGGCTACTAATAAATTATAGGTTTGAGTCCCGGAGGTAAGAAGGAAAACTTATTATTTAGTAGTGGCCCCGAAATCATTGACGATGCAGGCCCTCCCTTCCATCCCCTTCCCATTCATATAAAACATATTTTTTTTTTTTTTTTTTTTTTTAAAGAGACAATGAACGGAGGAAGAAAAAACACAGATAAAACAAAAAGGTCCATGTGCCTAAAGGCATCCTCCATTCATAAAATGTTTGTAACAACTGGATTTAAACATTTGTAGATTGTAAGTTTGTGGAAAGCAATTCGAGGGAAGTGAATTCCAAAGAGTAGTAGCTCTGGGGATAAATGAATTCTGATATGCAGAAGTTCTGCATTGTGGAGGAGAAAGTGTAAATTCATGGGCGCTCTCAGATGCCCTAGTTCTACGGGGAAAGATGTGGAGAGGCGGCACAATTGAAGCAAGTTCCTCGGAACAATTCCTGTGAAAATATCTGTAGAATAATGCAGGGGATGCAACGTTTCTTCGTATGGATAATGTAGGAAGGTCCTGTGTGATTGCAGGGATATTGATTAATCTAATAGCTTTATTTTGAATTTTGTCCAACTGCCTCAATGCAACCACTCCACTTCCACCCCCACAGAGGTGAACAGTAATCCATCTGAGAACGCACATGACTTTTATATATTACGGCCAACTGCTCGTCAGTGAAGAATTCTCGAACTCTGTACAGGAGTCCCAGTTTTTTAGAGGCATTCTTAGCAATGCTTCTAACATAATGTGTCCAGCTCAAGTTAGTAGTTAATGTTACACCGAGAATGTCAATACTAGGGGAAGTGGGAATATTTACATCATTAAAAAATATAAGGGAGTCAGTGAGATTCTGTCGGTTAGAAAATTGAATGTACTTGGTTTTCTGTGCATTAAAGGAAACTAGATTCTTTTGTCCCCATCCAATAATTCTAGAAAGGTCCTGGTTCAGAGAAATTGCAGTGTTTATTTTTGAATTTGTAAGATCGGGTTGGGTGAAAGAATTGGTAAATGTGAAGGAACTGTGGAGTGTTGAGTCATCTGCGTAGGAATGAATTGGATTATGAGTGGTAGATATGAGATCATTGATATGAATGAGGAACAGAATTGGGGCCAAAACTGATCCCTGGGGAACACCAGCATTTATTGAGTGAAATTGAGAATAAAGGCCATCTACCATTACACGTATTTTTCTGTTATGAAGATAATTAGAAATTAGTGGAACTAATGATGCAAGGCCGTAGTGTGACATCTTCAATATGCATAGCTACTTTCAAGGTAACGAGCAGGGGTACCCGGCGTTGCCCGAGTTTAAATTCTACTACCATAATCACCATCATCAATCAATACTACTACAATTATCACAATACTACTACTACCATATCACCGGCCTCGACCTCCCTGTGCCTCATTAAACGGCGACCTCGATTTCGGTCGCTAAATGACCTCCGATTTTGGATCTGACCTCATCCGTAACCCCATTTTGGGGTGCTGCGAACAACTTCGTTCCATACACCTTTTCGATCGGAGGCCTCCTTCTGCCCAAAACGGCAATTTTTTTAAATTTGTGTTCAATTTCGGCCTCGAAGCGACCTCCGATCGAGTCCTCGCGCCCTCCATGACCTGACCCAGGTCAATTGACACCCACATGCAAAGTTTCAGCTCCCCCGGTCCAAAACTGTGGCCGCCTATTAAGAACACACAGACAAACAGATACACGAAGTCACCTGTGTGGCATTACGTCAACGGGTCTAATTGTTTTTTTGTGCTAATAGATTTAAGAGTAATATTAAGTATGATACTTAATAAGTCGAACTGGTTAAACAGTTCAGGTTTTTATTTTTGGATATAATATCAGCAATAGTTTCAACTATGAGATATACAGTATAAATAAGTTGTACAAAAATATACAGTAGTTGTATGTACAAATTAATTTTAAGGACCAAATGTTTGTAACCAAATGATTTGTTTGTTCCTACAGAACTTTGACGTCCAGGAAGAGTCAGAGAACTATCTTTGTTTTTGACAAGAATCAAGTATTCTTGGAACTATATTTTATTGAAATCTCAATGTGATATTCATTACCTACACTATATGTACTTGCAAGGTTACGTACAAGCAGACTTCTTCGAAGTACGCAATCTGCTTCTCTTTCCATTTGTTATACCAAATATGGTTTTAATACAATACATTTAAGAATGCTATGTGGTTGTTTTTTCTCTAGCTATGATAGTTTGTTAGTTGTTTAGATATGGTCACGAATGTCCCCCTCCAGTCTTGAGATATAAGGCATATCGTCAATGATGGAGGGGCCACTAATAAATTATAGGTTTGAGTCCCGGAGGGAAGAAGGAAAACATATTATTTAGTAGTGGCCCCGATATCATTGACGATGCAGGCCCTCCCTTCCATCCCCTTCCCATTCGTATAAAAAATATATGTCAATATGCATAGCTACTTTCAAGGTAACGAGCAGGGGTACCCGGTGTTGCCCGGGTTTAAATTCTACTACCATCATCACCATCATCAATCACTACTACCACAATCATCACAATACTACTACTACCATAATCACTGGCCTCGACATCCCTGTGCCTCATTAAACGGCGACCTCGATTTCGGCCGCTAAATGACCTCCGATTTTGGATCTGACCTCATCCGTATCCCCATTTTGGGGGGCTGAGAAAAACTTTCGTTCCATAAACCTTTTCAATCGGAGGCCTCCTTCTGCCCCAAACGGCCATTTTTTCAATTTTGTTTTCAATTTCGGCCTCGAAACGATCTCCGATCATGGCCTCGCCCCCTCTATGACCTGAGCCAGGTCAATTGACACCCACATGCAAAGTTTCAGCTCCCCAGGTCCAAAACTGCGGCCGCCAATTAAGAACACACAGACAAACAGACACACGAACTCACCTGTGTGGCAATACGTCAACGGGTCTAATTGTTTTTTTGTGCTAATAGATTTAAGAGTAATATTAAGTATGATACTTAATAAGTCGAACTGGTTATACAGTTCAGGTTTTTATTTTTGGATATTAAACAGCAATAGTTTCAACTATGAGATATATAAATAAGTTGTACAAAAATATACAGTAGTTGTATGTACACATTAATTTTAAGGACTAAATGTTTGTAACCAAATGATTCGTTTGTTCCTATAGAACTTTGACGTCTAGGAAGAGTCAGAGAACTATCTTTGTTTTTGACAAGAATCAAGTATTCTTGGACCTATATTTTATTGGAATCTCAATGTGATATTCATTACCTATATGTACCTGCAAGGTTACGTACAAGCAGACGTCTTCGAAGTACGCAATCTGCTTCTCTTTCCATTTGTTATATCAAATATTGTTTTTATACAATACATTTAAGAATGCTATGTGGTTGTTTTGTCTCTAGCTATGATGGTTTGTTAGTGGTTTAGATATTGTCACGAATATCCCCCTCCAGTCTTGAGATATCAGGCATATCGTCAATGATGGAGGGGCCACTAATAAATTATAGGTTTGAGTCCCGGAAGGAAGAAGGAAACCCTATTATTTAGTAGTGGCCCCGAAATCATTGACGATGCAGGCCCTCCCTTCCATCCCCTTCCCATTCGTATCAAACATATATGCCAATATGCGTACCCGGCGTTGCCCAGGTTTAAATTCTACTACCATAATCACCATCATCAATCACTACTACCACAATCATCACATAACTACTACTACCATAATCACCGGCCTCGACCTCCCTGTGCCTCATTAAACGGCGACCTCGATTTCAGCCGCTAAATGACCTCCGATTTTGGATCTGACCTCATCCGTACCCCCATTTTGGGGGGCTGCGAAAAACTTTCGTTCCATACACCTTTTCGATCGGAGGCCTTCTTCTGCCCCAAACAGACATTTGTTTTTCAATTAGTGTTCAATTTCGGCCTCGAAACGACCCCCGATCGTGGCCTCGCCCCCTCTATGACCGGACCCAGGTCAATTGACACCCACATGCAAAGTTTCAGCTCCCCAGGTCCAAAACTGCGGCCGCCTATTTAGAACACACAGACAAACAGACACACGATCTCACCTGTGTGGCATTACGTCAACGGGTCTAATTGTTTTTTTGTGCTAATAGATTTAAGAGTAATATTAAGTATGATAATTAATAAGTCGAACTGGTTATACAGTTCAGGTTTTCATTTTTGGATATATATCAGCAATAGGTTCAACTATGAGATATATAAATAAGTTGTACAAAAATATAGAGTAGTTGTATGTACAAATTAATTTTAAGGACCAAATGTTTGTAACCAAATGATTTGTTTGTTCCTGCAAAACTTCGACGTCTAGGAAGAGTCAGAGAACTATCTTTGTTTTTGACAAGAATCAAGTATTCTTGGAACTATATTTTATTGGAATCTCAATGTGATATTCATTACCTATATGTACCTGCAAGGTTACGTACAAGCAGACGTCTACGAAGTACGCAATCTGCTTCTCTTTCCATTATTTTTTTTATACCAAATATTGTTTTTATACAATACATTTAAGAATGCTATGTGGTTGTTTTTTCTCTACCTATGATGGTTTGTTAGTTGTTTAGATATTGTCACGAATGTCCCCCTCCAGTCTTGAGATATCAGGCATATCGTCAATGATGGAGGGGCCACTAATAAAGTGTAGGTTTGAGTTCCGGAAGGAAGAAGGAAAACCTATTATTTAGTAGTGGCCCCGAAATCATTGACGATGCAGGCCCTCCCTTCCATCCCCTTCCCATTCGTATAAACATATATGTCAATATGCATAGCTACTTTCAAGGTAACGAGCAGGGGTACCCGGCGTTGCCCGGGTTTAAATTCTACTACCATAATCACCATCATCAATCACTACTACCACAATCATCACAATACTCCTACTACCATAAACACCGGCCTCGACCTCCCTGTGCCTCATTAAACGGCGACCTCGATTTCGGCTGCTAAATGACCTCCGATTTTGGATCTGACCTCATATGTAACCCCATTCTGGGGGGCTGCGAACAACTTCCGTTCCATACACCTTTTCGATCGGAGGCCTCCTTCTGCCCCAAACGGCATTTTTTTCAATTTTTGTTCAATTTCGGCCTCGAAGGAACCTCCGATCATGGCCTCGCCCCCTCCATGACCTGACCCAGGTCAATTGACACCCACATGCAAAGTTTCAGCTCCCCAGGTCGAAAACTGTGGCCGCCTATTAAGAACACACATCCAAACAGACACACGAACTCACCTATGTAGCATTACGTCAATGGGTCTAATTATTTTTTGTGCTAATAGATTTAAGAGTAATATTAAGTATGATACTTAATAAGTCGAACTGGTTATACAGTTCAGGTTTTTATTTTTGAATATATATCAGCAATAGTTTCAACTATGAGATATATAGGGCGGGTGCCCTACCCCGAAAGGGGTTGAAATAGGGGAGCTATCCCCTCGCCTAAGGTGGCTTTCTAGGGCCTTTCCTAGCTGATGCTGAGAGGATTGGGTTCTAGTCATGTGGTGATGGGCTGGTCTATCAGAGTGAGAACTGAACGATCTCTGCCATACCCATAGCTTACTCTGACTGTTCCTTTTACTTATATATTCTCTAGGTCTCAAGTGATGGCGTCTCTTCCGTGGATTGACCTCCCAATCTACCATGATTGGAAGCCAAAGCGTCACATTTTTCCTTTGCCCCTCAACTTTCTCTTCATAATTGCTGAGGGGCACAGGGCTCTGGATGGGGCTTTGGTTTCCCGGGCGTTTCCGCACCCTCCTTAGCTCCCCGCCATGGAGTGGCTTCGGTCACCCAGGCTTTATTGTGGTCGGCAGGGAGGGTTCTTTGGGGGCGCTCGATTATGGCCTTGGCCTTATTCGGGGCCTTGGGGCTGTTCGGCCAGGCGGCTTGAGGAACAACAACATCAACAACAACTATGAGATATATAAATAAGTTGTACAAAAATATACAGTAGTTGTATGTACAAATTAATTTTAAGGACCAAATGTTTGTAACCAAATAATGTGTTTGTTCCTACAGAACTTTGACGTCTAGGAAGAGTCAGAGAACTATCTTTGTTTTTGACAAGAATCAAGTATTCTTGGAACTATATTTTATTGGAATCTCAATGTGATATTCATTACCTATATGTACCTGCAAGGTTACGTACAAGCAGACTTCTTCGAAGTACGCAATCTGCTTCTCTTTCCATTTGTTATACCAAATATTGTTTTTATACAATACATTTAAGAATGCTATGTGGTTGTTTTTTCTCTACCTATGATGGTTTGTTAGTGGTTTAGATATTGTCACGAATGTCCCCCTCCAGTCTTGAGATATCAGGCATATCGTCAATGATGAAGGGGCCACTAATAAATTATAGGTTTGAGTCCCGGAGGGAGGAAGGAAAACCTATTATTTAGTAGTGGCCCCGATATCATTGACGATGCAGGCCCTCCCTTCCATCCCCTTCCCATTCGTATAAAACATATATGTCAATATGCATAGCTACTTTCAAGGTAACGAGCAGGGGTACCCGGCGTTGCCCGGGTTTAAATTCTACTACCATAATCACCATCATCAATCACTACTACCACAATCATCACAATACTACTACTACCATAATCACCGGCCTCGACATCCCTGTGCCTCATTAAACGGCGACCTCGATTTCAGCCGCTAAATGACCTCCGATTTTGGATCTGACCTCATCCGTACCCCCATTTTGGGGGGCTGCGAAAAACTTTCGCTCCATACACCTTTTCGATCGGAGGCCTCCTTCTGCCCCAAACGGAAATTTTTGTTCAATTATTTTTCAATTTTGGACTCGAAACGACCTCCGATCGTGGCCTCGCCCCCTCTATGACCTGACCCAGGTCAATTGACACCCACATGCAAAGTTTCAGCTCCCCAGGTCCAAAACTGCGGCCGCCTATTAAGAACACACATCCAAACAGACACACGAACTCACCTGTGTGGCATTACGTCAACGGGTCTAATTGTTTTTTTGTGCTAATAGATTTAAGAGTAATATTAAGTATGATACTTAATAAGTCGAACTGGTTATATAGTTCAGGTTTTCATTTTTGGATATATATCAGCAATAGTTTCAACTATGAGATATATAAATAAGTTGTACAAAAATATACAGTAGTTATATGTACAAATTAATTTTAAGCACCAAATATTTGTAACCAAATGATTTGTTTGTTCCTATAGAACTTTGACGTCCAGGAAGAGTCAGAGAACTATCTTTGTTTTTGACAAGAATCAAGTATTCTTGGAACTATATTGTATTGGAATCTCAATGTGATATTCATTACCTACACTATATGTACCTGCAAGGTTACGTACAAGCAGACTTCTTCGAAGTACGCAATCTGCTTCTCTTTCCAATTGTAATACCAAATATTGTTTTTATACAATACATTTAAGAATCCTATGTGGTTGTTTTTCCTCTACCTATGATGGTTTGTTAGTGGTTTAGATATTGTCACGAATATCCCATTCCAGTTTTGAGATATCAGGCATATCGTCAATGATGGAGGGGCCACTAATAAATTATAGGTTAGAGTCCCGGAGGGAAGAAGGAAAACATATTATTTAGTAGTGGCTCCGAAATCATTGACGATGCAGGCCCTCCCTTCCATCCCCTTCCCATTCGTATAAAACATATACGTTAATATGCATAGCTACTTTCAAGGTAACGAGCAGGGGTACCCGGCGTTGCCTGGGTTTAAATTCTATTACCATAATCACCATCATCAATCACTACTACCACAATCATCACAATACTACTACTACCATAATCACCGGCCTCGACCTCCCTGTGACTCATTAAAGGGCGACCTCGATTTCGGCCGCTAAATGACCTCCGATTTTGGATCTGACCTCATCCGTACCCCCATGTTGGGGAGATGTGAACAACTTTCGTTCCATAAACCTTTTCGATCGTAGGCCTCCTTCTGCCCCAAACTGCATTTTTTTTCAATTTCTGTTCAATTTCGGCCTCGAAACGACCTCCAATCGTGGCCTCGCCCCCTCTATGACCTTCCCCAGGTCAATAATAATAGACACCCACATACAAAGTTTCAGCTCCCCAGGTCCAAAACTGCGGCCGCCTATTAAGAACACACAGACAAACAGACACACAAACTCACCTGTGTGGCATTACGTCAACGGGTCTAATTGTTTTTTTGTGCTAATAGATTTAAGAGTAATATTAAGTATGATACTTAATAAGTCGAACTGGATATACAGTTCAGGTTTTTAGTTTTGGATATAATATCAGCAATAGTTTCAACTATGAGATATATAAATAAGTTGTACAAAAATATACAGTAGTTATATGTACAAATTAATTTTAAGGACCAAATTATTTGTTTGTTCCTACAGAACTTTGACGTCTAGGAAGAGTCAGAGAACTATCTTTATTTTTGACAAGAATCAAGTGTTCTTGGAACTATATTTTATTGGGATCTCAATGTGATATTCATTACCTATATGTACCTGCAAGGTTACGTACAAGCAGACTTCTTCGAAGTACGCAATCTGCTTCTCTTTCCATTTGTTATACCAAATATTGTTTTAATACAATACATTTAAGAATGCTATGTGGTTGTTTTTTCTCTACCTATGATGGTTTGTTAGTTGTTTAGATATTGTCACGAATGTCCCGCTCCAGTCTTGAGATATCAGGTATATCGTCAATGAAGCAGGGGTACCCGGCGTTGCCCGGGTTTAAATTCTACTACCATAATCACCATCATCAATCACTACTACCACAATCATCACAATACTACTACTACCATAATCACCGGCCTCGATCTCCCCGTGCCTCATTAAACGGCGACCTCGATTTCGGCCGCTAAATGACCTCCGATTTTGGATCTGACCTCATTCGTACCCCCATTTTAGAGAGCTCCGAACAACTTTCGTTCCATACACCTTTTCGATTGGAGGCCTCTTTCTGCCCCAAACGGCAATTTTTTTATTATTTTTTCTTCAATTTCGGGCTCGAAGCGACCTCCGATCGTTTCCTCGCCCTCTCCATGACCTGCCCCAGGTCAATTGACACCCACATGCAAAGTGTCAGCTCCCCAGGTCCAAAACTGTGGCCGCCTATTAAGAACACACTGGCAAACAGACACACGAACTCACCTGCGTGGCATTACGTCAACGGGTCTAATTGGATTTTTGTGCTAATAGATTTAAGAGTAATATTAAGTAGGATACTTAATAAGTCGAACTGGTTATACAGTTCAGGTTTTTATTTTTGGATATATATCAGCAATAGTTTCAACTATGAGATATATAAATAAGTTGTACACAAATATACAGTAGTTGTATGTACAAATTAATTTTAAGGACCAAATGTTTGTAACCAAATCATTTGTTTGTTCCTACAGAACTTTGACGTCTAGGAAGAGTCAGAGAACTATCTTTGTTTTTGACAAGAATCAAGTATTCTTGGAACTATATTTTATTGAAATCTCAATGTGATATTCATTACCTATATGTACCTGCAAGGTTACGTACAAGCAGACTTCTTCGATGTACGCAATCTGCTTCCCTTTCCATATGTTATACCAATTATTGTTTTTATACAATACATTTAAGAACGCTATGTGGTTGTATTTTCTCTACCTATGATGGTTTGTTAGTGGTTTAGATATTGTCACGAATGTACCCCTCCAGTCTTGAGATATCAGGCATATCGTCAATGATGGAGGGGCCACTAATAAATTATAGGTTAGAGTCCCGGAGGAAAGAAGGAAAACCTATTATTTAGTAGTGGCTCCGAAATCATTGACGATGCAGGCCCTCCCTTCCATCCCCTTCCCATTCGTATAAAACATATACGTTAATATGCATAGCTACTTTCAAGGTAACGAGCAGGGGTACCCGGCGTTGCCCGGGTTTAAATTCTATTACCATAATCACCATCATCAATCACTACTACCACAATCATCACAATACTACTACTACCATAATCACCGGCCTCGACCTCCCTCTTCCTCATTAAACGGCGACTTCGATTTCGGCAGCTAAATGACCTCCGATTTTGGATCTGACCTCATCCGTACCTCCATTTTGGGGGGCTGCGAACAACTTTCGTTCCATACACCTTTTCGATCGTAGGCCTCCTTCTGCCCCAAACGGCAATTTTTTTTATTTTTTTTTTCAATTTCGGTCTTGAAGCGACCTCCGATCATGGCCTCGCCCCCTCCATGACCTGACCCAGGTCAATTGACACCCACATGCAAAGTTTCAGCTCCCCAGGTCCAAAACTGTGGCCGCCTATTAAGAACACACATCCAAACAGACACACGAACTCACCAGTGTGGCATTACGTCAACGGGTCTAATTGTTTTTTGTGCTAATAGATTTAATTGTAATATTAAGTATGATACTTAATAAGTCGAACTGATTATACAGTTCAGGTTTTTATTTGTGAATATATATCAGCAATAGTTTCAACTATGAGATATATAAATAAGTTGTACACAAATATACAGTAGTTGTATGTACAAATTAATTTTAAGCACCAAATGATTTGTTTGTTCCTACAGAACTTTGACGTCTAGGAAGAGTCAGAGAACTATCTTTGTTTTTGACAAGAATCAAGTATTCTTGGAACTATATTTTATTGGAATCTCAATGTGATATTCATTACCTATATGTACCTGCAAGGTTACGTACAAGCAGACTTCTTCGAAGTACGCAATCTGCTTCTCTGTCCATTTGTTATACCAAATAGTGTTTTTATACAATACATTTAAGAATGCTATGTGGTTGTTTTTTCTCTACCTATGATGGTTTGTTAGTGATTTAGATATTGTCACAAATGTACCCCTCCAGTCTTGAGATATCAGGCATATCGTCAATGATGGAGGGGCCACTAATAAATTATAGGTTTGAGTCCCGGAGGGAAGAAGGAAAACCTATTATTTAGTAGTGGCCCCGAAATCATTGACAATGCAGGCCCTCCCTTCCATCCCCTTCCCATTCGTATAAATCATATATGTCAATATGCGTGCCCGGCGTTGCCCGGGTTTAAATTCTATTACCATAATCACTATCATCAATCACTACTACCACAATCATCACAATAATAAACCTGCATCACAATGCAGGTTTATTTCGACAATGCGAAACATTACTACCATAATCACCGGCCTCGACCTCCCTGTGCCTCATTAAACGGCGACCTCGATTTTGGCCGTTTAATGACCTCCGATTTTGGATCTGGCCTCATCCGTACTCCCATTTTGGGGGGCTGCGAACAACTTTCGTTCCATACACTTTTTCGATCGGAGGCCTCCTGCCCCAAACGGCCATTTTTTTCATGTTTTTTTTTTTCAATTTCTGCCTCGAAACGACCTCTGATCGTGGCTTCGCCCCCTCTATGACCTGACCCAGTTCAATTGACACCCTCATGCAAAGTTTCAGCTCCCCAGGTCTAAAACTGCGGCCGCCTATAGAACACACAGACAAACAGACACACGAACTGATTTAGATTTAATAATATAGATTATGCATATATTCCATACAGGAATCATGGTCAAAGAGTTGGGAATGCAGGTTTATTTCAACAATGCGAAACAGTACTTCTATTTAACCCGTTCAGTACCAGGGATGCCCTTCTTTTCCTATTCTGGCAACTATTAGACGATTGTATTCAACTTAGGAAGGACCTCTAGCAATATTAAAATTTCAAACTATGTCAACCGACCCTTATAACTACCTCAGCTCCTTTCTAAGCTTCATAATATCGTCTAAATATAGCTAGAATAAAATACATCACACGTCGCTGGTACTCAAAGGGTTAATGTATTCGTATGTTGGTACTGGTTAAAGGCTTGATCTATATGAATGCATGACTATATAGTACCGGTTTTCATTTACTCGTGCCTAGCGTAAGAGTTCAGATGCAGGCTTCATTATCTGTTGTCTGGCGCCTCATTGTTCTTCTCAAAACCTATTGTAGTAAATGTACAGTATACTCACTTGTAGCACACAATACTCAATTATATTCTCTCTCTCTCTCTCTCTCTCTCTCTCTCTATATATATATATATATATATATATATATATATATATATATATATATATATATATATATATATATGTATATATATATATATATATATATATACATACAGGGTGTATTGAAATAACTGTTACAGACTATGAGAAACACATTGTAAAATGGAAAATATACATATATTGTCTATCACATTTTCCTAAAAAAAAAATTATTAATGAGCTATACAGTATGCTTATTATTAATGAGCTATACAGTATGCTTATTAATGAGCTATACAGTATGCTTATTAATGAGCTATACAGTATGCTTATTTAGAAATCTAGCAACACAGGGTTACAAATAAAGCACTAAATAATTGATACATGATTGACATGTTGACTTTGGACCTAACTAAAGGTAAAGTATAGGCTTACCTATTCACACATAATAAATTACGAAATCAAAGTATCTTAGAATATGGTAATGATATTAGGTAATTAGCAGAAAAATACTAATTATTTGAAACAGATTAGCGTAAACAAAATATGTAACATTTTCAACTCTGGTCACGAGGTATAATGCTGATGCCCAAGTCTGGGTCGAGTATCGAAACATAGTTGAAGGTAATTCAATCGTTTATGAAACATAGTTCTTGAATCATAGATTCATTGAGGGTTGATCGTTCCTATCTTGAACGAAATACCGAAACATTTTTACGACTCGGTATAATGATTCAAAGATTAAAAATATTGGGTACGATTGATTTCTGTATTACATCAGTTGATGGTAATTACAATTATTTCAATTAATCTCCCCTTATTATACTGTAATGACCATGTACAGTAGTGGTAATTAATTCTGATCGATTTTGAAGTCTCGAACTTAATAAACGAATCTCTGAAATGCAAATGCTCAGTAAGAATTAGTAAGGAGATTCAATTCAACTTCGAATAAGTTTGTATTTGAATTAATGTTCACTAGTGTAGGCTACAATTAATTAATTAACATAAGGCTATAACTTTGTAATGTCCACATTGTTTGAGTATTTTTATCATTCAGCATTGCTATTTAATTTACTAACATATGGCAGTAATGTCTGCAGACCACTTGAGGATCGTTTATTTGCTTCATCCAAGATGCCTTTGGTCTTTCCTATATTGAAAGATTTGGTTTTAATTTACATACACAAATTTGAGTTGTAAACGGTGTATAAAGGGATTATTACTAACGCTGCTTCACCCTGAAAACTAATTAAGATTATAATTCAATATTTCTGGATATTAACTTGGAGATGAGGGGGGGGGGGGGATGAAAGGGGAGACCAATGCCAGTATTTGGATTATAACACATGCTGGGACGACACTGAATATTTGACTGTATAACCTTTACATAATTAATTATTAATATTTTGTTTATTTGGTTATAGAATAAAGTAAGCTTGTTTTTTTTATTCGGTACTTAGCACTGAGGGACTGTAAGCGTATTTTTCAATACAACCTCTATATATATATATATACAGTATACAATGCCTGGACACACGGAGTTTGAAGCAATTTAAGTCATAGGAAGAGGGAAAGACTGATCTGGGAGATAGTTCCAGAGCTCAGCTGTTGAATAGAAGCAAGTCTGAGAGTAACGTTTCACCCTTGGGTTGGAGAATTGCACAGAGGAGGGGTGGGATTGTGTTGCGTAAAGGTAACACATACTCTACGTAGAAGTGTTATACATTGGGAGACCTCTGAGGAACACTGATTATTGTAGTAGCGTTAGAATAATTAGAGAGATGCAACATTGCGGCGAAGAGAGAGAGATTGCAGAGAGTTTGTGAGTGGACGGGAATTAATGATACGAAAAGCCTTCCTTTCTACTTTGTCTAGGAGTGCGGTGTGACAGGATCCTCCCCACACATGTGAATAATACTAAATACAAGGAAACACTGTGCCCTTGTACAGAGCAAGAAGCTATGCAGGGGTATGGAACCCCTGGAGGCGGTTGAGCACACCCAGCTTCTGGGAGGCTGCCTTAGCAAGACTGGTAATATGGTCCTTCCAAGTGAGAGCAGAAGAAAAAGAGACACCAAGAATATTGAGAGAAGATGAATGATTGATTTTTGTATTGTTAAAGTATAATGGATAGCCCAATGGCTCTGGGAGTTCTGGACAGGTAGTGAGATGAAAACATTGGGTTTTGGAAGCATTAAAGGTAACAATTGGTTTTCTCTGCCCCAATTGGAAATAGTAGTTAGATAAGAAGATCAGTGTTGCATGTCTTCATTACATATGATTTTTGAGAGATTGCTGGCTGGAGTGTTCTGGAAAAGTAATTGAATAGTGTAAGGTAAAGTCGTCTGCGTATGAATGGATGGGACTGGAGGTTCATTTGAGAAGATTATATATGAAAATTAGAAAGAGAATAGGAGATAGGACAGAGCCCTGAGGAACACTGGAGTTGATAGGATGAAGAAGTGAGCGATGGCCATCCATAACCGCAGCAATGGAACGGCCGGAAAAGAAATTAGAGACAAATGCACATATGGAGGAATAGAAACCGAAGTAGGGTAGTTTAGAAATTAAAGATTAGTGCCAGACTCTATCGAAGGCCTTCTATATGTCTCACCGAAGTCCCGAAAGGAGGATGACCATGAGTTAGTAAGATATGAAAGAAGATCACCAGTAGAGCGACCTTTAAGGAAGCCATACTGGTGATCTGAGAGTAGATTATGAGAAGGGAAATGCTTAGGAAATTAGGAAGCAAGAATAGTTTCAAAAACTTTAGACATACAAGAGATGAGAGTATTTTGACGACAGTTGGAGGGTTGAGAGCGGTCCCCATTCTTCGGGCCAGGTTGAATGAGAGCAAACTTCCAGCATGAAGGGAAGACGTTAGAGGAGAGACAGAGATGAAAGAGATTGCCTAGACAGGGAGGCAGCACAGAAGCACATTTTTTTAATACAACAGGGTGAACACCGTCCGGACTGTGGGCCTTCTTAGTATTAAGCCTAGAGAGGGTAGAAAGTACATCTTTAGAAGAGATCAGGATATTTTGCATATGTAGGAGAGTGGGGGCTGGAGAGGGAGGAATACCTACCTAAGGTTACCTAAGGTTGTGTTCGCCTCTTTCCTAGCAGCACCAGAAAGGGGTTGAAATAGGGGAGCTATCCCCCCGCCAAAGGCGGCTTTCTAGGGCCTTTCCTAGCTGATGCTGAGAGGATTGGGTTCTAGTCATGTGGTGATGGGCTGGTCTATCAGAGTGAGAACTGAGCGATCTCTGCCATACCCATACTCTTACTGTTCCTTTTACTTATATATTTTCTAGATCACAATTGACGGCGTCTCTTCCGTGGATTGACCTCCCAATCTACCAAGATTGGAAGCCAAAGCGTCACATTTTTCCTTTGCCCCTCAACTTTCTCTTCATAATTGCTGAGGGGCACAGGGCTCTTGGTGGGGCTTTGGTTTCCCTGGCGTTTCCACACCCTCCTCAGCTCCCCGCCATGGAGTGGCTTCGGTCACCCAGGCTTTATTGTGGTCGGCAGGAAGGGTTCTGTGGGGGCGCTCGGTTATGGCCTTGGCATTGCTCGGGGCCTTGGGGCTGTTTGGCCAGGCAGCTTGGGGAACAACAACAACAACAACAACATTCAAGGTGGAGTTTCTAGCAAAAGTTTGAGTGAAAAGTTCAGCTTTGTCAGAGGAAGAAGTGATGGTTGTGCCATCAGAGTGGAAAAGGGGAGGGAAAGACGAGGAAGAAAAATTGTTGGAGAGGTTTTTGGCTAAGTGCCAGAAAGCTTGGGAAGAGCTAGAGTTGGATAGTTCAGTGCTTTTATTATTGATGAAAGAGTGTTTGGCAAGTCGAAGGACAAATTTGGCTTGATTCCGGGCAGAAACATATGAAGAATGAGAATCTTGAGTTTTAAGGTGTCGGTACCGTTTTAATGCTTCCTCCTTATTGTGGAGAGCGTGAGTAAGCCAAAATTTGTTTGCATTAGTCTGAGAGAAAGAAAATGTAATGTATGCCTCCATGCCCGATAGGATTACCTTTGGTAATGCATTCAGCACTCTCCGAGGTTCCCCGGCCACGTATTCAAAAATCATTCCATGGGAAATCAAAGAAGTACTATCGGAGAGCCTCCCAGAATGCAGCGCCAAAGTGCCAAAAACGCTGCCGGCTGGGAGGATCGGGTGGCCGTACTGGAGGGATAGGACAGGGTACAGAGATAAGTTTATGGTCGGAGGAGCTCAACGGAGAGACAAGATTGACAGTATAAGAAGAAGGGTTAGAAGTCAGAAATAGGTCAAGAATGTTGGGCCGATCTCCAAAGCGATCAGGGATACGAGTGGGTTGCTGAACCAACTGCTTTAAGTCATTTAGGATGGAAAAGATGTAGGCTTGTTCACCAGGTTGGTCAGTAGTATGAGAGGAGAGCCATTGGCGGTGGTGAACGTTGAAATCTCCTAAGATGGCGATTTCCGAGAAGTGAGAGATGGATAGAATATATTCCACTTTAGAGTTTAGATAGTCAAAGAATTTGGGAAAGTTGGAAGAGCTAAGGGAAAGATAGACAGCATAGCAATATTTAGTATGAGAATGACTTGATAGTTTGAGCCATAAAGTTGAGAATTCAGAGGAGTCGAAATCGGGAACACGAGAGCAAGTGAGTTAGTTGTGCACGTATGCACAATATCTGCCTTTGGCTTTGAAACTAGTATAGAGAGAGTATGAGGAAACAGAGAAGGGGCTGCTGGCAGTTGCCTTATACCCCTTTCCCACATGTGCGACTTCATACGATTTTCGTCGCCGAGGACGTAGTCTTGTCAATTCGCATCTAATTTCTGCGACGTCTACGATTTTGACCGTTACAAACAGATAACTAATTATACTCGACGAAGATGTCACCGATGAATGCGATGAAGTCGCCGTCATTCTGTGACGTTATCGGCGAAGTGAGCGATGTTTCGGCGAAGATCTCTGCGAGGAGTGTCACGTTTTAAAAAAATATCTTGCGACATCATGCGATGGACAAAGAAGACTCACCGAATGTTCTGCGGCGTCTTCGGCGGTTCAAGCGATGGTCCGGCGATTACTTCGGCGAGGTTGTCCGAATATTTTTCCGGGCACAAATTCCTGCGATGAACGAACGAATCCACGGCGATCATCGCCAACGCCATCGCAGATACGTCGCCGAGGTGTGCGAACCTGAGCGAATGTCACATGAATGTGCTAAATTCAGTGGCATTAGCATCTACTCACGTTACAATCGCGCAAGTAATTGGCCCCAACAACCACCCACAACCCCCCAAACCTTCCTGTGGTATATAAAGACCTTGACTCGGTCACAGAGAACAATCTGAGTTGAGCAGCCACACCGAGCATAGCTACTCTTCACCACCACCACATTATAACCTCGACCCTTGAACGTGCCTGTTAAATCTTGAGATGGAGAGGATTACGCAGCATCTACGGAGGAATGAACGTGTTGAGCGGGCCCTTGCCACCCAGCGGACGGATCTACTTTATTTGAAATGCCTATTGGAGCTTGCCAGAAGGGAGAAGGAAGCTGACAGGGCAAGGAAGGAAGCTGAGAGGGAAAGGAAGGAGGAAGAGGAGAGGAGAAAACAGATGAACAAGCGGAAATGTTGGACTAGAGACTGGCTGTTAAGGCGAGGTCGATTTGGGGGATATGAAAATCTCCTGAAAGAAGGTGAAGAAGAGGACCCAGCAGATTTTATAAACTTCATGAGATTGGACCCCGCACTCTTTCAAGAAATTCTCAGCAAAATTCGACCCATCATTGCCAAAAAGGACACACACTGGAGGAAAGCCATAGATCCTGGTTTGCGTTTGGCAGTGACGTTGCGTTACCTAGCTACAGGTGACAGCTACAAGAGTCTCAGTTACTTGTTCAGGATAGCGCACAACACCATCTCCAAAATTGTGCCCGACGTGTGTGAGGCTATTGTCAGTGCATACATGGATGATGTAATTGTTTGTCCTACAACACCAGAAGAGTGGAAGGCTGTTGCAAATAGATTTGCTAGCAAGTGGCAATTTCAACATGCTTTGGGCGCCTTGGATGGCAAACATGTTGCCATCAGAAAACCACCCAAAGGTTCCTCTACCTTCTACAACTATAAAGGTTACCACTCCATTGTGCTGCTTGCCATCGCTGACGCTGACTACAAATTCCTCTACATCGATGTTGGTGCGGAGGGATCAGCGTCAGATGGTGGGTTGTTTCTACGAACCCCTATTCGTTTGCTGTTGGAGAGGAATGACGTTGGTGTTCCTGAGCCTGAACCGCTTGAAAACGGGAACGAGGAGATTCCATTCTTCTTCATTGGTGACGACGCATTTCCACTGAGGACCTGGCTGATGAAACCTTACCCAATGAGAGGTTTGGATGATGATCAACGCATTTTCAATTACCGCCTATCCAGAGCCCGGAGAGTGGTTGAAAATGCGTTTGGTATAATGTCTGCCAGGTAAAAGCCGAATTTAAAAAAATATGTCAATTGTTTTAATGTATATTTAAATATATATATATATATAGTTACATTACCATACAGAAAAATATGAATAAATATATATATATGGCTATACATATATACAGTATATATACATCGCAAATTTTATGTGTTTGTGTACATACGGTATATCCACATCCTATGCCCGTATGGCTTCAGGCCCATGTCCACTAACAACATTTGTCCATCTTTAAAAGCTTATAATAACCTGCTGGCTTCACTTTAATATTTGGGATTGGAGTTCGTTGTTAAAAGGATCTGACTTGTGTGGGTTGGTCGCCCTAATCGAGCTTCCCATTTCATTCTCTTATAACGTTTTCATTGAGAAACTAATATATTTTTTCCCCAGACTAACTGTATTTATTGTTTTAACCATTCTCATTACAGGTTCCGGTGTCTGCTAACTACCATGCCTATCCATCCGAATCGAGTTGAATCCGTTGTGGTGGTCTGCTGTTGTCTACACAATGTCCTTCGTGACAGGAATCCCTCTGATCGACGGGGTCTTGTCGTGGAGGAGAACATTGCAACAGGAGAAATCGTAAATTTGGTACGTCCGGCCGACATTCTAGACCGTCTTGGGAGGCAGCGGGGCAACACAACTACCAATGATGGGAAGACTCTTTGTGAGAGTCTCAAACACTATTACAACTCACCAGCTGGGAGTGTGGCATGGCAAAACACGATGATAGGACGAACCCCATCAGAAACCTAAAACATACCCTAATAAAATGTTAAGATAATGTGATTATTGTTTATTTTGTACTCCATGGCATGACCAAGTAATGTGCGTAGTAAGAACACATTTGTTGTATGATAACATATTTTATTCAACAACATCTGGCTAATGTCATATTGGGTGAATATTCGAATTACGTAGACATAATATTATTTACTAGCTACGAACATGTTGTATGACAAAAATGAACGAAACTTACAAACAAATTCCTCTCTATCTGGACCGTGGTGAAACCTGTCTAAAGTACAACCAGGTGGCTAATTATCCGAGACACCCACCCCTCCGACAGTCACACACACACGCACACACAAACATACACACAGCCCCAGGTGGTTAATTGCCCCAATGTCTAATCTCTAACACGACCAACCCTCCAGCCTGCGGCAGTGTCTGTCCACCAGATACTCACACACACACACACACGGTGACAGTTACAAAGTGGTGTACAATCTATCTTATTCTAGTTACATTGTAGTTTATCTTATTGTACCAGTGCCTCCCTACAATCAACCTAGTTGTTCCCCAATTCGTCCCTCCGCCACGACCATTTCAAAGTCCAAGTCTCTCACTCTTGTCCTCTGTAGCGGGGAGGACCTTGTACCCCTGAGACATAGGAGTGCAGACCTGAGAAGAGAGAAAGAGAGCCGGCATCTCATCCAAGTTATGACTTGGCTTCTATGCTGGCACTTTTTCTCCATTATTTGTTCAGCTAATCTGGCATAGAAGACACTTGCAGAAGGTCCCATACCTCCCGACGATGAGAAGACCAGAGGAGTAAAGCTTCCTTGATCCCTGTTCAAAATTCTTTCTTCATAAGCGCGTTTTTTCTCACTTTCTTTTCTCAAGTATGCCGCCTTGTGTCCTCGCTCACGATATGTTTGTGCTCTTGGGTTAAAGATTCTGATGTCGAAAAAAATCCGTTGTCCCCTCGTCCAAAAACCTCGAGCACTTACGTCCACTCTTGCTTCATTTGAAGTATTTGCAGTATTGTGGGCCAAGCGCTGTCCGTCCATAGGCAGAAGTTCCGGTTCGATTCTGACATCATGGCACACCTCGTCCAGCATTTGTGCAGTGATGTCTCGTACTTCATCATGCCGGATACAGATAAATCCTCCTTTCTTACAGGTCATACAGTGGTCAGGGTTGTTTATTTCACCACATGCACATTTCAGCAGCAGGTTCGAAACTGGCCACCCATACCTCAAGGCTACGGCATCATTGAATTCTTGTTTATTTAAGCTGAAGCCTTTTTCCTTTATTGGTAATGATGTGAGCCAATTTTAAGCCCCCGTGTCTTGTGCCATCTCAACTCTCATTTTCAGTTCTTCCCTACATCTGGTCTTAATTTGTTCTAGGCTATGTTTCTGTCTCTCTTCTCTGCTCTTTGTAATTTCCTGTCTTGCATTTCGTTGTTCCTCTTCGTCCACCTCATCATTTTCATTTTGCTCCCGTATTTTTTCTGTCAGAGACGTAGTAAGTTAAAGGGAATTTTGGTACTCATGAGGTGCCACCTCCGCTGGGTTTATGCTCCCCATACCTCCGAACCTTGGCGGAAGAGCTAATAGATCTCTTAGCTCTTGCGTGACGCCTTCCATCTCTGTTAAAGCTGGTATGAATGCTCCTCTGATTGCTTCTTCCAGCGGTTGGAGCATCTGTCTAATGTCAGGCACTGTTCTCATAAGAAAGGTCCATCTGTGCTTAACACCATATGTGAAGGCAGTATATGCAGCATACGGTTCAGATTTCGTAATGTCTGCCAGGGTTTTCACTTCCTTTACCCACTCCGCTACCTTTTTTCGCACATAGTCTCTCTTGCATTCTTCTGTGCCTATTACTGCTCCCAAATGGCGTTGACTCTCCTTTGTAATCTTCACTCCTGTCCCATCAAAAGTCCGCAGCGCTTCTTCATACTTGTTTTCTTTCACTATTAGTACAGATTTACTAGCATTCGGATGGTACCCAATGACTTCGCCCACCGATTGTACTCTCCGCCACCATTCTTTGAGATCCCCTATTTTTCCTGCACCTGTGAGGTCATCTGCATACGCCACTTGTTTCACTCGGGTTACCTCATGTTTTATTTTCTGCTGCAGAATAGATAGTGCCAGAAATACATTGCCAGTAATTGTAGTTTAGTAATGTTTTGTAGTTTAGTAGTGATAGTAATACATTGCCATTGCCACTGGATCTCCTTGCGTTGTTCCTTCATTTGATTTGAGAATTTTCATTTCTTCCTTCTTTGTGCTTCCAACTATATACAGGTTAGCTGGCTCCTTATAAGTATTTTCTATGTACTTTGCGATGCTCGGGCATTTGATCCTGATGTTGTGAATAGCTGCCTCCCTATTCACACACACACACACACACACACACAATTTAATAATTGTGTACTTTTTAGAGGAATTATTTGCATACTTTTATCGTACGTATAGTAATATAATACTACATTTTTATATTAAAAAAGTTAGTCAACTATTGGCATTCAGGTATATAATTAATATTTACTATTCATTGACTAACATTTGGCTTGTTTTCATTTTGTGTCTAGGAAATATATGACAATCATTATCTCGCTTATATATATTTTGTTTTCATAGGTAAAGTAATATATTAATAATCTCTGTTAAGGTAACGTACGTCTTTATCATTAATAACAATTATTAATTGATTTATACTTTTATGAGTTTGATTGTGTGTAGCACACACACACACACACACACACACATGCTCAGTGTGGCGTACGTGACAATCGACATTGATATGTTAGTCGTACAAACATACACGCATTGTATTTTATATTTCATTAATCTCACCACCACACCAAAGACTACCAATGAAATTATTCTAATTATTATATGATCCACCTGGAATCGAACCAGGGTTAGCACACGGCTTGAATGAACTCGTCAATCGCTTTATAAATTCATTTCATCATTGTGAACTTGTTCGAGTATTTGATAATGCTATTATTTTCGTAGGTATATATATTAACAGTTTCTTATATTCACAAAGTATCAAGTATTAACATTCAAGTCATTCAATATTATTTAATATTCTTTTATAACAATTTGTATGTATTTTATTTCTTGTATTAAATATTAATATTATTTATTATTCATTTATTAAGTTTTTCGTATGATCTAAATTTTGTGTATAAGAAATATATAAGATTTGTTTTCTTTGTTAAAATGTTATATTATAGATATTGTACCGCCAATGTCTCATAAATAAGTTTATTTAATTTATCCAGGTATTTGTGAATCACTGTACATTTTAACTTTAGCGGAACAACAATTTAGATAAATGTTTAACAAAGAAGCTAACTAAATTGTAAAGTATACTTTATCATCAATGAAACAGGGAAGAGGGGAAAATAATAGAAAATTTTAGTTTTTTGTTAATACCTTTATTTACATAAAAATAAAATGTAATTTATTAATTTAATGTGTCCGACCATGCTGGTTGACGAGGCAGGGGTATGAATCATCATGTCCATCGTTGTGACCGGTGACATGGCCACTGGTGTTTGCCCAGGCGACAAAATTGGGAAGAGCCCAGGTGAAGCTGAAGGTGAAGGTGTTGTCCCTGGCATCAACGTGGTTGGGGTAGAGAGACGTGGAGGTTGGCCATGGTAGGGTAGTGTGTAAAGTTGAGGAGGTTATCCCGGAAGAAGTGGAGTAGCAGGTGGATGAAGGAGGTGACCCGGCAGTTGTGTCGGCGCCCGCGGGTCGCCCGGAGGATACGCCAGCGGTAGCTGGTAGTGTACAGGCGGATAATTTAATGGGGCCACGTAGGTGTTGGTCGTTGACACAATTGGCAACGGTGTCACCGTTACTGGTGTGTCCGCCAGGCTCGTGACCACAGGAACTATGGTTGTGCCGCCACAACTGCAGGTCCTGATGCCTGGATTGCCTGTAGTGCCTGCTGATCAATGTTGCACATCAACTCATCCACCATCAGAGGGTCTATCCTCATGAGCTTATACTCCAGGGCATCACAGTAGCTCCGTATCTGTGTGTGGAGCAATGATTTACCCTGGGCCGGCTTCTCCCGCGTGTCGATGAAGTCCTCGTATTTGCTGAGGAGCTGAATAAGTAAAAAAACATACATTAATGTCACAACAATATTAATTAAAAGATATTTAATGACCATGATGAAGTGTGATGATGGAAATATGATTTCTGTTTTCTGTTTGAAGAACTTATAAAGTATGAGTAAAAAGGCATAAATATATTTAACTCTATACATATAGATATATATATATTATATTATATATATATATTACGATTAAATGCTTACTCTGTTCAAATGCAGGGGATCTTCTTTGGCCGGGGGCGCCGCCAAACGTCCACGTTTTGCCCCTAAAATATAAATACAATAAATACAATATTGTATATACAATAAATACCCTATCGAACTTGTCAAGCATTATAAAGTCAAACATAGTAATAATCTTACACACAACCGAAAGTTAATATGGGCATGTAAATATACGTTACTATATATAGCAAATGTTTACATATATCATTGTTCGTACCTTCTTGCTGCTGATCCTTGGTTCCTTTAGGGAAACATTTTCCTTAAGGAAGGAAAATGTGTCCCAAATCCACTGATCCCTCATTGTCCGGGTTTTGGCTTTGGAACCGCTCTTTCTGGTGAGGTTGAGGAGTTTCCCGTACCGTGTCCTCATGTTTCCATAAGTTTAGACACATGAGCCGCTGAAAAGGAAACGAGAGAGAGTGCATTACAAACATCAAGAGAATATGTCAATATTTTATGAGATTGAGGGGAGATTATTTAAAAAAAAAAAAAAGGGGGCAAGCGCTAGATATCGACAGAAATATCACATTTTTCACTTGTCATGTTGTTAGATTATTGTGTAAATGTGTTCATAGTACCACGTTCATCACACAAACTATTATATAGATTTACAAATAACTCATACCCACTTACCTGGTAAATTCAGTTGCTTCCCTTTCTTCTCGAAAATGCGCACCTTGTAGTTCTTGTCGTGGTAACGAGCGTCTGACTTGGCCCATAGGGATGGGTGATTCTGGATCCAATCTGCCAGGTCGTTTTCCATGGTGGCAGTTATGACTCCGTATGTGGCAGCAGCGTCGTCACTGTCGGAGGACGAGTTCTCCTCCGGGGTAATGTTGATCTGGTCGATGTCATCTTGGCTCCTGTGGACCTCAACCACCAATTCGTCCTGTGTGGAGAAAAGTTGCTGGTTCGGCTGATTTTCCTGGGGCCTATCCACATCCATTGACGTCCCCTCTCCTACAGCACCCGGCATGGCAAGCAGAACATCATCGGCTTGCATGACGGGCGTCTCACTCTCAACAGTTGTCGTGGTCGCCTTGTTCTTGTTCACCTTCTTGTCCACCTTCTTCGTCACCTTCTTCAGCGTTGGTTGTGCCTTGGGAGCCATGGTAAAATGGAGAGTGTTGGTAGTTTGGAGAGTGGTGTGTTGATTGGTGACTGGAAACTGTGGAATGACCTTTTCGGAGCTGTACCGCAGCCTATATACCCCCTGACCTGACCTCACCTCTGACAGACGTACAATGGATACAATGGAGACCTGACTTGACCTGACCTGACCTGACCTCACCCCCCCTCAAAACTAAAATTGAGGTACAGGGTGACAATCCCTTTTTATTACACACCTCTCGTCGAACATCCTCTTTGGCCTCGCCGAGGTGTGTCGTGAGCGTCGGCGGCGTAGCAAGGCCCTTCGCATGCCTTCTGCTGCCTCGTGCAGAGTGTACCCCTGGCGGGTACACCCTCGGCGAGTATTAATCCGCACGGCGGCGATTAATCGACGAGGAAATCGCCGGTGATTATTGGGCATCGGCGATGTTCTAGGAACATCTGGGATCATCGGCGGGCCATCGTGCGACGTTTTGGAACATTTTGACATATTTTTTCGTGCGACACCCTCGCCGACGTCGTCGATGATCCCCGAGGGCCTCGCGGATCATTCTGCAATGATCGACGATGCTTGCGAGGGCAACGAACCTAGTGAGTCCTCGTCCCCAATTTTAAACAAACCGAACATTTGCGACGACCCGCGAGGGTCCACGCGAGGCCGGCCGAAGCATGCGATTATTATGCGAGGGTATACGTTTATTGTCCGGAATGTCACGAATATGGGTGCTGCCGGTGAAAATCGTAAGAAATCGCACATGTGGGAAAGGGGCATTAGACACCTAGGTTTCAGTGAGAAAAAGAAGATCAGGTTTGTAGGAGAAGAGATGGTGTTCAACTGAGTGAAAATTAGAAGAAAGCCTGCGAATATAAATATATATATATATATATATATATATATATATATATACAGTATATATATATATATATATATATATATATATATATATATATATATATATATATATATATATATATATATATACAGTATATATATATATATATATATATATATATACAGTATATACTGTATATATGCGCAATTTGTGAGCAAAATATCACATCAATAATGATGGATTTTATATTATTAGTATAGAATAGGGGTAACGCTAGGTTAGCATAGGTTTGCTTATATCAGGAGAGTTTATATTAGGGAATGATAGACCAAGTTAGGTAAGGCAATAATAGGCCATAGGTTACGCTGGATTGAAGTAGAATTAGTTAGCCTAGAATAAGAACAAATAAGTGACATTAGATAGTAAATCATCCAATAAATAATTTAAGGCACTATATTTGTTTTCTTTTTTTGGAACAATCGAACATAAAGTAAATGAGAATCTGCAGAAAGGTGATTCCTTTCACACCATACCCATTACGTACACGAGCCATCAAATTGTATGTTGACGCTCTCTATCGTTCTGGATCCTACTATATCGCTCGGAAGTCTATTCCACATATTAGTCCAGTAAATCTAGCAATCATTTAACTGGACCTAGAACAAATTGCAATAGAAGGTTTTTTGGCTTTAACTTGTTTATTAGGTCCCTCTGATGAACATATAAAAAGTCTCCAACTTTTGGACACTGGGAAAGTGGTTAATTTGCATAAATTCAAGATGGCCGCCGTCCAAAGCTTCAATTTACAGATAACTTTTTTCTGGCTGCTCCTAGACCCTATAAATGTATTACAAACAACGTTTTTTGGCTTTAACTTGTTTATTAGGTCCCTCTGATGAACATATAAAAAGTCTCCAACTTTTGGACACCTGGAAAGTGGTTAATTTACAGCCGAAAAACCTTACAGACAGGCTGAACTGTCTCTTTCACAAGGGGTGACACAGGCACTTTGTGCTTGTATGGGTTTTTTGACCTGTTGTCCCTCTTTTTTATAAAAAAAAAAAAAAAAAAAAAAAAAAAAAAAAAAAAAACGTAGTATGACGTCATTCAGAGCCAATTATGTAATTCATGATAGGAGTTCGTATTCACTTGGATCATCGGTGCTTGCATCAAAGTTGCTATTTTGACAGAGTCCTTTACATTGACCACATGCACTGGAACATTCAAGCTCATTCCGTTTGCAACTACAGCGTTGAGTGTCACAGTTGCCCTTACACTGACATCTGACCAATTTCAGTAGTGAATCAGGAGCCACTGGCGAATCCATCGTCTTCGGTTCAAGCTGTCCCTTCCGCAGACACCAGCCCCATTTCTCGGGGTCCACACAGTTCCCCATCCATTCCTGGACCTGACAATAAACTCGGAACGAGTGGTATTTGGCTGCATCGGTTGTTGGGGGAAGGCTGTGAACTTCAACGGTAGTTGAACTTTTTGCCACCTTGTTGCAAAACTTTGTCTTTCGCAGTCCGTCAAGGGTGTCATTTCCTTTTCCCCCGTACAAATAAACCAAGGCCTTTTCACCAGCTGATGATATCGCGTCTTTACTTCCACTTTGGCAACAGAATGCTTCTATACATTTCAAGAAACCGTTGTCTTCCCTCACTTTCCTCAAGGCAGCCCCTTTACCAATACCATACAGTCGTGAGGTTGTGTCACATCCACAGAGTGCATGGACAACTGGCAGGACACGACAGATGCTTTCACCGAGAGCTTCTGCTACTGAGTTAATATGCCAACATTTCCCACCTTCCTTGCTCGACTTGAAGTACAAATCATTCATCCCTCGTTCCGCATAATGACACAACAGCACCAACAAGTCTGTGTCCTCACCTATCACATATGTCACGGTTTCCCTTGCATGCTCAATTCCCTTCTTCGCAATCATGACATCTGCATCTGCTGGCGCATTGACACAGTCAATTCCATTTGCCTTGAATGTTTCACACAATAAGTCAATGAAGTTTTGCTTATTGTCCGAGTTTGACAAGAAGTTTTCCTTTTTTGACCGAAGGGGCATGGTTGGAGTGAACATCACCTTTTGACCAAAGACTCCTTTTGATCGTCGATTGTGTGTCATGTCCTTGGTAGTAGGTCCTGATTTATAACCGTCGAATACAACCACCGGGTTGAGAAAGTTTTTGGAAACATGCTTCATGTACATGCTTGCAATGTCCTCAAATGTGTCACCCTTCTTCCATGGAATCCTTTGCAATAAGGAACCACCATCCAGAACATGGGTCACAGTCCTTTCTTCCTCAAATGATTCCAATGACGACTTGGGAACAACAGCAGCTATCTCATCTCCTAGCTGTGGTTTATTGGCTTCCCTGAGCCTCCCCCACTTATCGAACAGAGCAGTAGGGTAGCTAGACAACTCATACGCAAAGACCTCTTCAACACCTAAGTCCCTGTTATTAGCAAAGATGAGGAGCCTCTGGAAAAGGAGCTGTGGGTCGATTGGTACTTTTTCAGCACTGATTGTAACCTTTGCACCCAACGACTCAACTTGATCTTTCTTCCTAAATGAAAAGTCAAAAGCATTGCTACCTTCCATCTTCTGCACAATGTTCATACCAACCTCATACAGTAAATGAGGATTGGCCGAGGCTGGTCCTGTCACACCGTTGGCAATATTCCTGAGTTCATTTGATTCTTGAAATGGATCATAATCCTTGAAGAATGCGAGAACCTTCTCTGTGTCCTTCCTATCTCGTTCACGCCTTGCTTCAGTCATTTCTTTGTGCTGCTCAGAGGTGTGGAAATGCTTCCCTGTCAGTTCTTGCATAACTTCACTCACCTCAGCGCAGGCTGGCATAGCAAGTAACCAGCGCAGGCGTTGCGTTTCCTCCATGCCCCTACCACGTGTCAATCCACCATTCGTTTTCAAAGAGCGCATCAAAACCTGCTCTATAACCAAGTCGCTTGGCAGTCCTGCCCACAGCCGATCACTTCGGCGGATCACAAATAGACCGGAGTTCAATTGACAGAACATGTCTGGGTTGAGCTGCTCAAGTTCAATCATGTCTTGAATGTACACATGGGCTGACTTGGCATAATTGTTATGACCACACGCTGCAAAGTACGGCAACATCTCCTGGAGTGTTCCGAGGTACAGTAGGAAATCGCCCATTCTCAGTGCCCTCAGGAAGCGACGCAGCAGGTCAATCATGTCCATGTATTGAATCCATAGCTTTCCCATCTTATGCTCTGCTAAGGAGCTCTTCTCAGCTTTAAGTTTTTCAGAAATTCTGTTGAAAACGTCTTTACTGCAGACTTCATCCGGTGAAACGTCTTCACGCAACAGCTTATCCAAAAGATCTGCAGCCTCCTGGAAGTCCTTGCATGCGTCACTTTCCTCATCTACCATTGAGAGGTTGACACCGTATGCCCTGCCTAACACAATCGAACTCAAGGCTGTGTCAACCAAGAAGTGGCCTCTGATTGCTCATGCATAGGCTTTCCCACTCAGCATTTGGGTCACAGCATTTTCAGCGTATATAAGTTCCAAAACCTCCTTAAGCCCAGATGCTTCCATAACATGGCCCATGCATCCCAAAAAGCTCATCACAGAGTGAAAGCCACCAAGGTTCAAAACAATGGGTTTCAGTTCGCTTCCTTCCTTCTCATGAACAATGATCGTCTTCGCTTTCCAATAAAGCGCCCTCAGCTTGACTGTTTCTCCTTCGTCTAACGTGTTTGAGCAAATGCCGCAGGGATTATGCACCACCTCTTCTTCCATGGCTTCGGTAGATGTCGCACCAATCTGTTGAAACAAGAAACAAGATGATGGGATTAGTATAGGCCTAGGCAAAATGTAATAGACAATAATGTGCAGTAAAGGTAGGGCTTGACCTAGAACAAATTGCAATAGAAGGTTTTTTGGCTGTAAGGTTTTTTGGCTGTAAATTAACCACTTTCCAGGTGTCCAAAAGTTGGAGACTTTTTATATGTTCATCAGAGGGACCTAATAAACAAGTTAAAGCCAAAAAACCTTCTATTGCAATTTGTTCTAAGTCCAGCCCTACTTTGACTGGTCTATATGTACAACTCTCTTACCAAACCAGTATTTGCATAAATATTTTATGATCCAAGTTGAAATCATATGTTCGAGTTCATTCGCCCTCGCTGAACTTCGGTACATCTTTCATGTCTACTTGAACATCTCTATCATCTAATGTCTAACTCGACGTCTCTCTAACGAATGCAATCCTAATTCATTATTTAGTCATAGATGTAATGGGGATATGATAGAAGTGTTCAAGTGGGTAAGATAAAGTAATAAAAGGGACATGGGGTGGATAATGTTGTCCTAGTGGAAATCTCTGAATGAATGTATATAATTTATAAAGATGTGAGCGTGAGAGTTGAAAGATGTGTGTGCTTTGTTGATGTGCGTGTTGTGTGTATGTGTGAGTGTGTGTAATATCCGAATATGTAAATATGTCGTAATTGTGTGTGTGTATGCGTGACTGTTTATGTGTACCCTCTACATACCTTGCATGCATGCATGTGTATGTATTGCAGTGTTTGGAGATATGATTGTGTAGTTGTAAAATATATTTGCGTGATTGTGATTGTTTGCATGTCCGTAGAAATAATGTATGTATGCATGTCTTTGTGTGCTATCTACAAACTCCACCCACACATTTTCGATGTGTGTTATCTCTCTGTCTCTCTCTCTCTCTCTCTTGCTGTACACACACCCAGAATGTTTGAATATTAGCCAATTATTTATATTTTGCTAAACGTAATCTCTTAAAATTGGGTTAATTCAAATGTCAATGTATTTAATAAAAAAATAAATGTGTAATATATCTACATGGTAGATCTCTTGCAATCTCAATCAATTGTTTCCGTGTGATAATCATTAAATTAAACAGTGATGATGGCACAACCTATTAATATTACTGATTTGGTGTTATACTAAATAATAATTGGAAATGGATATCACTAGCATTCAAACTATTTGTTTGTACATTTCCAACACAATATTTTTGTTTTTAAATTCTTCTGTTAATGTAACATCTCCATGTAAAGAATGTTATCTATTTAATAACCTGTGATAAATGTGGTATACAATATGTTGGAAAGACGGAGCGATGTTTAAGAGAATGAGCCTACGGGCATAGAGCAGGAATAAAGAACGACATCGACTCCAAGATTCTTCTATATAAGCATTTTAACACAGTTTGTACAACATTTGATTTTAAATACAAAATTATAGAAATTGTTCAAAATAATCAAAATATTTTAGATAGAGAAAATTATTGGATTGGAAAATTAATGACCATCTATCCATTTGGACTTAACAATCAAATCAAAAGTGTAGGCAACATTTTGTATAAAGATTTAAAAAAAAAAAACGATTTTAATAACCCATATTTTAACTTCCCCGTTTTAAACAGAACACCTGGTAGACAGGTAATAGAAGACTAAATTAATTTAATAAAAAGAAAAACAGGTCGAATATTAACACGATTGTCAATAATTTATATTCATTATATCAACATTTCGGAATTAAAAAAATAAAATATTCATTGAAAGGCCTACAAAAGAAAGGTTTTGCTCCTTTTATAGAAAATATTTTAAACAATAAAAATAATTTCACAAATAAATTTAAGAATATAGTCTTTGCTTTTATGGGATATATTAGAGATAATTCTAGGAAATCCAAAGATAACCCTATTAAAGATAAAGGTATATCCACTTTACATTATTCCTCTAAAATTTTAGACAAAATAAATGTTAATAGTCTTATTAATTCAAAGAAAGTTAAGTCCATGTTACCAGATGGTTGTAAAGATGTCAAACCATTAATAGTATATTCATATGAACGACCTGTTGGGTCTATTATTTGTAATTATAATAAAGTTTTAGGAAATCTTTCAGCTAATGATATTTTCAATAATAATAAATGCGTATGTGAAAGTCATGGATATGCCAGCTAGCAGACGTGATGCACTAGCAAAGTTCATTTATAGTCCGATATGTCATATATTAACAGGTGATGTAGAACTAGTTAAACATTTTGCAAACAACAAATTAGCGGAGATATGTCGTAAAGGGTTTAAATTTAGAATAGGGAATAATAAAGTAATATGGGACAAAATTGTAAACGATATTGTTTTTTCAGTCAATAGATTAAAAGAGAAATTGTTAAAAATTGTGCGATGCGAGAGAGCTGGAAGCATGGTCTAAATTATTAATTAAGTTAATTAGAACTAAAACATTCTCGCTTAAAAGTGAATTTAATCTTTCAGATTTTGTAGATTATAATTACAACAAGCTTAAAACTGATATAATAAATGTACATAAACATTTTGTAATCACTACAGTAGATAAAGCCAGCAATAATTATAGCTTCACATGTAAGACATTTTATCTTGAAAACATGAAAAAAGAATGAGGCATTAAAGGTAACATATTACGTAAAAATATTTGTGGTAATTCTGTTTATGAAATTCAAAATAATCTGAATATTGATAACTTAATCGATGAACATACCAAGAAAAATGTAACATTTGATATTAAACTTTCTGATAAGAACAAGTGCATTGCAAAATTATACATGTTATCTAAATTTCATAAAAGACCTTATAAATATCGCTTTATTGCTGGAGCAAAATTTGCTACCACTAAAACTCTGTCAGAAAAAGTCGTAAATTGCTTAAAATACATTAAGAGTAACTCATAAATGTTGAGGTATGGTGGTGAGATAGTGATAGAATGGGTATGGAAAATGTGCAAACTAGCATGGGAGAAGGGGAGTGCACCCGATGACTGGAAGACTGGCATAATAGTCCCCCTATATAAGGGCAAAGGGGAAAGAGGAGTGTGTGGTAACCACCGAGGAATATGTCTTCTAAGCGTAGTAGGGAAGGTATACAGTAGGGTAGTGATTGAGAGAGTGAGAGTGAGAACGGAGAAATGGATAGGCGACGAGCAGGGAGGTTTTAGGAAGGGAAGAGGATGTGTAGATCAGATTTTTACCCTGAATTGTGTTGTGGAGAAGAAACAAAAGGTGTATGTTGCCTTTATGGACTTGGAGAAGGCCTATGACAGAGTGGATAGAGAAGGTTTGTGGAAAGTACTTAGAATATACGGAGTAGAGGGCAAGTTGCTGAAAGCAGTGAAGAGCATGTATGAGGGTGCAAAGGCGGCAGTACGTGTGGAGAGTGAGCAGAGCGAGTTCTTTGACCTGAATGTTGGTTTGAAACAGGGTGTGTGATGTCCCCGTGGTTGTTTACTGTATATATGGATGGAGTTATGAAAGAAATACTATCAAGAGCAGTGGATGTTGGTGTATCGCTGAAAAGGGAGGGAATTGAGTGGAACCTACCTATACTGCTGTTTGCGGATGATACAGTTCTGATGAGTGATAATGAATGGGAGTTGCAGGGTCTGGTAAATGAGTTTGGAACAGTGTGCGAAAAACGGAATTTGAAGGTAAATACGGGGAAGAGCAAGGTTATGGTCTTCGAAAGGGGTGAAGTCACAGAGTGTGAGGTGAAGCTGAACGGTCAGGCTATGGAGATCGTCAACTCTTTTAAGTATCTGGGCAGTGTGTTGAGTAAAGATGGGACTATGGATGAAGAGGTGCGGGAGAGGGTACAACAGGGGAAGAGGGTTGTAGGAACGCTAAAAGCAGTAACAAGAAATAGGGTGGTCAGTATGGAAGTGAAGAAGTCCTTGCATGACAGTGTGGTAATCCCGACACTGACTTACGGAAGCGAAGCATGGACGTTGGTTGAGAGACTCAGACCAAGAGTGAGAGCAGTGGAAATGAATTACTTAAGGAGTGCGTGCGGAGTTACATGGAGGGATAGACAGACTAATGAGGAAGTAAGAAGGAGGTGTGGTGTGGAGGTAGATGTGCTGCAAAGTGTGAAAAGGAACAACTTGAGATGGTTCGGCCATATGGAACGTATGGAAAGCGAGAGAATGACTAAGAGGGTGTATGAGAGCGAGGTGGAGGGACAGAGGGGGAGAGGTAGACCGAATATGAGGTGGAAGGATGGAGTGAGGAAGTACATGAACGAAGGTGGTGCTGGTTGGGGGGAGGGGCGTCGACTGACTGGGGACAGAGGTGCATGGGGCGGTTCGTTCGTGGCCACCCCTTCGGGGATCACGGCGTCAGGCAATAGATAGATAGATAGATAAAATATATTGTAATACCATCATGAGAAGAACTGGCATTAACTATTATTGGAGTGTTGACAATTCCTTAGAAGTTATTGATAACATAAATACCATGCCGAAAGTTACCTCGGTACATAGCTTCGACTTTTCAACTTTGTATACCAATTCGCCTTTAGATTTAGTATATTCAGAGCTTTGCTTTATTATGGATTTGCACTTTGACAGGTTCGTTAGGAATGGTAATTATTTCATAAATGTTTATACATATTTTAATAATGCATCACTTAGCTCTACTCCTACTAGTTCAGTATATTTTGATAGAACTAAACTTTAAAATGCCCTTAAATTCCTCCTTTTCAATACTTATGTTAGATTCGGGCCTTACATTTTCAAACAAATATTAGGAATTCCTATGGGTGGAAATGCTAGCCCTTTAATTGCAGATTTATTCTTGCTTGCTTTAGAATTTAAATATATAAAAGAAGTTGACAGTAGCAAGAAAAATAAAATCCCAGAAAAATTAGCACTTGCTAAATTGTTAAGTAATAATAGTAGATATATTGATGATATTCTTGTTTGCAATTTGTTAAATTTTAATCAAGTGCGAAACTTATTTATCCTAATTCTATTCCCCTCACACAATGTAAAGTAAATGATTAAGTTGAACATTTTCTTGATATAAATATAGAGATTGTTAATGAACAGTGCATACTTAAAGTATATCACAAAGTTGATGATTTAAATTTTAACGTAATAAACTTTCCTTTCCCTAATAGTAATATCGATAGTAAAATAACTTATAATTGTTTTTATTCCCAGTTAATAAGATTTTGTAAAATTTGCACTAAAGTAGATGACTTCTGGGCTAGAGCTAGGTTACTATACAAACTCTTAGTAGACAGAGGTTTTGAGGCAAGTCAATTGTTACATAAATGTAATCTTTTTAGGGTCAATGATTGTGACTGTATGCTAAAAATTGACATAAATAATTTTAATCAAGCATTTTTAACTTGAAGTTTCTTGTATAACCTCTGCTTACTTTTTGTCTGTTTGTATTTATTGTTTATCTGTTTCTTTTTCTTTTTCTATTAGTAATATTGATGATATATTTTTTAAATTGATTGTTCTTGTTAAAAGAGTACTCTTTGTTTAAATCTGTTGTTGCTTCTTCATATTTTGCAATTATTTGTCTTTATATGATATGTATTCATTGTCGATAGTATCAATTGCTTGCTTTTGCGATTTCCTTAGTTTATTTGTACGATAAATGTAGGTTATTTGTAGGGTAGTTATTGAAAGGGGTCATTTGAGGCATGCTATGATTACAGGTACCTACCCGATAGCACTATCGTTAGTGAGTGCTATATATGTTTTTTGTAATATTATAGATATCTTATCAATATTTGTATTTTGGACTATTGTTAATGTCTTGTCAAGTTGCAAATTTGATGTTAATAGAACATTTTAACAATATTTGTAGTTTCTTTTATTCATGCAGAGTTTAGTAAAAATTTGCCAGAACGTCCCGAGCTTCCCAAATTGACTAATTCCCTGAACGTGACGCTAGTGCGTTGTTATATGTGCGATTAGTTTGCTTGGGAACCAGATTAACTTGCTCATGTAGTAATGTACACCCTGTGTGGTGGATTGTGTTCTTTCATTTAATAAATTTTATTTTAGTAAGCGTTGTTTCAACATAGCGATTTTGATATGTTGTTTTTACTTTATATTGTCTTTGTCCCAGTTTTGGTTTGACTTTGTTTGCAAGTTTTACATTTTAATTTGTTTATGGTAATACAATATTTCCGTTTCAAAACATCTTTATTGTTTCTCTGTTTTAAAATGTAATTTATTTAATTCTGTGATTCAAATACCCTTGAATTCGAGTTACTTCTAAGGAATATCAACTCGTCTTTATTTCCTTTATACTTATTTCTTATATTATGTATAATTTTTTGAAATCCTCCCTCCTTCTCTCTCTCTCCTCCCTCTCAAATACACGTGATTAGAGCTTTTGGCGTACAATTGAGATATTATAACATTGACCTTTCTTGTTGATAACAGCCAAACCAAGACCACGTAATTTGGCTAGGAATAGTCTATTTATAGAAATTAATCCAAAATGTATCAAGTTAATCAATTAACTCTCTCACGTTTTCTTAAGTTTCTTGGAAACTTCCTACCATACTGTTCACTCTCAAGTACTACCGCGAGACGATACAAGTATATGTTATCACTCTATTTTACCCCACAATAATCACCACTAAATGCAATGTATTATTCATTCAAAACTATAGCAAAACCCATACTATTATATATCCTGAGAAAAATATTCCATAGGATCAAATTATCACATTAAAAAACTATTATATAAGAAATATTTAATAGTGTTTCCAAGTTTACACAGTAATAATTTTGTTATAAGTGGAGCACTAGATATATTTAATTTAACATTAGAAGCATTGTTCATGCTCATTCCATGTGTGTCAACAGAATTTATCGTCAACAGTGGATTATATATGAATAAAATATGAATCGGTACTTGGGACTAAAAATTATGCATGCGTAACCAAAATATTCATTCTACATAGATTTTCAGCAAATAAAATTATGCTTAGTGCGATCTATTATATCTCAATTAAGGCACTCTCGTTCCTTCTTTTGTTGATGTAACCATCTCAGGGTTAGGGAAATGTTGTACTGTTCAGTTCCCTCATGGTATATTCTGTAGTTTTTCTACCCTTATTATTGTGCAATGCTACGGAGAAAACATGCACTGCCGATAGGTACGTGTAGGCCACGGGATACCTGGCTGCATGCTTGGGGTTTGGGACGAAGTTGCAGGCTCAGGGTTTGGAGATACTGCACCCCTCACTTGGGTTCTCTGCTTACGTTTCCATCTCGCTCAGCATTTACTGCCTCAGAGTATTGGAACCAAGGAAGGGACAACCGGTCCTTCACTAGGGCTGTTATTTACTTTGGCTTTGATAGCCGATTGTGATGCAGCGAACAAACGAAAAGAGTAGTGGAAGTGGATTAGGGGGAAGTGGGGATAGGGCAATGATAAGTTGGATTAAATTAATTTTAGTAGGATAAAAAGATGTCCAGGCTTAACTTGACTGCCTGATGGTTCTCAGAGGGTGCAGCACAGCAGGATGACCAGTCCCGACAGAGGAAACACTGGGTCGGGAACTGGGAGGCAGAATATGTGGGCTATTGTACGGGTAAAGGGTTCTAGGCAATATTATCCTCCCGGCTCAACTGGGAGTCCCGTACTAATAGCCCACAGCTCCCTCTTCTAGATGGTGTTCGTGGTGGTCTCCATTGTTAAGGGCTGTGTTTTTTTCAAGTCGGCGGCTGCATTGGTGGTGTTCTACCAGCCATTCCAAGTTGTTGGTGTGTTTTTTACTCAGGATTTTGGTGTTCTGGGTCATCTTCTTGGTCTTCTTCAGATTCTTGGGCTGCTTAGGTGGTGAAGGTGATGAGAGGGCTTGCTCAACCTCCATTGATGGTACTTGAGTGTCGTCCTCTTCAAGTTATTGTTTGATGACTTCTTCTTGCTCAGCTTGTTGGTGGAAGATCTCAATGAATGGCGCCATTGTTAATTCCTTCTTGGCCTCAGTCGTGGTTGTTGGAGGTCCTACTTCTTCTGCCTCAGTGGTTGGAGTTGTGGTCGAGTTGGCTTCAGCTGTTTCTTCTTCAGCAGCCCCTCCTTCAGCTTCTACTGGAGTAGTTCCTTCTGATTCAGGTGGACAGTTGTTTCTATTTAGTAGCGCCTTGATGGTCAGACGCTTGTTTGGAGTGGGTGTCTGACTTGACCCCTCTGGGCTTTTTCCAACAGTCCTCTAGGTACTATTATACTTGGGAGGTTGATGGCCTGAAGGAGGGCAGGTAGGTATTGCTGGAGGTTGTTGTTTCCCTCAGCAAGAGCCATGTCCGTTCTGATGATGATATCAATAGTTATGGATATATCATTAGGCAGGTCCAGACTTGTTGGTCTAATATCTCTTTCAAGAGTCTGCCTCCCCTTCAGGTCTTGGGCATGATGTGAGCCCTTGGATCACGTGACCAGAGCTGCCTCAGGACCCCTTACCCCTTCTTTGATATGGAATTCTACCCTCTCTCCGTCGCCGAGAGAGGATACAACTTTCTTGGGTTTGTTTCTGATTTACGTTTATGTACACAAATATCAGTGTTTGTGTCATCCCTGGTGATGAATACGAAGCCCTTCTTCACGTTGAACCATTTAACCTTACCAGCAACAGGAGTGGAGGTTGCAGAAGACATCGTGGTGGTGGTGGAGAGAGGAGGAGGATGTGTGTGGTCGCTTTCACTGCTCAACTCGGAATGTGATGCAATGATTGTCGAGACTCGCAAGTAACTCGACAGTTTAGGTTAACTAAATATACTGGAAGTTCAAATTAGGCGCCAGTATTAGGCTAAGCTATATATCTTTATAAAAGATATGTACTATTTCGTATGAAGTCTCTATGGGTTTATTATCCATAAATATATCTTGTTATCACTATAATTAATCCGGTATATCTTGTAGTTAGTTGAATGACGCATTGGTGGATAAGATATTAACTGCGCATGCATCATTTTCGGGAATCTGCGGGTCCCTCCCACAAGACAAACCAGACTCGCTTTTGCTACCATCTCAACAACACCTTCTCGCCGCTCTCACTACAAACCACCTGTTCATGCTAAGTCACTCTAATTCTTAACTCCTAGTGGCCACTATACCTTCTATCTATTCCTAATTCTATCCTTGAGCTATCCATCATTATCAACGATTAAAGTAAGTTAACTCTTATAAGTTTATAGGTAAATTACACTTTGTTTACTCTAGAATTCCTATAAATTGGTCCTTCTAATCTCGAAACCTTTGCCATATGCTAGCGTTTCGTCTTTTCTTTTTCTTCCTATTCATTTTCTTTTTCCTACTTTATTTTCGTAGCTTTTCCTTTCTTCTTGCGCCTGCTCCCGCTTCCCTAGTATACATAAGTGCATTGTGGCCGGCAATTTCGCGTCAGGACTTTGTTTTTGTCCATACTATGACGATGTACTTAATTTCAATTGTTGACCACTCCGGCTTGGGAGAGCCTCGTCCGTTTGAAGCTACGTTTGAAGCTTTGTAACAACGAAACGGCAGAGGACGGATAGCGGAAAGCGGCGGTATTAAATTAGGCTAACCATCAATTTGCGTTCCTAATGTTCATGTTTTCTAGGCTAAAGTTAATTGAATATAAATTGGATTAACCATGAAATTGGGTTCTTAATTTCATTTGTTTTCTATGATACATTAGGTAGATTGGGTATTAAATTCAACACTTAATTAAATTAATGTGAAATACAATTGCCGAATTGCTAGTTTGTTTTATGGGAGGGTTGGAGCTGTGAACATCGCTATTAAACAGAAATGCTATAATGATTTAGGCTTCTGGTGAATAACATATGATTAATTGTGTTTTATGCATATGTAAATACACTGCAACTGTATTTTAGCCAATGATTTTGCAGTATCGATGTCTAATAAAACTTCCTTATGGCCTGAGACTCGCAAGTGGTCAATTAAAAGGGGATACACTTATTTTGTACGGTGTTCTCAGATAAATTTAAAGGGGTAACTGCCACAAACATGTCTGGTAACAAGTAAATGTTGGGCTAGTTAGTTTGTTTCAATGTTTATATGCTAGATTAAATTGGCTTGTCTAATACCATTTTGGGCATCCCTTCCTTAGTGTACTTTAACAGAAATGCTGCATTTAACATAGGGTTAACTACTTAAATTTAAGAATGGAGAAAATTTAGGCGTTGTTCGTTTACTTTAATTATTGCGCTCCACGTCTTATTTCCCTCTTATTGCCTTACACCGACATCACACGTTTATTTAATTATTACGTTTTAAAGTTGGGGTTCCCTATAATTTGCCTTTATTGATGTTGGGTGACTTTCTGTGTGCGTTTCACGTCCATATAGGTAAATTAATTTGTTATACCCTTTAAGATTCTATTTCCTGTGTATTGCCATCATGTCGTTGACTATCCCAGTACAAACGACGCAAGGGGGGGTATCAAGATGGTTTGACTTGTATCACCAAAGATATAGCTACATATTTAGTTAATGCAGATAATGAAGCGATTGAAGCTAAATTGGCATCAGTATTGAGACAACTCGAAGATTTGAATTCATGTCGCCGCGAAATGGAAACACTCTATGAAGACAACGAGGAATATTTTGCGGACATAGAAGTAGACATGGAATATCTAGAGCGTCTTGATCAAATTTCCGGCGGTTCGGGTTGATTCGGGTCAATTCGGCCAATGATCTTGATTAGTCTGGGGACGTCCTTGGGATGTTCATGGGTGCAGGAGAACATCTTGTGGTTCGGCCAATAGTTAGTGCATGCGTTAACTTTTGAGCGACATTCGGCTCTAAAAACCGTTAAAAAATGGTCGGCTTTCATTCGGCTTTCGTTTGGCTTGCATTTGTGTTACGTTCTTCTGATTCGGTCAACGTTCTGCTCTAACTTCCATTGACGAAGTTGACACGAACTACCCGAACATGGGCCGAACATAACCCGAACATAAGTCGATAACAACCCGAACCACATGAATATAGGCAGACAATAAACCGATTACCAGCCGAACGATAGACGAATTACTCGAACAAAACACAACATTCCCCAGATAAAAGTGACGAATATTTCAAATTTCAGAAAGTTCGGGTTGATTCGGGTCAATTCGGCCAATGATCTTGTTGATTCTGGTGAAGTTCTGGGGATGTTCATGGGTACAGACGAATATCCTGTGGTTCGGCCAGAAGTTAGTGCATGCGTTAACTTCTAGCCGATATTCGGGTGTAAAAACCGTTAAAAATTAATCGGCTCTCGTTCGGATTATGGTCGGCTTACATTCGTGTTACGTTCTTTTGTTTCGGCTGATGTTCGGCTGTAATTTTCATTGGCGAAGTTAACACGATCTACCCGAATATGAGCCGAACAAAAGCCGATAATAATAATAATAATAATAATAATAATAAACGGTTTATTAATGGTGTGGGTGTTGGTAAGTACAAGCGGGTTTTTTTTTAAGAATGGCAGCCTCATGAGCTGAAAATACACATTTTACAATTTAGTGGATGAACATGAGATGTACAGATATGAAGATGGTAAGCTCAGTTTACAAAAAAAAAAAAAAAACAATAATGATGCAGGTGCAGAATACAAATTATCATAAAATAACCATGAGAGTAAGTGATATACAGTACATATACACGTTTATTTTACTTACTCATATACAGAACATACATATATACATGTACGTACGCACATACATACGCATACATATACACACATATATAAGAACATAAGAACATGCAGTAAGTGTGCACATGTCCGTATACACAAACACTCACGTATGCACACAAACATACATACATACAAAAACTGTTTTGGTGGGGTCAGGGTAAAGAGGGAGCGGCGTTCAAGTCCGTGCAGGTAGGGTCAGGTAAAGCCTACTACAATGGGAGGTTAATCCTCAGTAGTGTAGGTGTGTGTGTGTGTGTTCGTTCGTGTGTGTGTGTGTGTGTGTGTGTGTGTGTGTGTGTGTGTGTGTGTGTGATAGAAGGCGAAATGTGGAAAAGCTGGGCGTTCTATTGTTAAGGGTGGAAATACATGGATGAAGATACACGAACACTTAATAATAGATAATGCTTCTGCATAGATTTATAATCAGAAGTTGCGCTAGTGAGCAATATGTTCTCGCTCATATGTACGTATAGTTACATACATATGTGCATATGACCATACAAATACACGTACAGTACATATATATATTATATACCTTATATTCTCAACTGGGCTCGAACCATTGACATCACATACCCACAGACATACATATACATAAATATATGCACATTACATGCATATATGCTCTTCTCTTATCCACCTGATACTCTCAGCCGGGCTCGAACCACAAACAGTATACACTATAGACACATATATATATACATAAATAACGCATACTTATTTTTAACAACCAATTCAGAAAATTATGATGTTACAGTGAGGTCCCCACTTGGATCTTCTGATCACTGTCTGATACAGGCCACCTGTCTATCACCTACCACACCTTCCCACTCTGAACCTGTTTTGGTGACTAAATGGCATTACGATAGGGCAGACTGGGAGGGTCTTCAAGGTTTCTTTATTGATATTCCCTGGACCTCTTTCTTTTCTAATGATGCACACTCCACCTTGAGCCACATACAAGATTTTGTAAAAATTGGAATGGAAACTTTTATTCCTCATCAAAAGTACAGTAAAAGATCTAATTCACCTAAATGGTTTGAACATAATTGTGCTAGAGTAACTGAACAAAAAAGCAATAGCCTACAATGCATACACAAGATCAAAAACACATGAAGCCTTTAATTTCTTTAGAAACATCAGAAATCATGCCAAAACAACTGTATTAAACTAACTAAATCAAACTTTCTCCATAAGCAGGCAAATAAACTTCTAAATAATCCAAATGATAACAAAATATTTTGGTCTACTCTTAACTCTTTCAAATCCAACTTCACTACTGCTTCATCCATTCCACCATTAAAATCTCCGACTGGCAATCTTGTAAGTGACCCACGAGGTAAAGCTAACCTTCTTGCAAATATTTTCTCCACCAACTCAAACCTTAGATGACATAAATCAAGATGTCCCTGTACTTAATTTTAATTCACCTGAAATTCCCTCACTTAAGATCCACACCAGACATGTCAAAACTATTTTGCAGAATCTCTCAGTAGATAAGGCTCCTGGTCCAGATGAAATTCCTCCCATAGTACTTAAGAATTGCTCCCTGGTGCTCGCCCCTGTATTGGCAAAAATTTTTCGTCTGTGTACTCCTACCCCCTGCTTCCCAGTACCCTGGAAAGAAGCAACATCCATCCAGTTCCTAAAAAAAGGTGCCTCTTCAGATCCATCAAAACTACAGACCAATAGCTATAACTTCCACTCTTGGCAAAGTTTTTGAAATTATATTAAATAATCACATAATTAAGCATCTGGAGAATAATAAATTAATCAGTGATAGGCAATATGGTTTTAGACGATGTCGATCAAAACTGCAGACATTCTTTGCCTTCTTACGCATCAAATCAACCAAGCTACAGACCAACATGGTGAAACACATACAATAGCACTGGGATATATCAAAGGCATTTGATAGAGTCTGGCATTCAAATCCTTATTGTCGAAGATGTCCACACTACGGCCTTGCATCATTAGTTCCACTAATTTCTTCTTATCTTCATAACAGAAAATACGTGTAATGGTAGATGGCCTTTATTCTCAATTTCACTCAATAAATGCTGGTGTTCCCCAGGGATCAGTTTTGGCCCCAACTCTGTTCCTCATTCATATCAATGATTTCATATCTACCACTCATAATCCATACATTCCTACGCAGATGACTCACACTCCACAGTTCTTCACATTTACCAATTCTTTCACCAAACCCGATCTTATAAAATTCAAAAATAAAACACTGCAATTTCTCTGAACCAGGGACCTTTCTAGAATTAATGAATGGGGACAAGAGAATCTAGTTTCCTTTAATGCACAGAAAACCAAGTACATTCAATTTTCTAACAGACAGAATCTCACTGACTCACATATATTTTTTAATGATGTAAAATATTCCCACTTCCCCTAGTATTGACATTCTCGGTGTAACATTAACTACTAACTTGAGCTGGACACATTATGTTAGAAGCATTGCTAAGAATGCCTCTAAAAAACTGGGACTCCTGTACAGAGTTCGAGAATTCTTCACTGACGAGCAGTTGGCCGTAATATATAAAAGTCATGTGCGCTCTCAGATGGATTACTGTTCACCTCTGTGGGGTGGAAGTGGAGTGGTTGCATTGAGGCAGTTGGACAAAATTCAAAATAAAGCTATTAGATTAATCAATAACCCTGCAATCACACAGGACCTTCCACATTAGCCATACGAAGAAACGTTGCAATCCCTTGCATTATTCTACAGATATTTTCACAGCAATTGTTCCGAGGAACTTGCTTCAATTGTGCCGCCTCTCCACATCTTTCCCCGTAGAACTAGGGCAGCTGAGAGCGCCCATGAATCTACACTTTCTCCTCCACAATGCAGAACTTCTGCTTATCAGAATTCATTTATCCCCAGAGCTACTACTCTTTGGAATTCACTTCCCTCGAATTGCTTTCCACAAACTTACAATCAACAAATGTTTAAATCCAGTTGTTACAAACATTTTATGAATGGAGGATGCCTTTAGGCACATGGACCTTTTTGTTTTATCTGTGTTTTTCCTTCCTCTGTTCATTGTCTCTTAAAAAAAAAAAAAAAAAAAAAAAAACATACATACACATATACGCACACATACATACACATACAGTATACTGCACATACATAGATACACACATACATATATACATATATACACATATACATAAACAAACTCAAGCAAATACATACAAATTATATTCTAATACACACACGCACACACACTTATGCATACATTATTAAAGGTGGGCGCGTATATATGGTGTGACAGGCCGTTATTACACATTATTAATAATATTAACAATGGTTGGGATAGGACTATTTTTATATCTGTCAGTTCGTGCTCTTATTGGTTGGAGTGTGTTGAAGTGACGAGCTGCACGTGTTGGTCTAGGGGCGTCTGGTGGAAGTAAGTTTCTGTGTCGTGGGTGAACAAGCAGCTTAGATGCAAACTGTTTGAGTGTGTTGTAGTGGTGGGTTGAAAGTGCAGGTATGCTAAGGGTGGTGAGAGCTTCCTCGTACCCTGGATATGTGCCACCCAGGATGATCCTGCATGCCCTCCTCTGCACTCTCTCCAATTGACGTTGTTGTGTCAGGGTTAGAGAGGAGGACCAGGCGGGAGAGGCGTAGGTGAGCTTAGGGAGTATGAAGGTGTTATATATGCTCTTCAGCTCATTCTCCGGCGCCCCCAGAAGCGTATGAATATAGGGAGACATTAAACCGAATATCAGCCGAATGATAGACGAATTACTCGAATGAAATACGACATTCCCCAGATAAAAAGACGAATAAGGCAAGATCAATAGGGTCTGTTGAAGATATTGGCAAAAACACAAGTCGAATGACACGAATAAGATAGGATCACAACTCGAATCTCCCCCGAACAACAGCAGAATCATCGAGTCTGTGTCAGGTGGTACACGTGGGACCACGTGGGAAACCCCGAGCACGCCGAGATGTGCACACGGCACAGCAGATAAAGAGAGGAGCGAGGCGCGACTGCACACGACACAGAAGAATGAGAGCCGAATCGTACGCTAGCAGCCACGCGCACGGGCCCCATATATAGCTGCCGGAGCCTACAATGGTCTCACTCCCTCCGCACAAGTTGTCCCGACAAGCTCTCCCTCCCTCTCCACCCAACACAGCAACCACCAAGATGGGCAAGGGCGACAAGCTACCACGTCGCAAACCTACCAGGAAGGGCAAGGAAGCAGCAGAGCCTTCCGTGGACCTCTTCGCCTCCCAGGACCCGCTGGCAGCAGAAGGGGAGGATCTGGTGATACAAATTTCAGAAAGCTCTGAAGGGAGTGACGAAGAAACTGAATTCCAATCAGGACAAACCCTTCGAGAGTCACAGAACCTCACCCAGATGGAGTCACTTCCCCTGGTCACAAAACGACAACGGCATGAGCTGGTCCACACTTTCCCTGAATTAGGAGAGACGCCATCCCACAGCGTGAATGAGGATCATACCGCCGATCCCAACCCTTCGTCAGGAACGCCACCCACGCCGTCACCCAAGCCAGGCCCCTCCAAGATCAAGAAACCAACGCCGCCTGCCATGAAAGATAACTCCAAAAGAAAGCGGACATACCCTACCTGCGAAGGATGAAGTCGCTGTTGCCGAGTGGTACCGGGAGAATAACTTCTTCTATAACAAGAAACTCCGGGCCCATCGAGACAGGGACATCCAGGATCGGGCTATGACCAACAAGGCCGCGGAACTCCGTGTTACAGGTGGGTTGATTGCAGTTGTTGCATAACATTAAAGTGGCCATATGCAAAACATATTATTGCTGTCAAGTGTTACAAAGTGCCGTCTACAGTGTTGATTGTTTAATGCCAAATCTTGTTATTTACTGTACAATGTTTATAAAGTGCCATCTACAGTGTTGGTTGTTTAATGCCAAATCTTGTTATTTAGTGTGTGCTTACTGTGTGCTTACCTGTGATGTCAAAAGTGTGAATAGACAGCTTCCATTTATATATATATATATACTCTGTGTGTTTGATAGTACATTTCTTATATTATTTTTGTAAACAGTGCTTATAATATAGGTTTATTTTCCAGTTGAGGTTCTAGGCAAATGGATGGAGGGAATGCGGACCAGGTATGTTAAACTGAAGGAGCTGCCCTCAGGTTCTGGGGCACATGACCTTACCGAGAGGGAGACCTGGATAGTCGAGGCCTTCTCATTTTTACAGCCTCACATCGTGAAGCTTCCCACCAGGAAGAGCAAGGTACGTTATATTACAACAACTTATAAATATCTGATAAACAACAATAAAACATGGGAAAGGACAGTAATAGGTCGAGTATAATTTTTCAACTTATGTTTGTTAATTTATAATAATCATAACATACAAGTTCCCGTACAACATTACATAGTTTATACATGATTTTGTGTTATTTTATATGGAGTGGTCACGCTGCATGAAGTATTCCAATTGTCAAGAACAGTGTATTTATATTTGAAAATAATCAACATAATTATATAATGAAACTATAACCACTGTTTCCACCACATTATGCCTCAATATTTGATATCATACTTTCACATGTTAGTTGATAAATGTTCACCTCAGCATTAACAAAATTGAAATTGTTATTACATTGTTATTAAACATTTATAGAACATTGTAGCAAATCGGAGAATATCAGGAGCTATAATAACTCTTTTCCCACTATTATGACTCAAGATCTTTTGTAGAAATTGCATTTCAATAATAATTCTCACCATTATTCTGATAAACTAACTCCCCCATATATTTCACAGAAGTACAAAAAGAAAAACCCCGTTGTCACCCACATCGCTCCTACGGCTGCAGAGGAGCTGGCCGACGACCCGATGGCGGAGGAGACGTCGCAGGAGCCCGGTGTCCCTAGCACCACCCATGAATCGACTCCCTCGACATCCACGGGCCGTCGTCGCACCAAAGCGCCTACGGGTGATGCCATGGAGAGCGACCTGTACGACAAGGTATATTTTAGTATTATTTAACCATCGAATGCTTATCATCAGTAAAAAATGTATGTGACTTTTCTGTGTTTTCATACCGACACGTATATGTTATCAGAACTGGAGACGGAAAAAGACATCACTATTATTCATGTTTGCATACATTCCCTTTCATGCACGTCTCAATATTCATAGGGTCCCCAATACATTCGTGACTTAAATTGATGTCTTCTTCATTATTAAATGATATAATAATATTCATATGGTCCCCAATACATTCGTAACTTGAATTTATTTCGTCTTTATAAATGAATGTTAAACATTTTAATATTCATATGCTCCCCAATACATTTGTCACCTGATTTTTATATCTTCTTACTGAATTAATGCTAAACATATTTTTTGCCAACAGCTACGACAAGGGGAGAAGTACCTGAACGAGCTCTACAACAGGTGGGATGCGACGAAGAAGGCCGTGACCCCAGCCCAGCATTCCCTTAAACTGTTCCATCACTATGTCCAGGACCACCTCTCTCAATTAGAACCTTCACTTTTCGACCACTACCAGATGGAAGTAATGCGCTTCACACATGCCATGCGTGCCCACAGCCGTGGGACAGCCCCCCTTCCACGGGTGGGTAATCTGGACGGAGAGCCCCTACCACATCAACGCCATGGGTTTTCCCAACCCACCCCTCACCACACCCAGCAGAACGTCTACTAAGAGAAACTGCAAGCTCCAGGCCTTTCCTACTACCACGGTGGAAAGAATATCGCAGCCCCTGCCACGCCACGAGGATGGAAGTCCCACCAACCCTACGCTGGATGACCTGAAGCCAATCCAGTGGAGATGAACAGGCCCCAAACCCCAAGGATGGTTGACATTTCACCCGGGTTTGTGAGTAGGATCATTGATGATTTTTCTTAAATCAGCTCAACCCAACCCCTCATATTACTAATATTCCTAATTGATTGTTGGTCAGTATAGATAACATTGTGGTGTAACATAAGGTCTCAATATTAATATGGTGTAACTTGCTCTTGCCCATCATTTCATATTACTTTATATTCCTATTTGATTGTGGGTCAGTATAGATAACCTTGGGGTGTTACTTGCTCATAAAGGTGTCAATATTAATTTGGTGTAACTTGCTCTTGCCCATCATTCATATTACTCTATATTCCTATTATTTTGTTGGCAAATCTATAGCAATTATGGCTAATAACTTGCTCTTATTACTCATAATTGTTATTCAAATAGAATGTATATGGGTATAATAACTTGCTCTTATTACTCATCATTTATATACAAATATGTTGGTATTCTTGTTGGGGTCACTATAGAAACCACATGATTAGTCAGTGCTGGGGTTGGCTGTGTGTATAATATGTTGCTACTTATTAGTCAGTGCTGGGGTTGGCTGTGTGTATAATATGTTGCTACTTATTAGTCAGTGCTGGGGTTGGCTGTGTGTATAATATGTTGCTACTTATTAGTCAGTGCTGGGGTTGGCTGTGTGTATAATATGTTGCTACTTATTAGTCAGTGCTGGGGTTGGCTGTGTGTATAATATGTTGCTACTTATTAGTCAGTGCTGGGGTGGCTGTGTGTGTTAGTATATGTTGCTACTTATTTTTACTAGGTTTAACCTAATAGTCATAGTTTTGTGGGGGCAGGCTGGTGGAAACCATGGATTCGTGATATTGATATGTACAAAATATTATGGTAGGTAGTATGTAATATGGTGGCATTAATGAGTGTATATACATACAAAGATAATTTGTAAGTTGTTTGTATATTGAATACAATTATTATGTGTATATGTTGGTTGTACTTTTCCTTTTTATACAATACAATGACTAATAATAATTATGTATATATGTTGGTTGTAATGTTCCTTTTTACACAATACAATGTGTATTAACAAAATATAGACAATACAATGAATAATAATATGGGGAACATGAATGGAGGACATTATTATTATTCTAAGTAAAACAAGAGGTTATGTTAAATGTAATACCTAATACAATATAGAGTGGATAAATTAATTTAGCTTGACGTTTTCAAAAACTAATGATATCTCATTATACAAGAGAATAATTTATGTAGACTAAACTCATAATACAATATTGAGGGGCTAAATTAATAAGCTTGGCGTTTTGTAATGATAAGGATAACTCATTATTATACGAGATATACTAGAGATACTAGGAAACTATAATATTCAGAATAATAATAATTGAAATCTTATTTATGATAGTTGCAAATGAACTATAAATGTGACCGGGATATAATTTGGTAATAATGAAAGTCTAATAGGTCTGGCATATCAATTAGGTTGGGCATGGATTTATGGGGAATAATTGGAATGGCAACTTACCTGTTCAGTTTTGAGGTACCTGAAAGGGCAGGCGCTGTTCTGGCCGGCTGTAGTATTCTGCCAAGTAGTCCCGGTGAAGTTTGGCAGTGGCTGGTCCCCTCTGCCGCGGCAATGGTTGTAGTCGATCCAAGGGGTCCCTGCTCCAGTCACCTTGTTCCATGTTCTCCTGACGCTGAGATGCTTGTCCTTGTTGTCCTTGGCGTTTGTCTATTAGGAGATTGTGGAGTATACAGGACGCGATGACTACCTTCTCCACGGTGGTAGGCTGAATGTTCATGGTTGTGAGGAGACACCTGAAGCGGTTTGCCAGCATACCGAACGCATTCTCCACCTGCCTCCTGGCCCGGGACAGTCTATAGTTGTAGTTCCTCTTGGTATTCTCGAGTCCTCGGTGAGGGTAGGGCTTCTGTAACCACTCCCTCATGGGGAATGCGTCATCCCCAACGAGGAAGTAGGGCACTGGATGGTCCTCCCCGGGAAATGGCTCTGCTTCCGGCAAGCCTGCTGCCCCATCCTCCAGGGCCTGCCGGATGTCGGTCACCTGGAAGATGCCACCATCAGATGCGGAACCGTTCGCTCCCACGTCCACGTACATGAACTTGCCCAGGTGATCAACAACTGCCAGTAGAACAATGGAGTGATAGTGTTTATAATTGTAGTACAGGGAACCGCAGTTTCCTGGAGGTTGTATGGCTATGTGCTTGCCATCGATTGCCCCTATGGTGTGCCGAAAGTTCCACCTCTCTTCGAAACCCTTGGCAACCTCATTCCAGCCTTCGGGTGTTGATGGGCACACAATAACCTCTTCCATATACTCCTGGATTATAGCCTCGCATGTCTCCCGTACTTCCAGGGAAATTGTGTTTGCACCAACACGAAAATTTAACGACATGCTCTTGTATGCCTCCCCTGTTGCCAAAAATCGTAGTGTCATGGCCAATCTCAAACCTGGCTCCAGGGGCTTCTTCCAATTGGTGGTCTCCTTCTTGATCCGGGGTGTAAGACGGCGTACTATGTCATTGAATAGGTCCTCGTCCATACGCAGATAATACCTGTAGGTGGTCCTGTCCGTCTCCATTAGCTCATGTAGCAGTTGGTGGTAGTGTCCGTAGGTGGCTCTCTGGGCGACCCAAGGCTTGACGCTGCAGCTTCTGGGTTTCCTGGGTCGTACACGGCGCTGACGCTCCTTCTTCAGGAGGGTGGCGATGAGTAACTGGTGGTTTAGGTTGGCTACAACAAGCTCCTGAAACATAATGGCCATCTCCAACTCCTCCTCCATAACCTCAGTGGATGGCTCGAGTTTCGTGAGGTCCATGTTGCTGTGGTGATGACTGATCTGCGACTGCCATGTGTGCGACCACACCCACTATTATATAGGGCAGGTACAGGTCATCGTCCCACATTCGTCTAGCATCGTGTTAACGTTTTCTGATGGTCGGCCCGATGCGGCTGGAGTTCCTCATAACCTCTTTCGTATCGGGTAAAGGTCGGCTGATCGTCGTATCTCATTCGCACTTGGTTGGCTGATTCGGCGCACATTCGGGTTATCGTCGGGTCATGCTCTGGCATGCATCAATTTATATTCGAATCATGGTCGGGTCTTTGTCGTAAGTCGTTCGGGAGTATCGGGTTATATTCGACTCTTGTTCGGGGCATTGTCTGGGGATGTTCTTCTTCTACCAACATCGGGACAATATCGGTTTAATTCGCCTCAAAAATGCAAGTCATCGTGTTCGGGAGTAGGTCGCCCGACGTTCGAGTTCTGTATGACGCAGCCTTAAGACAAGATGAATCGGGTCTATAGACGATATTGCCAAGAACACGAGCCGAATAACATACGATCATAAGAAGAACTTCCCCCGAACAACAGCAGAATCATCGGCTTGGTAGCGGCTGACACACGTGGGCCCCCGTGGGAAGGCCCGAGCAAGCCCAGATGTGCACACGACACAGCAGATAGAGAGGCGAGCGAGGCACGAGTGCACACGAAACACAAGAATGCGAGAAGAATCGTACGTTGGCAGCCCCGTGCACGGACCCCATTTATAGCTGCCGGTGCCGGCATCGGCCTCACTACCCCGCACATGTTCTCCCAATAAGTTCTCCCTCTCTACACACCACAGCAACCACCAAGATGGCCAAGGGGAACAAGCTACGTCGCCTACCTACCAAGAAGGGCAAGGGAGCTGCAGGTCCTTCCATGGACTTCTTCGCCTCCCAGGATCCGCCGCCAGCAGAAGGGGATGATCTGCAGATACGGTCATAAAGCTCGGAAAACGAAACGGACGACGCCGAAACCTAGTTTGAGTCTGGACAAACCCTTCACGAGTCACAGGACGTGACCCAGGTGGAGTCACTTCCCCTTTTAAAAAGGCAACGTCATGACCTGATCCACAGCTTTCCTGAATTAGGAGAGATGCCATCCCACAACGTGGATGATGACACCGACCTCAACCCTTTAGCAACGCCACACACGCCACCCACTCAGTCACCGCAGACAGGCCCCTCCAACACCACCACGCTGTCCAAGAACCCAATGCCGCCTTCCAAGAAAGAAGTGACGAAAAGGAAGCGGACATACGCCATCCTGCCAGAGAAGGATGAAGTGGATGTTGCCGAGTGGTACCGGGAGAATTACTTCTTCTACAATAAGAAACTCCGGGTTTATCGAGACAGGGACATCCGGGATCGTGCGATGATCAAAAATGCCGTGGAGGTCAGTGTTACAGGTGAGTTAATTGCAGTTGTTATGTATAATTAAGTAGGTTTAGTGGCCATATGAAAAAAATATTATTGCTGTACAGTGTTATTATAAAGTGCCGTCTAGTGTTGAATGTTTAATGCCAAATATCGTTGTGTACTGTGTGCTTACCTGGCCAGGTGATTCGTCCACCTGGGATGTCAAAAGTATGAATAGAGAGGTTCGATTTTTGTATATGCACTGTGCACGTTTGAGCTTAATGTTTGATATTATTTTTGTAAACAGTGCTTATAATATAGGGTTATTTTGCAGTTGAGGTCCTCGGCAAATGGATGGAGGGAATGAGGACCAGGAGATGCCGTCTGGTTCTGGGGCACGGGAGCTCACAGAGAGGGAGACCTGGATAGCCCAGGCGTTCGCATTCCTTCAACCTCATATTGTGAAGCTTCCCACAAGGAAGAGCAAGGTACGTTATACTACAACCACTTAAAGGTGGGGGCTCATGGGTTGAGATAAATATGGAATGATAATCGCCAAGCTGTACATAATTATCTTGCAAAATGCAATGGCACTGAAATAATTATTAACAATGGTATAAAGGATTTTGTGAATCGTCTATACCGGGCCTGTGACGTCCACCATCCAGTCTAGGCTAAGGATACTGGTGTGATGTCACTATGACGTCACAGGCCCGGTATAGACGATCCACAAAATCCTTTATACCATTGTTAATAATTATTTCAGTGACATTGCATTTTACAAGATAATTATATGCAGGTTGGCGATTATTTTTCCATGTTTACCTCAACCCATGAGCCCCCACGTTTAAAAATAATTGGTACAAAAATATAAAATATGGGAAAGTACAGTAATAGGTAAAGTATTATTTTTCAATTGAGTAGTTTTTATTTATAATAATCTGAAAATACAATTTCGCATACAACATTACATAGTTATATATTATTTTGTGCTAATTTATATATAATGGTCACATTGCATGGATTATTAAAATTTTCAAGAACATTGTATTACATTGGAAAATATTCAACTATAATCACTGTTTTCCCCACATTATGCCTCATTCTTTTATATCACAAATTCACATGTTGAGTTATGATAAATTTTCATATAATCATTAACATAATTTAATTAGTTATTACATAGTTATTAAAATTTTCTAGAACATTGTATTAAATTGGAGAATATTATCACTCTTTCCCCCATATTATGACTCAATTTCATTGGACGAAATTCAATTTGAATAACATTGTCACCATTCTGCTGATAAACTAACCCCCCCATATATTTTACAGGTGTACAAAAAGAAGAAAGGAGCCGTTCGCCCCCAGGCCACCCAGAACTCTGCTGCGGCTGAGGAGGAGCTGGCTGATGACCTGCTGGTGGAGGAGGCGTCTCAGGAGCCAGGTGTCCCTCTCACCACCCAGGAATCGACCCCCTCCTCGTCCACGGGCCGTCGCCGCACCAAAATGCCCACTGGGGATGCCACGGTGAGCGACCTGTACGACAAGGTAATTATTAGTATTATTTAACCATCGAATGCTTATCATTGTTATTATATTTATGTGATTTTCATTTCTTGTTTCCATACATTTGTTTTCATGGGCATTTCAATATTCATATAAGGTAGGCCTATGGGCCCCAATACATTCGCTATTTGAATTTATGTCTTCTTCATTAATTAATGCCAAACATTTTTCCCCACAGCTACGCCAAGGGGAGAAGTACCTCAACGAGCTGTACAACAGGTGGGACACCACGAAGAAGTCGCGACCCCAGCCCAGCATTCCCTTAAATTGTTTCACCATTATGTCCAGGACAACCTCTCTCAACTCGACCCTCAGCTACTTGACCACTACCAGATGGAGGTCATGCGCTTCACGCACGCAATGCGTGCCCACAGCCGTGGGACAGGCCCCCTCCCACAGATGGGCCCTCTGGACGGATCGCCCGTAAACACACCACATCAACGACTTGTGTCTTGGCAGCCCCCCCTCAGAACCCCCAGCAGAACGTCTACTACGAGACACTGCAAACTCCAGGCCCTTCCTACTACGGTGGGAAGAACATCGCTACCCCTGCCACGCCACGAGCGTGGAAGTCCCACCCACCCTTCGCTGGACGACCCGAAGCCACTTCAGTGGACATGAACAGGCCCAACACCCCACAGCTGGTTGACATTTCACCTGGCTTTGTGAGTAGGATCATTGATGATTTTCAGGTTTAAATCCACCTCAAGCCCCCCCCCCCCCATTAATTAGTTGTTATGTATAATTTGCTCTTTACAACATTTACTTTATGGGGCTTTGTTTTGTCAAACATAAGTGTACATATAAATGTGGTGTAACTTGCTCTTGCCCATCATTCATATTACTAATATTCCTAGTATTTTGTGGGTCAATATAGATAACAATGGTGTGTAACTTGCTCTTACTCATCATTGAAATTAAAATATATTGTTATTCTTGTTGGGATCACTATAGAAACCACAAGATTATTGAGGGGTCGGGTTTTCTGTGTCTATAATATGTTGCTAGTGATTTGGGGTGTACTCATCATTGAAATTAAAATATATTGGTATTCTTGTTGGGATCACTATAGAAACCACAAGATTATTGAGGGTTCGGGTTGGCTGTGTCTATAATATGTTGCTAGTTATTTGGGGTGTACTCATCATTGAAATTAAAATATATTGTTGTTCTTGTTGGGATCACTATAGAAACCACAAGATTATTGAGGGTTCGGGTTGGCTGTGTCTATAATATGGTGCTAGTTATTTTTACTAGATAATATAACCTAATAATCATAGCTTTTTGGGGGGCACGATGGTGGAAACCATGGGATTGTGATATTGATATGTACACATATAATAACTAGTATATAAGTTTACAATAATGATGTATGTTATAAATATCACATCAAATTGTTTATATATTGAATACAAAATAGTATGTGTATATGTTGGTTGTACTTTTCCTTTTACACAATACAATGAATAATAATATGGGGGAGATAAATGGAGGAAACTAATATTTTTTGAAAAAAAACAAGATTTTATGTTAAACTGAATACATAATTTAATTTTGTCCTGGACGTTTTAAAATGCTAATGATATCACATTTAGACGAGAATACTTTATGTTAAACTGAATACATAATACAAATCTGAGTGGATAAATGAATAAGCTTGACATTTTAAAATGCTAATGACATCTCATTATTATACGAGATATACTATAGATGCAAGGAAACAATAATTATTCCAATAACAATAATTGACATCTTATTTATGATAATTACAAATGAAATAGGAATGTGACCGGGATAATTTAGTTAATAATGATATGTCGGGCATATCAATTAGGTGGGGCAGGGATTCATTGGGAATAATTGGAATGGCAACTTACCTGTTCAGTTTTGAGGTTCCTCCCAGGACAGGCGCTGTTCTGGCCGGCTGTTGTACTCTGCCAAGTAGTCCCTGACAAGTTTGGCAGCGGCTGGTCCCCTCTGGCGCTGCAATGGTTCTAGTCCATCCAAGGGGTCCCTGCTACAGCTACCTTGTTGCACGTTATCCGGACGCTGTGATGCTGGTGCTTGTTGTCCTTGGCGTTTGTCTATGAGGAGATTGTGGAGTATACAGAACACGATGACAACCTTCTCCACGGTGCTGGGGTGAATGTTCATGGCTGTGAGGAGGCACCTGAAGCGGTTCGCCAGCATTCCGAAGGCGTTCTCCACCTGCCTCCTGGCCCGGGACAGTCTATAGTTGTAGTTCCTCTTGGTATTCTCGAGTCCTCGGTGAGGGTAAGGCTTCTGTAACCACTCCCTCATGGGGAATGCGTCATCCCCAATGAGGAAGTATGGCACTGGCGTGTCCTCCCCGGGGAATGGCTCTGGTGCTGGCAAGCCTGCTGCCCCGTCCTCCAGGGCCTGCCGGATGTCGGTGACCTGGAAGATGCCAACATCAGCTGCGGACCCGTTCGCTCCCACGTCCACGTACAGGAACTTGCCCAGGTGATCAACCACTGCCAGGAGAACAATGGAGTGGTAGTGTTTATAATTGTAGTACAGGGGGCCGCACTTTCCTGGAGGCTGTATGGCTATGTGCTTGCCATCGATTGCCCCAATGGTGTGCCTGAAGTTCCACCTGTCTTCGAATCCCTTGGCAACCTTCGTCCAGCCTGCGAGTGTTGATGGGAAGACAATTACCTCTTCCATGTACTCTTGTATTATAGCCTCGCATGCCTCCCGTACTGCCAGTGAAATTGTATTGGCACCAACACAGAAGTTTAGTGCCATGCTCTTGTATGCCTCGCCCGTTGCCAAAAATCGTAGTGTCATGGTAATTCTCAAACCTGGCTCAAGGGGCTTCTTCAAATTGGTGGTCTCCTTCTTGATCCTGGGTGTAACACGGTGTACTATCTCATTGAAGAGCTCCTCGTCCATACGGAGATAGTACTTGTAGGTATTCCTGTCCATGTCCATTAGCTCCTTCAGCAGTTGGTGGTAGTGTCCGTGGGTGGCTCTATGGGCGACCCAAGGCTTGACGCTGCAGCTTCGTGGTTTCCTGGGTCGTACACGGCGCTCCCGCTGCTTCTTCAGGAGGGTGGCGATGAGTAGCTGGTGGTTGAGGTTGGCTACAACAAGCTCCTGGAACTTGATGGCAGTCTCCAACTCTTCCTCCAGGACCTCACTGGGTGGTTCGAGTTCCGAGAGGTACATCCTGCCTGCCATGTTGCCGTGTTGATGACTGATGTGCGACTGGCATGTGTGTGACCACACCCACATTTTATAGGGCAGGTACAGGTTGTCTTCCCACATTCGTTAACATCGTGTTAAGATCGTCTGATGGTCGTCCGATTCTGTTGATGTTCGTCATAGGTTCTCTCATATCAGCTGATCGTCGTACCTCAGTTGAAACTGGTCGGCTGATCGGGGCATATTCGAGTTGTGGTCGGGTCATGCTCGGACATTCAACGGCTTATATTCGAGTCATGTTCGGGTCTTTGTCGTCAATCGCTCGTGACTATCAGGTTAAATTCTGGACTCGTTCGGGCCATTGTCTGGGGATGTTCTTCTTCTTAAAACTTCGGGACAATTTCGGCTCATTCGGTTCAAATATGCGTAGTCTGTATGACGCGGCCTTTAAGGAGCCAAATCGTGCTGCAGTTAATAGAAATGCTGGTATAAGATTGCCGAAAATCACCCTTCGTTTGTTTGACAGTGATCCCACTCTGTGGATGGGATTTTGGGATATGTTCCAGTGTAGTGTCCACAGCTCAGTGACGTCCAAATATTCACCTACTTAAGAGGTCAACTGAATGGCGAGGCGAAACAACTAATTGAAGGTTTCGCAATTGAAGGAGCCAGCTACCAAACACCGGTTGCCCTTCTACAGAAAACCTATGGGAACAGGGATAGGATTAAGGCGGCACACATAACTAATCTTACTACTTTGAATCCTCCCTCTTACAATGTCGAGGAACTAAAAGGATTCTATGCTAGTTTTTAAAGTACACTGAGGTCAATAGAGACCCTAAAAATTACCCTTCATGAAGCTAGTGTTGTAGTTCTTATGAATAAATTGCCATCCCCACTATAGGAATCTTTAAAAAGAACCTTAGGTGAAGATGGTCTGGACCTAGCAAGGTTTGTCCAGGCTTACCAGGCAGAGGTTTTTAATATGGAAAGTGTGGCAGATCGGACTACACCACACATACCAGTTGCTTCGGCATCCTTTGCAGTGCAGGAGGCCTCGGTGCGAAGTAAGGGTTGCAAGTTGTGCGAAGGGGCACACATGTGGTTTAACCCTTTCACGACCATATGACGCAGAGGTTGCCAGATTAGCAATACGAAATAGAGTTCTCTCACTCTTATAAATACCTCTCCAAAATTAGTTTTCTGCCCACAGCTAACCCAAAGACAACTGCAGAGGTTAAAGTAACTAAACTAAAGGTTTCTAAATACCTGTGATGGTAACAAAGTCTTCAAAGTATCCCTAATAGGCTCAAAATTGCGTCAAGAACGTGAGAGGGTTAAGTGTCTGAAGTACAAAACCAGTGTTCTGAAAGTTAAACGTGCAAAACAACTCAACTTTTGCACCGGGTCCTTTTCCTCAGCCCACGGGAGCAATGGTTGTGTGAACCCTGACATACGTAACTGCAAATTCTGTCACAACAGACATTACTATATCCTCTATCAGTCCAGATCTCATTGGGAAGGTGCAAAGGAGAAAAAATCTCAACAGGTAACAAAGACCAAGACGCAAACTACCAAGATGTCTGTATCTTCAAAGAAGACTAGTATTATCCTCCCAACTGTTATGCGGCCAACAGTAAAGCAATCAAGAGGAACAGTCAAGAGGCGTACACTGCTAGATCAGCGCTCACAGTGCACCTTCATTCTAAATTCCGCTCTAGACTCTATCCAATATGAAAAATTGGGTATTGAAGAGCTAGAGTTGCAAGGGTTTACCGGAGCATGTGAGAGTAAAAAGTATCCAGTAGTTTCCTTCAAATACAAGTTCAGGGGCAGAAACTATCCTCTACAAGCAGTTGTGGTAGAAACTCTCCCGGATCATAATGCTTTGAAGCAGACATGAAAGTGTTGCGAAGTAAAGGCTACAAATTAGCTGATCCTCTAATGACACAGACATCTCGACTGGACTTGTTGGATGGGCCGACCATTATTATGACTTAGTGCGGCCAGGGTACAAAAAAGAGGGTTACATAATTCTCTTGCCCACTAAATTTGGCTATGCACTAAGTGGCTCCTGCCATAACGACAAGTCTAGCGCCCAAGTAGAGGTAGCTACAATATTGAAAGTCGCGGTCACCCCGATGGATCAATGCATATCCACGGAATCAAATAATCCATGTCATAATAAATTTAAATGTATGTGGGAACTGAATCATCTAGGAATTTCTCTGAACGAAGATTCAAAAGAAAACAAGACTGCGTTGGACATCTACAAGGAAACAGTAACATACTCTGCACAGAATCAGCAGTATGAGGTCATACTGCCATGGAACCAACAAAAAGAGAAGCTGCCCTCTAATTATGGTTCAGCAGCGGGTCGCCTAAGGGGTCTGCAAAAGCTATTTAAACAAGAACCTGTTTATTGTAGTCACTACACCAACATTGTCCAAGATCACCTTCATCGTGGTTTTATTGAAGAGGTTCCTGTCGGTGTTACTGAAAACAGTCATTATTTGGCACATCACAGGGTCACCAAGGACAGCACAACGACGCCCGTTCATTTTGTGTACGACTGCTCCGCTAGTATTGGCAAAGGCAGGCCAAGTCTTAATGACTGCCTTTATACAGGGCCTAAACTAGTGCCAGATCTAGCAAAACTATTGCTGCGATTCAGGGTACACAAATTTGCCTGGATAAGTGACATCGAGAAAGCCTTTCTCATGTTGAGACTTCATGAAAAAGATTGTGACTACACCCGATTTCCACAGGATCCCTTGGACTTATATTCACCCTTACTTTGCTACCGATTTAAGGGAGTGTTGTTCGGGGCGACTTGCACACCGTTTCTTCTTAATGCCACGGTCTTGAAGCATCTTTCCATTATAAAAGAGGATCCCGAAGTTGTTGAGGCTATTAAGGAAGGTTCAGGGAACAGGCAGTGATGAAGAGACTGTCATTAAGCGTTACTGGGATGCCCAAAGAAGAATGTCTCAAGCACATTTATATCTCAGAGAGTGGGCTACCAATAGTCCTCAACTACGTGACCTCCTACAATTGGATGGTGTTGCTGCCAACAATAAAAAATCGAGTGAAGACATTAAGACTCTTGTGGTTACCTGACTCTGATCTGTTGACATTCAACGCTAGTCTCCCAGAGACCAATAAGGCTACAAAAAGAGAGTGCTTAAGAGTGACGGCACAACTCGGTGTACTACTGCCTGTTACAATAAGGTCCAGAATTTTCTTACAGCAATTATGGAGACTGAAACTAGATTGGGACGATCCGCTACCTGAAGACTGCGCTACCGAATGGTCTACAATTTCCAAGGACCTGAACCTCTGCTGTGACTTTACTTATCCTCGAAGGACGGTATATGCTGACTCAGTGGAACTTCCTGTGTTTAGCGATGCAAGTGGTGTCGCTTATGGCACTGCAATATATTTTGTGAGCCCGGACTGTAGTAGTCTGGTCATCGCTAAAGCAAAGGTCCATAACTATACCAAGACTAGAGCTAACTGCTGCTTTGCTAGCCACCAGATTGATTAAATTTGTGGAGGAAGGCTATCATATATTGTAAGTCAACAAAATAATTTTATGGTGCGACAGCCAGGTTACATTGCATTGGTTGCACAGTATGAAGAAGCTTCCAGTGTATGTCGTGAACCGAGTTGACAACATAAAATTCCTTCTTCCGACTGTATAATTCCGGTACGTGTCCTCTAAAGTAAACCCTAGTGATTTACTGTCTAGAGGTGTTCCGGCAAAACATCTGAAATCTTCTGCGTTTTGGTGGGAGGGGCCCATGTGGCTCCGAAACAAAGACAAGTGGCCAGAAGATATATTACCAGATGACCCAACGCCAAAAGTAACTAGCCAAGTCATTGGGACCAATGATGAACAGGACACACAGTTAGGGAACTGGGAAAAATATGGCATTTATGAGAAATTATTCGGATAGTTGCATGGACTATTCGATACAAGAATAATTTGAAGGCTAAAATTAAAGGAACGTCTCCCACAGACTGTGCCCTCCTCAGTATAAAGGAACTAAAAGTGGCAGAAAAGATTGTAGCTCAAAGATGCCAGCAGGAATGCTTCCCAAAGGAGTACGAGATGCTGTCTGGTGACAAGGGTACTCGCAATAATTTGGTAAACCAATTAGGACTTGTCGTGAAAGGAGGTTTAATTGTATGTGAAGGTAGCTTGAAGTTAGCGGCTCTTCCGGATTCAATGAAATTATCCGATACTACTGCCTTCCAAACACCCTTTCACTACCATGCTCATCAATATGTGCCATTGTGTCTGTTGTCACTATGGAGTCAATCACGTGGTTACATATATACAGCAAAGGTGGTGGATTCCTAAGATAAGACAAGCAGTAAAACAAGTGACCAGTAAGTGTATAACCTGTCGTAAAATACAGGGTAATACCTACGCGACAGCTAGAGTACCTCCCCTGCCAGACGTCAGGACTACTCCTAGAGATCCCTTCGAGGTCACGAGGGTCGATTATACAGGAGCATTTCCTGTCCGGGACTCGCACAACAAGGCTTATATGCTATTATTTACGTGCGCTACTACCAGAGCTATTCACATTGAAGTAGTTAGCAATATGACTACTGTGACAGCTTTATCCATGTGTTCTGGAGATTTTGTAGTAGGCAGGGATTTCCACAGATAATGTTAAGCGACAATGCTGCCACATGTGTAGGAGCTTCCAGACACTTGGAAGACATTCAAAGTGATCCCAGTCTTCAGACTCATCTTACCGAAATCCGATATGAATGGCGTTTTATACCAGCATGTGCGCCTTGATTCGGAGCTATTTGGGAGAGAGCCATAGGTATTGTGAAGGCTGGGCTTAAAAAGGTACTAGGTCGTTCTCTAGTCTCCTTTGAGGAACTAACTACTGTTCTATTGGAGCTGGAGGCTACCGTGAATGATCGCCCTTTAACATATGTCTCGGGTGATCTGGAGGACCCTTGTCCTATTACTCCATCCATACTAGTTAAGGGTCGTAGGCTTCAAGACTTCCCAAAGGACATGATTCAGCTAGATGAGCTGCAGGATCCTAGTTACGATAGGAATGTCGCGATACACAGCAGGTACAATTACATCAATAAATTGATCCGGGACATATTATGGAAGCATTGGTCTAGTGAATACTTGGCATCACTACGATAAGCCTATAAGACTAAAAGAGGCTCATCAAGCAGTGTGCCAAATGTAAATGACATCGTTCTTATACATGACAAGCGACTTCGTGTCCTTGGTAGGGTAGTTAAACTCTATCCAGGACGAGATGATCTAGTTAGAGTGGTCCAGATTAGGACAAAAACCGGCCTGACCACACGACCCATCATCAAGTTGTATTCATTGGAACAGGATGTCGAAATATTTTCCACCCCTATGTCAACAGCGGTCGCTGGACCATCCGCCGGTAACGATCCCATTAGAAAACTACCTCTTCACCGAGCCGCTTTTAGTTCTTCACAGCTTTGGAGATCTAACATCGCTGCGGGATTACTGTAGATAAATGTATATATTGGTGGTGGGAATGTGTTGAGACTCGAAAGTAACTCGACAGTTTAGGTTAATTAAATATACTGGAAGTTCAAATTAGGCGCCAGTGTTAGGCTAAGCTATATATCTTTATAAAAGATATGTACTATTTTGTATTAAGTCTCTATGGGTTTATTATCCATAATTATATGGGGTTGTCATTGTAATTAATCCGGTATATCTTGTAGTTAGTTAAATGACGAATTGGTGGATAAGATATTAACTGTGCATGCATAATTTTCGGGAACCTGCGGGTCCCTCGCACAAGACAATCCAGACTCGCTTTTGCTACCATCTAAGCAACACCTTCTCGCCGCTCTCATTACAAACCACCTCTTCATGCTAAGTCACTCTAATTCTTAACTCCTAGTGGCCACTATACCTTCTATCTATTCCTAATTCTATCCTTAAGATATCCATCATTATCAACGATTAAAGTAAGTTAACTCTTATAAGTTTATAGGTAAATTACACTTTGTTTACTTTTGAATTCTTATAATGATGATGATGATGATTATGGCTGGAGTAAAGTAGGAGAGTAGAGTAATTGGATAGAGGAAAAATAAGTTGAGAAATGAGAAGTAAAGCAGAAGACAAAAAGTTCTCGGGCTCAACCAAGTTGCTCATTGTTTATTTGTTGAGGCTCATCTGGTGTAGGCACTTCGTCAGTTTTCTCTGGACCGCTGGTGAGGAACGTTTTTCTGCTGCCACAGTCTTCTGAATCTCCGTTGTAAACTCGCAGTAGGTCTTTTGCAGCTCGCTGGCAGTCACCACCAAGAAGATGTCCTCATCCCCATTTTCCTTGATCACTTCCACATCGACTTCTTCTCGCATGGTGGACTCAGAGTATTCAGACGATACAGAGGAGGAGGCTGCCTCTTGATGGTCAAAGGTGGCAGGTGATGGTGGCGAGGTTGCTGCTGGTCCTGCAGAGTTGACAGGTGATGGTGGTGGAGAATTAGAGATTGTTGTCCGAGGAGGTGGTGGAGTGGTCTTCGAGAGAGGATTCTTTAGATCCAAACACCTCCTCAGGTGTTTTCGTAGCCTCAAAGCCTGAGTTGGAAAGAGGCTAGATGGTAAAGATGGTGTGGGAAGAGGAGGAATGATGATGGTGGGAAGGGTTTTTGTCTTCAGAAGAGTAGGAAGGTACTCCTGTAGCAGTTGATGGTTCCCCTGGCAAAGGGCCGTAGCAGTTGTGACAACCACCTGAATTATCTCCAGGCGGATGCCATTGCTAACTGCTGTGGAATGGTGGTGTTCCTCCCTACTCACTCTTCCATGTCTTAAGCCCTTCATGATCTCTCTATCAGGGCCCACAACGTTGGTGGCCTCCTCTCCTCTACTCGTTTTCTTGATGTTGAATGACACCCTCTCATTGGTGGCAAGAGAGGGCACAGGATGGCGAGGGTTGGGCTTTTCAATGCTTGATGAGTGGACATAATGTCCCCTCCACTGTCTGTTATAAAACCATACCCCTTCTTGGTATCAAGCCACTTGTGGCCAGAAAGTGTGGTTGTGGTCTCGGCAGGCATGCTGTGATGTAGCATGTTGGCACGGCCTTTTATATCCGACACCCGCTGTGGCACTGCGTCTTGGATTGGCTGATGGTATCCAGGTGTATTTAGGATGCCAGTTTTCCTTTACTCTTTTCCCTTCATGTCGTTGCCCGTATCCATACTATTCAAATAATAATTGGGGAGGGCAACTCAGGATGAAGTTTCGTAAAGGGAAAGTTGCCTGTTGTGAAAATATATTGTGTTGAAACTATCTGGGCGAAGAGTTGTCTGCAAGTACGCACCGCTGGACCAGTGGAGGAATATTGTAGGACATAGAGCAGCTGACCAATCAGTGAAGGCAGAGGTGCAATCATGGCTACCTAGGTGAGGCTGGTACCTTTATGTTCGCACCGGAGATCATGATTTGCAATATTGTATCCCACTTACTGATTAGTTGATCCTGAGAAAACTGGAGGTGCTCGCATTTCTTCCCTATTTACTCCTACATTATTCCTGATTAACTGTGAAAATTGACATATGCATGTTAATTATATTAAGAAGTCCATACCATTGCCAAAGATACAAAGCAAATTTGTATTAGTTTCCTAACTGACGGATATATTTTCTCCAAACTTTAACATCTACTCGTAGATCTAGTTTGCATACAAAAAGTCAGTCAAAGCGAATGATTATTTGTTTCAGATTTTTTTAAAAATTAAGGTCACTTTAACTTTGCATTAAATTTAATATGTTTTGTAATTAACTGATGTGCATAATTTTTTTTTTTTTTTGAAAAAATATTGAAATATTTATTGAATATTCTGAGGGTCAATTACAGTATTGGCCAAATATCAGGGATAAATATTTGCATATTTATTTGTTCACAAGTATATGAATATTTACCAAATTAGGCGTATCCCTCTTATATTTAATATAATGATTAATCCAAATATAAGTTACTTAGGAGTTCAAAGCCACAGTTTGGACACCAAATACATTTTCCAACTTCCCTTTGCAGGACAGCTGGAACTCTTGTTTCAGTACCTGGCCTCCGTAGGTGATCTTCAGTGCCTCATCAATACTGAGGGCAACCCCAGCCTGCCCTCCAAAACACCTTCTCCTCCTATCAATACATTATACTACAAACACCTTACATATTACACTATACTAGCTTTAAAAAAAAAAAAATACGAAATGACAAATTCTCGACCCGCCTCGGAGTCCCCAGGGGCTGGGGGGTAGAAATGTCCCCATCAGTCTGTCCCCTGGAAACAACTCGCCAAAATGCTCTGGACCACCACATTCTACTCTTACTATTAATTTCTGCAATATTAGTGGCCTTTCCTCTAACTTCCATTCTGTGGAAACCCTTCTGAATACCCTTATCTTCTCTTTCTCACCGAGACACAATTGTCTGGAACTACTGATGTCAAACCCTTCTCTGTATCCACCTACTATCTCTATTCTCAGTTTCGAGCCAAAGGTGGATGTTGCGTCTATGTACGCAACAATCTTGCCTTCTCTCGTCTTCCCTTCTTCTTAATTCTCAACTCTCTGGTTAAAGCTTTCTTGTCATTCTCAAGCTAAATATTTCTGCGTTGATTGTCTCTCCCATAATTCTACTGACTATCCAAAATACTTTGATTATGTAACTTCTAAAGTGGGACACATTCTATTCATCTCTCCTTTCGCAGAAATCTCCATATTATGAGATTTCAATGTTCACCACCACCAATGGTTCTCCTCTGTTTCCACTGATCAACCTGGTGAACAAGCCTACATCTTTTCTACCTTAAACAACATAGACCAGTTAGTCCAGCAACCCACCCGTATCCCGGATAGCTTCGGAGATCGGCCCAATATTCTTGATTTATTTTTAACCTCTAACCCTTCTGCTTATACTGTAAATCTTTTCTCTCCTCTGGGCTCCTCCGACCAAAAACTAATATCTGGCACCTGTTCTATCTCTCTGGTACGGCCAACCGATCCTCCTAACCGGTGGCGCTTGTGGCACTTTGGCGTTCCCGACTGGGAGGCTCTTCAGCAGTACTTCTTTGATTTCCAATGGAATTACTTTTGCTTCCGGGGTCGGGGATCCTCGTAGTGTGCTGAACACATTACCAAGGTAATCCTTTCAGGCATGGAAGCATACATTCCATTTTCTTACTCTCAGTCTAATGCAAACAAATCTTGGTTTCTCACGTTTGTTCTACTGCTGTCTGCAACAAGGAGGAAGTATTCAAATGGTACCGACGCCTTAAAACTCAAGAATCTCATTCTTCATATGTTTCTACCCGGAATCAATAAATGCAATGAATTATCCAACTCTAGCTCTTCCCAAGCTTTCTGAAATCTAGCCAAAAACCTCTCAAACAATTTGTCATCCGTGTCTTTCCCCTCCCTTTTCCACTCTGATGGCACAACCATCACTTCTTCTTTTGACAAAGCTGAACTCTTCGCTCAAACCTTTGCTAGAAACTCCACCTTGGATGATTCCGGTGCTATTCTTCCCTCTCCACCCCCATCTCTCCTACTTATTCTTGATATCCTAATCTCTTCTAAAGATGTACTTTCTACCCTCTCTGGGCTTAATACTAAGAAAGCATATGGTCCGGACGGTGTTCCTCATGTTGTTCTCAAAAACTGTGCTTCCGTGCTGACTCCCTGCCTGACAAACTCTTTTGTCTCTGTCTCTCCTGAGTCTCCTCTAACATTTTCCCTTCTTGCTGGAAGGTTGCTCTCATGCAATCTGTCCCAAAGAAGGGTGACCGCTCTCAACTATCGTCCAATCACTCTCATATCTTGTATCTCTAAAGTTTTTAAAACTATTCTTGCTTCCAAATTTCTTAAGCATTTCTCTTCTCATAATCTACTCTCAGATCGCCAGTATAGCTTCTTTAATTAAGGGTCGCTCTATTGTTGATTTTCTTTCATATATTACTAACTCTGGTCATCCTCCTTTTGGGACTTCGGTGAGACCTTTACTATTGCACTAGACATATCGAAGGCCTTCGATAAAGTCTGGCACAAATCTTTAATTTCTAAACTTCCCTCTTTCTTTATCTATCCCTCCATCTGTGCCTTTGTCTCTAATTATCTTTTCGGCCGTTCCATAGCTGCGGTTGTGGACAGCCATCGCTCACTTCCTCATCCTATCAACTTTGGTGTTCCTCAGGGCTCTGTCCTGTCTCCCATTCTCTTTCTAACTTTCATAAATGATTTTCTCAATTGTGTTTTCAGTCCCATCCATTCATAAACAGACGACTCTACCTTACACTACTCATTTATCATTCAGAACGCCCCAGCCAGCAATCTCTTATAAACAAATGCAATGAAGACATACAATACTTATCTTATGATCTAACTACCATTTCCAATTGGGGCAGAGAAAACCTTGTTGCCTTTAATGCTTCCAAAACCAAATTTCTCCATCTGACTACCCGTCGGGAACTTCCTGAGGACTATCCCTTATTCTTTAACAATACAAAAATCAGTCCTTCATCTTCTCTCAATATTCTCAGTGTTTCTTTCTCCTCTCCTCTCTCTTTGAAGGACCATATTACCAGTCTTGCTAAGGCAGCCTCCCAGAAGCTTGGTGTGCTCAACCGCCTCAAGGGGTTCTTTAATCCTGCACAGCTTTTTACTCTGTACAGGGGCACAGTGCGTCCTTGTATTAAGTATTTTTCACATGTGTGGGGGGGATTCTCACACACCGCACTCCTAGACAAAGTAGAGAGGAAAACCTTTTGTATAATTAACTCGCATCCACTCACCAATTCTCTGCAACCTCTCTTTCTTCCCGCAATGTTACATCTCTCTAGTTATTCTATCGCTACTACAATAATCAGTGTTCCTCAGAGCTCTCCCAGTGTATACTACCTCCTCTACATGGGGTACGTAGTACCCGTCTTGTAACACAATCCCACGCCTACTCTGTGCAACTCTCCAACTCAAAAATGAAACGATACTCCCAATCCTTCTTCTATTCAACAGCTGAGCTTTGGAACTCTCTTCCAGAATCAGTCTTTCCCTTTTCCTATGACTTAAATTGCTTCAAACTCAGTATGTCTAGGCCTTTTGGCTTGAACATCCCTTGATTTTGTCCCTATCACTCTTTCAACTCTGGGGGAGGCACTCACTTAAATAAAATAAAAAAACTTAGGTTGTATTTTGGAAAATGCTTTATGCTATTGCAGCTTCATTACAATATGATTGAGATCAAGATTACACTCATTATATTAACTTTTTTACTATTAATCAATGTTTCATGAATTTCGCTGGGATGGTTTTCCATTACGTGCAAATTATAATAACAAATTCCAAACATTATATACAATAAAGGTCAATATAGAGGTCGAAGATCAATTAAAACTTTTCTTTTAATTTCATGCTAACTAACCAATCATGTTTCACAAAATTTAACCAGAACAATCATTAATTGTAATATATATATATATATATATATTCCTGCTGAAAGGTCAACATAACAGGTTAAGGTCAAAGTTAGATTATTACAGATTGTTGAACATTTATATTTCATCAAATTCGCTGTATTAGTGGCAATGTTTATATAAGTTATACATGACCTAGACCTTTGAATAATCTATAATTATATTTTTTTAACATTGCATTCACATTCTGGATATATCTATTACGCTTGGGGACATTTCATAAATTAGTGTAGCAGAAATTAAAATAAATATGTGTTTTACCTTTCTTCTTGAACTTTGACCTTGAAATTTAAAATATATATGTGGCATTTGTTTAATAAAATGTATATATAAATGGCATCTAAGTTGGTTAAATTTAAATTATTTTTAACACCAACATAATTAATAGAACTCTGACTTTTACCTTGTGACCTTGATCTTATAAACAAAAATACTGTTTTATTGCATGATCATTTCATTGAAAAATTAAGAATGTGTGTACATTTTGATTATGATGATGCATTTGTTTAGGGGACATTATATAACATAATTTTAGCCGACGTTTCATCTCTATATTGACCTTCGTGGAATGTTTCTGGTAATTTGCGATTATGATTTATATATCAAGATCAAATATGTTAGCGAATGTGGTGAAATTTGAATAAATCTATAAATAGTTAATATATGGACATTTGACCTTGACCTTTTATTTATTTTTATTTGTGACTATTATGTAGACATTATTATATCTAACATCATTCTTAACACCAATAACACCCCAAATGAAAATAATGAAAGCATGTGATTCTCCCACAATTCGAACCCTAGATATCACATGCATAACTTACACGCTCTAACCATAACACCATCAAGACGGTTATAAGTACAGCAGATGACCACGATTCATATCAATTTATCGAATACTGGATATTAATCTAACCATATTAGATATATCTGTAACGTTTGGTAAACATCTATTGGTTAGTTTGCCAGTAATCATCTGATTTTGGCGTTTGACCTTGACTTTTTTGTTAGCTGAATGTTGGTCTGTGTGATTGTCCTATGCATACCACCTAGCATTGTGAATCTGGTGTAATTTGAATATATAGTAAAATAATTAAATGAAAGTACCTTTACTTTTGATTTTTTATATTGACTTTGTCCTTTGAGTAATATAGATTTGTTTTCATATCTAATCGTGAACATCTATTATATAACCTTAGGAGGGGATATTTGACGAACAGACAGACAGATAGACAGACATGCTAAGTTACCTTGGTTTGGTATGCGGGGGATTGATGCCATTCTGCTTACGAAAAATGTATAATAATTATTATAATAATAATAATAATAATAATAATAATAACAAATAATCGTTGAATAAATGTCTTACTATATGGATATGGACGTTTCACCAAAATATATCTCATCACATTTTCGTAGATAATTTTATATTGGGCATAGTGGTCTGAAAACTGAAAATACAACAATACAAAATGAGATGGAAATAAACTGTTTGAAGATTATATTATTTTCCCTTACTTTCTCAGTGAACCAATTAGTGAGAGTCAATTATTTTTTTATTTTTTTATTTTTTTCGACTATAGTACTTTTTCTCTCTCTTATCTGGGGATTCCTGAAGTAATTGACATTTCTCGCTAGAATGGAGCTTACTTATTACACTCAGAAATAAAATATATTTGTTTTTAGTATAAAAACTACTATATTTTATTATTTGCCTGTATTGCTTTGTTGATAGGTAACAAATAGATTCATATAATGCAGCCTAAATTTGACATGGTTATACAACTAACCACCCTCTACTCCATTCAATTAGCAAATTTGTATAATTTACCTTCTACCTATCAAGGCTTTATTGATTATTGATTATTTGATGTTATCAGCTACCAACATTAAAATATATTTGTATTAATTTCAATCCGTACATATTGTCCATTCATGTAAACATAAGAACGATACTGTATGTACAGCCACTCAAAAAACAGAACAAAAAACAAATCTTAAATCAGACGCCATTGTTATACAAATAAAACAAGTAAAAACATAACGTCCTGAGTTAATTAGTGCAATGGATAAATGCACTGAATTTCGGTGTGAGCATCCTAGGTTCGAATCCCTGGACTGCCACATGTATTTGTTAATTTAATTAATTGAGTTTAGGAGTAAAGTTGGTTGATGGAGGTAACATAATAATACTACATTATACAAATTGAATTTTAGTTAAGAACATAGCCACAGCCACAACCCAACTCAATTTCACCTAATTTAATTTAAATCACCAGGGCCTGATGGCATACACCCGATAAAGGAAGTTAAGAATCACATTGCAAAATATTATAACAGTTATTCATTGATAGGCAGCAAATCCCGAGAGGAAGACAGCAAATACTACAGCAATAGTCATGAAGGGAGATACAAGTAACCTATGAAACTACATCACTTTTACTTTAACATGCATCTTATGCAAAAATATTGATACACTAGTTAGGAGAGTATGCATTAATATACCACATATTATAGACCACTGTAGGAGGCGGCCGTAGGCACAGCCGAACAGGACAGTACTCCCGGAGAATGCTAAAGGTGGTTGATAAGGATACCTGGAATTCCTGTTTCACCACCTGGGTTCCCTTGCTGATCCTTCCGTGTGCCTCACCAATATTGAGGGCAACCCCAGTTTGCCCTCCAAAACACGTTCTCTTCCTATCAATACATTATACCACAAACACATTATATACCACATTAAAATTGCATAAAAAAAAAACAAACAAAAAAAAAAAAGCATGAACACAACATCAAACCCAGCCTCGTAGGGGCAAAATTGCCCCCATTGGTCAAACCCCTAGAAACGATTCTCTAAAATGCCCCGGACCACTTTCTAGTTCTCTATCTATCGATTTTTGCAACATCCGCGGCCTTTCCTCTAACTTCCTCTCTGTGGAACACCATCTCTCTTCTACCAAACCTGACTTGCTTTTTCTCACCGAAACACAGTTGTCTAGAGCAACAGACTGCAAACCTTTCTCTGTATCCTAAAAACAAATCTTTATCCTCAATTCAAAGCCAAAAGTGGATGTTGTGTGTATGTACACAACAATTTGTCTTGCTCTCCTCTACTCAACTTTGGCTCTTCAGAATGTTAAACTCCCTGGCTTAAGCTATCTTATCACTCTCTCACTAAATATATTTGTGCTATTTATCTCTCCCCTAATTCTACTGACTATCCAAAAAAAAATGACTATCTTACTTCTAAAGTGGAACACATTCTATCCATCTCTCCCTTCTCTGAAATCTCCATCTTCAGAGATTTCAATGTTCACCACCACCAATGGCTCTCTTTTCATTTCACTGACCAACCTGGTGAACAAGCTTACATCTTGTCTATCCTAAATTACCTAGAGCACTTGGTTCACCCCCCCCCCCCCCCCCATATCCAGGACCACCCTGGAGATCGGCCCAACATTCTTGACTTATTTCTAGCTTCTTATCTTTCTGCTAACTCTATGACTCTTCTCCCTCCGTTCAGCTCCTCCAATCACAACCTTATTTCTGTCACCTTTCTTGTCTCTCCAGTAAGGCCTGCTGACCCCCCCAGACGCCGGTGCTTGTGGCACTTTGGCGCCGCCGACTGGGAGGTTATTCGGCAGCACTTCATTGATTTATCATGAAATATTTTTGATTTCGTGGCCGGGGACCCTCAGAGAGTGCCAAGCACATTACTGAGGTAATCCTTTTGGGCATGGAAACATACATCCCATTTTCTTTCTCTCAAATTAACTTAAACAAATCTTGGTTTACTCATGCTTGTTCTACTGCTGTCTGCAAAAAGGAGGAAGCATTCAAATGGTACCATTCCCTTCAAACTCAAGAATCCCGTACTCTATATGTCTCTGCTCTGAATCAAGCCAAATCTGTCCTTTGACTGGCCAAAAAATCTGTCATCAAAAACAAATGCTCTGAACTTTCCAACAATCTTTTTGGAATCTAGCAAAAAATATCTCCAACAATTTCACTTCCTCGTAAAACCGTCACCTCTTCCTCTGTCAAAGCTGAACTCTTCGCTGAAGCTTTTGCTAAAACCTCCAACTTGGATGCTTACGGTGCTATTCCTCCCTCTCCACCCCCTCTCACCTATTTATGCCTAAGATCAAAATATCTTCTAAGGATGTACTCTCTGCACTCTCTGGGCTTAATATTAAAAGGCATACGGACCGAATTTTGTTCCACCTGTTGTACTCAAAAACTGTTCTTCCGTGTTAACTCCCTGCCTAGGCAAACTCTTTCGTCTCTGTCTTACCTCTAATGTTTTTCCTTCTTGCTGGATGTTTGCTCTTATTCAACCTGTCCCAAATAAGGGTAACCGTTCCCAACCCTCCAACTATCAACCAACTGCACTCATTTCTTGCATCATTAAATTTTGTTGAACGATTCTTACAACATTTCTTAGGCATTTATCTTCCCACACTCTACTTTCAGATCGCCAGTACGGTTTCCTTAAGGGCTGCACTACTGGTGATCTCCTTGCTTATCTTACTAACTCTTGGTCATCCTCCTTTCGGAACTTCGGTAAGAGTTTTTCTATTGCGCTAGACATATCAAAAGCCTTCAATAGAATCTTGCATAAATTTATAATGCCCAAACTACCCTCCTTCCTTTTCTATCCGTTAATTTCCTTTCAGACCGCTCCATAGCTACAGTTGTGGATGGCCATCGCTCACTTCCTCAACTTATCAACTCCGGTGTTCTTCACGGTTCTGTCCTGTCTCCAATACTCTTTCTAATATTAATTAATGATCTCCTCAACTGTATCTCTAGTCCTATTCACTTATATGCTGACGACTCTACCTTACACTATTCAATTAGTTTTTCACATCAACCCAGCATGCAATCACTCCAAAACAAACATAACAAGGCCATAGAACACCTGTCTTCTGATATATCAATTATTTGTTAATTAGAGAGATAAAATGTTGTTAATTTCAGTGCCTCCATGACCCAATTTCTTCCTTTATCTCTCCATCACAGTTTTCAGAAGACTATCAATTATTCTTCAACAATACACAAATCAACCCTTTGTCTTCTCTTAATGTTCTAGGTGTATCTTTTTCATCCAACCTTTCTTAGAAAGATCATAGTACCTCTCTTGCTAAAACAGCTTCCCAAAAGTTAGGTGTGCTCAACCGCTTCCGTGGGTTTTCCACCCCGCACAGCTCCTTGCTCTGAATCGGGGCATAGTGCGCCCCTGTATTTCAGTATTTTTTTTCATGCGTGGGGAGGCTCCACCCATATTACACTTCTCGAACGAGTAGAATCAAAAGCATTTCGCCTCATCAACTCACCTCCTCCCACTAGTTTCGTACAATCTCGTTTTACACACCACAATGTTACATCTCTTTCACTTGGCATTGCCATTTCAACAATCAGTGTTCTTCAGAGCTCTCTCACTACATACCCTCTCCCTTATGATAAGTGCGTGGCACCTGCCTTTCAACACAGTCCCACTCCTATTTTGTCCAGCTCTCCAACCCTAGAACTGGCAAATTTTCTGTCTATCTTTTACTCAACAAGTGAACTATGGAACTCTCTCCCTCAATCAATTCTTCCTTCATCCTATGACATTTTGACCCCAACTTTCCCTGAATTTGGCTCTGGCACTATTTTGGCTTTGGGGGAGACACTCGTTACAGGCAACCTACCTTTTGTCTCCTTCATACACATAGAAAGAAAAACATAAAAATAGAAGAATGCTCGTTAACAAACGATGTAAGTGTGTATGTGGGCATTCTACAGTGTAACAAATTGTTAAAGTGTTAGATGAATGGCCAGGAACATTAATATACTCTCGATATGGCTTATTGAGATTTCATGAAAGCCTTCGATAATGTTTCACGTGAAAGATTACTTTTTTTGTTTTTTTCTACATTCCAACTACTCCCTCTCGGGCATTGGCTGATAGAATTTACACTACACCGCTGAACACGGTGAGGCCCGTGAGGTCTTGCTCCAGTCTAGGGAGTGAGACATGCGAAGCTTCACGGCTCGAAGTAACTGCATCTCTAAAGCTGCTCCGCCTCTGTGCTTCACAGTCTCACCCCTCAGGCTCGGACCCTCACTCTCAGAACGCCACCTATTGAGCAATTACCTCACTAGGCATTGCCCCCTTGTAGCATATTTTTGAATATGGGAATATTCATACAAAGCTATTTAATCAGGGAACAATGAGGGTATTTATTTGACATTTCGGTGTGCTGTGGCAATGCACTGATACTAGGTACAGCAAATATGCCATCCCAATAATATCTTCCCATTGACATATTGGGATTCGAACCCTGGTCCATTGGATTACCAGTCCAGTGGCAAGACACCTCCGCCATACCTCCCCTAACTTATTAAGATTACGTCATATATGATCGATGATTACTATGCGGGATGGATAAGGGAGTGTCTATGTAAGAGGACATAAAGGATATTGGTGAATGGAGAGACTTCAGCGTGGATGGAGGTAACTAGTAGGGTACCCCAAGGGTCAGTCCTGGGACCCCAACTATCTATCTATCTATCTAGCTATTGCCTGACGCCGTGATCCCCGAAGGTGTGGCCACGAAGTAACCGCCCCCATGCACCTCTGTCCCCAGTCAGTCGACGTCCCTACTCCCAACCAGCACCGCCTTCATTCATATACTTCCTCACTCCATCCTTCCACCTCTCCTTTGGTGCACCTCTCCCTCTCTGTCCTTCCACCTCGCTCTCGTACACCCTCTTAGTCATTCTCTCGCTTTCCATACGTTCCATATGGCCGCCGAACCATCTCAAGTTGTTCCTTATCACACTTTCCAGCACATCTACCTCCACACCACACCTCCTTCTTACTTCCTCATTTGTCTGTCTATCCCTCCATGTAACTCCGCACGCACTTCTCAAGTAACTCATTTCCACCACTCTCACTCTTGGTCTGAGTCTCTTCCCTAACGTCCATGCTTCGTTTCCATAAGTTAGTGTCGGGACTACCACACTGTCATGCAAGGACTTCTTCACTTCCATACTGACCACGCTATTTCTTGTCACTGTTTTCAACGTTCCTACAGCCCTCTTCCCCTGTTGCACCCTCTCCCGCAATTCTTCATCCATAGTCCCATCTTTACTCGACACACTGCCCAGATACTTAAAAGGGCTGACGATCTCCATAGCCTGACCGTTCAACTTCACCTCAAACTCTGTGATTTCACCCCTTTCGAAGACCATAACCTTGCTCTTCCCCGCATTTACCTTCAAATTTCGTTTTTTGCACACTGTTCCAAACTCATTTACCAGACCCTGCAACTCCCATCCATTATCGCTCATCAGAACTGTATCATCTTCAAAAAGGCAGTATAGGCAGCTTCCACTCATTTCCCTCCCTTATCAGCGATACACCAACATCCACTGCTCTTCCTAGTATTTCTTTCATGACTCCATCCATATATACAGTAAACAACCACGGGGACATTACACACCCCTGTTTCAACCCAACATTCAGGTCAAAAACTCGCACTGCTCATTCTCCACACATACTGCCGCGTTTGCATCCTCATACATGCTCTTCACTGCTTTCAGCAACTTACCATCTACTCCGTATATTCTAAGTACTTTCCACATACCTTTTCTATCCACTCTGTCATAGGCCTTCTCCAGGTCCATAAAGGCAACATACACCTTTTGTTGCTTCTCCAGATACTTCTCCACAACACAATTCAGGGTAAGAATCTGATCAACACATCCTCTTCCCTTCCTAAAACCTCCCTGCTCATCGCCTATCTATTTCTCCATTCCCACTCTCACTCTCTCAATCAATAGGCCTACCCTACTGTACACCTTCCCTACTACGTTTAGAAGACATATTCCCCGGTGGTTACCACACACTCCTCTTTCTCCTTTGCCTTTATATAGGGGAACTATTATGCCAGTCTTCCAGTCATCGGGTGCACTCCCTTTATCCCATGCTAGTTTGCACATTTTCCATATCCATTCGATCACTATCTCACCACCATACCTAAATATTTCCCCACACACTCCATCTGTTCCTGGTGCTTTCCCCAACTTCACTCTTTTCATGGCTTCCCACACTTCTGACCTCCTGATCCCCACCTCCTCCTCCACCACTTCTCTTCTTCTCCCACCCATACCATATCCAACTATGTTTGCTGGCTCTTCATTCCTTACATTTAGCAACTCGTTGAAGTACTCCCTCCATCTTTCGACTCTCTCTTGCTTCTCGGCTAGCATTTTCCTATTCTCATCTTTCACACCCTTACTGTTTCCCTTGCTACCTTCCCTAACTTTCTTGACTTCTTTCCCGAACAGTTTCTTACACTCCCTCCATTTTACACTCAGATTCCTTCCAAATTCCTAATCTACTCTTCTCTTACTTTCCTTCACTACTCTCTTCACCACTCCCTTTTTCTCCACGTACCTCGCTCGTTTCTGCCTCTCCAAATCTTCATTCCCTCTACTACCCAACCATTCTCTATATGCTTTCTTCTTGTCTTCCACAGCTATTTATACCTCTTCTGTCCACCATGCTGTACCTTTCACTCCCCTCCCTCTTCTCCTCACTCCACACACCTCCTCACATGCTGCACAGATCTCTTCCTTAAACACCTTGCTTATCTCCTCCACTTCCTCCATATCTTCCAGGTCGAACCCACCTAGTTGTCTTTCTACTGCTCTCCTGTACTCTTCCCTGATTTCCTCCTCCTGCAGCCTCTCCACCCTCCTCGCCATTCCACCTTCCCCTTGCCTCCCTCCAGCTCTCCTCACCCACTTCTTTTGTATCCTAACCTTAGCTACTACTATATAATGATCAGACAGACCCCCTCCAATACCCCTATACACCCTAGCTTCCATCACAGATTTCTTCATTCTTTCATCGAAAAGACACAAAAGATAGTGGTGAATAGAGATACTTTAGCGTGGAAGGAGGTACCTAGTGGGGTACCCCAAGGGTCAGTCTTGGGACCCCAACTGTTTGTTATATATATATTAATGATTTTCCAGAGTTTAAAGTATGGCAGTATCATATACCTATATGCAGATGACACACAAATATTTTGGATAGCAAATATTAAAGATTCTAAACAATTACAGGAGGATATAACTGAGATTAAAAGGTGGTCCGAAAAATGCCAGCTGGCTTTTAATTCTGATAGTGCATTAGAATGAGAATAGGTACATCACAGACGGAAGTCTTCAAAAATAAAGTAAATTAAGTAATGAAATATGTAGCTTGTGAGAAGGATCTAGGAGTGGTGATAAACTCCTTGCTCAAGTTCAGAAGACATTTGGCATAGGAAATAATTATCAGTGCAAATATATTGGTAGGTTTAATAAGATCTTTTGTAAGTTTAGATTTGGAAGCATTCAAGACATTACACACACCATGATAAGACCATTATTAGAATTTGCAAATCATATTTGGGTAGCCACACAAAATGAGGGATATTGATGCAGTTGAAAACGTGCAGATAAGAGCCACGAGAATGGTGCCCGCCTTGAAAGGTCTATCATATCAGGAAAGACTAATGGAATTAAATCTTCCTTCACTGATATACTGTATATAGGAGAAACAGGGGAGATACGATCAGGACTTTTAAAATAATTAATGCAACGTATTATATGGGAATTCTTTAATTTAACGGTAGAGTAGTTAATGCGTGGAACAGCCTCCCCGATGAAGTTGTGAACTCAGAAAATGTATACAGAAATTTGAAATGAGCCTTGACCGATAATGGACGCAACAAGATAAAATATGTAATTATAACATTCATATACGAGTAAGTTGTCAAAGCAACAGTAAACCAAAAGACTAAAATGAAAATAAACAAATTATGAGCCGGAGTTAAATGACAAAATAATAGCATTCTTCTAGAAATTGCATACGTAAATCCACATAAAGTCTACACTAATATATTCTAAATTTTGCTGATACAGTTTGTGGTCGTTTAGGTGTGTGACCATCTTGACCTGCTTCAGTATGCAAATTAGTATACATGTGTGTGAGATGGTGCTAACTAATGCGCGCTTTTTTGTGCATGTATGTTACTTTCGTTATAATTATAGCAGTTACAGCTGCAATAAATGACAAATGAGTAATATGCTTTCACTAATACAGCGTCGTGAAGAGTAGTGATGATATGAGTAGGTGTATAATTTATTAAGATGACTATGTTAATGCATAATGGGAAATAACAAAACAAATTAGGATACACATTTTTATTGTTGCTTCCAGATACAGATTAATAAAATTGTTGTGATTCTTATACATATCATTGCAGAAGCTAGGGTTCATTAAGCCGAGGCTTTTTCATGAACCCGAAACATATCTTGGTGAACCTTTCATAATATATATTTCAATTTGTCTGGTAGCTCATGGTAAGATTTAAGTTTTATTATATATATATATATATATATATATATATATATATATATATATATATATATATATCTATATATATATATATATATATATATATATATATATATATACAGTATATATATATATATATATATATATATATATATATATATATATATATATATATATATAAATATATATGTACATTATATATATATATGTATGTATATGTATATATATACATATATATATATAATATATATATAGAGTATATATATATATATATATATATATATTTATATATATATATATATTATATATATATATATATATATATATATATATATATATATATATATATATATATATATATATATACTGTATATATACATATATATATACAGTATATATAATTTATATACTGTATATATTTAAAAGAGAACAAACATATGGATTACAACTATGAATATTAAATAATGATACAAAATACAATTATTATGCACACGCTACAAAACAATAAAATAAAAATAAACAAATAAATAGATAAACAAATAAATGATTTACATACAAAACTATACTTATACACACAATAATTTTACATAGACCAGCGGCCGCTTGGCCGGGGAACGACCACTACACACTTAAGACCCAAATATATTATGCAGTATCAAGTGAATATTGTGATCTGTCATTTTAGTACATGCTTTTACCTATCCATTTATCTATTTTAACATACTTGTACATGTTATGCGTGAGATGTCCAGTACTATATTTAATATCTATTTATTAAGGCTTGTCTAACTGAAATTTTAAAAGATACTAGAGTAAGTTTTTGTCTTAGCACATTATTTAAATCATTCCATAGTTTTGAACCTCTAAATATAATATTTTGTTGTATTTGGGAAGATCTATATTGAGGAATCCTAAGTAATGTATTCACACCTCTGGTTTCTATGGCATGATTGATCAGTACAAAGCCTGCACAAAGTGGATGTATGATGGTTAAAGATTTATATACAAATAAACATGGTTGAAGTTCAATAATGTCTTCTACTTTCAGTATTTTAAGTTGGCGGTAAAGGGGGTTGGTATGTTGATAGTATTGGCTGTTGGTCATTATCAGTACTAATTTATTTTGAATAACAACAAGAGATTTTAGATAAGATTTGTGAGCCCCACCCCAAATTGCTGAACAGTATAATATGTGGGGATATGCTAGGGAGAGATATTTCTGTTTAAGCTAATCAGCTTTGTTTAAACTATTTATGGTTTGAAAGTTTAAATACAAATTATCTTGACAATATCTCGTACCTATGGAATCACTGTACGGATCAAAGTTATATAAATCTTACACGGGTATGAGGTTGACAAGATAGATCTTGGGCACAGATCTAAAAATAAGTTAAATAGAATTCTCGCATATTTTATCTTACCTTCACAATAATACCCACAACTTATAATACGCAGATACACTTAGGGTACGGGGTAGAGGAGAGGTGGTAGCCGTGAACAAGAATCTGGACGACGTAGGACTCGTAGTTTTTCTGCGGGCTGGACATCAGGGGGAACTGCCTCTCTCACGGACACAGGGGAAGTTGGTTCCTGGCTCCTCTACACACTCTCGTTAGCCTCCCACCTTAGACTCTACTACAGGGAATGTCTCATCCTATAGCTGAGTCTCAACACAAGTTCTACCCACATCCAGCTTAACTCTTGGAAGGTAGTAATCGTATTTGCCTACCTTCCCTCAATTTCAGTCAGACTATATTTGGGTTATATTTAGAACTCAATTTGGTCTGTTTCAATATAGTAGGGACATGTGGATATTATTATTTGTGTTATTGTGAAGGCAATTCTTATTCTAAAAATACACTTAAGCTGTTAATACAAACACAAGGAGATTCTCTATCGCTCAATATTACCCTCTTTATTTAAAAGGATTTATGGCTGTATGATCAATGTTTTTCTGTTAATCACTATATCTGGCTTTTTCTAGTTTGCAGGCCATACGTTTGTTTCTGATCACTTTGTTTATACTATTTCCAGTATTCCCGTGAGGTACTGTAGAGGTGGTTCTGGGGTTCCCATCAGTGAAGGTATTGCACTGGGTATTGGTGAGGAATTTGCATAAAATATTCCTCATTGTATTGCAAATCTGGCTGGAGCTGGGTATTCTCCTTAGTTGTTTGTCTCCGGCCCTGCCATTGGTTGAGCAGGTATCTTTGTGATTGGCCCGGACTCAAACTCTTTTTGTGGGCAGACTGTCCTATACTCGCAGGGATTAGAGCATGGGTAGGCCTGGTTAAATAGGTAGACTGGTCTATTTTGGCAGGTGTTAAAGTATGGGAAACTGGTAGTGTTGTATTTTCTCTCTCCCTTTCCTGATATCGTCCTCTCCTTGTCTTCCTGGTGTCCTTTACGGCAGCTATTCTGGCTCTGGTAGGCTGCTCTTTTTCCATCATTGTCAGGGTGTCTACCGGGATTGCTTTTACCCTGGTTTGCAATCCCGTCATCTCATATATATATATACAGTATATACTGCATATATATATTATAATCAAATCACACAACAGCAATTCATATAAGAGAAAAGTGTACTGGGCATTCAAACGAGGACTACGGTCATTTTCTTTTCTTTGGCAGTGACAGTTTAATTGGCTGTCAGTGGCGAGGGAAGATGACACCTGGATATGGAAATTAGTAAAGAAAAAAGGAGGAGGAGGCAGCCTTGGTCAACTAACTCTATCAGGTAGTAGACGGATATTAAAAGGGACAATGGTGTGGGGGCCAGGGAAGGGAAGCTATGAGATAAGACGTGGGAAGTGCGGCATCTCTTTTTAACTGACTGTTCAAAGGCGGCGTGGGGATATCTATTTTTAATATCCGGGAAATTACATTTGCCTCTACGGAGTTAAATTTTACCTGTATTGACTATTGTTTATTGCTATTATCTGTACACCTCTATACGGTTATGAAATGCCCTCTTTGTGGAGACTAATCACCACTAATTGTATTTATAACCCTGATTGGCATATTCGATACCTTAAAAGTCAATTGAATGAAACTAGAATACTCAAATTGCATATAAATTAGGCTACGATAAGTTGTGGTAGTGGCACGCTGAATAAAACCATCAGCAAACCAGGCCCACCGCGGGAGGTAGAGTGAACCTCGGTCCTCAGTGTGTCCCTGGGAGTCACACGGTAGAGTTTCTCCGACAAGTACCGGTTATTATATTGATGAATGAATACATTCTAATGACACATTTGGTATGAGCGTGATAAACGTTTTACATGACACTATAAAACAACATTATTGCTTAGCGTATAACGAAATTATGAAAGCGTTAACTTGGAAAACAAAAATTATGTATTGATTATACATGTGGTAATATTTGTTTTACATAATAGTATGGGTCTTGCTATATCTCTGTATATATATAATATATAGCATGTAGATGCAATTATTGAGCTATAGCATAATTATGTGTATCATCTCGGAGTTGTGCAACTACCGCTTGAGAGTGAACAATAAGGGTACAGACTTACACGTAAGCTTTAGCGCGAGCAAAAGGTTCAATATTTCCTACCCAGTACAATGAACGTCATGAACAATCAATTCAGAGATAACCACAGACTCTGCAAACATTACAGAGCAAGTTGGAATATATAAGGCTACAGTAAAAGCCCAACTGACTTTCCCTAAATGTTACAATTCTACCCTAACCTAAGTATTTCCTCAAAAGGTTCAGATTAACCCTTAACTGTCGGCGCGCAACATACGTCGTGTGAAATAAATTTGGACTAAGTGGCGGTTCACAACTTATGTCGTGCGCCATTTTCAGCACGTAATGTTGCTGAGAGAGAGAGCTGAGCGGTGTGAGGAGCCTAGCAACTGTATGACCATCTCACACCACCGCGGTGGACCAACTGAAGTGAATCCCACCCTTCCCTCCCCTCTCACACTCGCTACACAGGGAATTATGTAGGGAACTTACCTAATTACAGGGTTTTTGCACTTGTGTTGCACGATCGTTGCAAGAGAACCAGTGATCGTACAAGGATGGTTCGTGTGTCATTGGAAAGCTCTGTTTACGCCCTTTCAGGGATATATACTTGTTTTACGCTCTGGGCCTTATTTAGGCATGAAAATGATCACGTAAACAACCCTATTTAGGGTAAAAAAAAAAAACGCTGGGCGGTACGGTCAAATAGACCACCTAGGCCGCTCGTAAGGGGTTAAACACACCCTTACAACGTAACATGTAGACAAGATGCAATAAATAATAATACTGTTTCATAATGACCTTATCAAATCAATCTCATTGCGTTGCTTGGAATTGTACTTGCATTTTTTATATAGTAAATTTGTCAGTCTTCTGATCACACATTTCTCTTATTGTTCACTTTTGCTTTTATATAAGCAAATATTAGATTTTTTCGAGTGTGCTTGTGCAGTTTTGTTACACAAAGAGTAGAAATTAATTCATATTAAAAGGAAATAATAAGAACCAATTAGTTAGTAGAGTCCATTATGCTGATTAACCCGAGAAAGACACCAGGACTCTTAAGATATTTTACTGGGCGAAGGCGCCGGACTCTTCTTTACCCCTGCACAACTTCTTGCTCTGTACAGGGGCACAGTGCATCCTTGTATTGAGTATTGTTCACATGTGTGGGGAGGATCCTCTCACACAGCACTTCTTAACAAAGTAGAAAGGAAAGCCTTTCGTATCATTAACTCCAGTCCACTCACCGACTCTCTGCCATCTCTATCTCTCTTCGCTGCAATGTTGCATCTCTCTCGCTATTCTATCGCTACTACAATAATCAGTGTTCCTCAGAGCTCTCTCAGTGTATACCACCTCCTCTACGTAGGGTACATAGTACCCGTCTTGCAACACAATCCCACCCCTACTCTGTGCACCTTTCCAACTCAAGATTGAAATGATACTCCCAGTCTTTCTTCTATTCAACAGCTTAGCTCTGGAACTCTCTCCCTGAATCCATCTTTCCCTCCTCCAATGACCTGAATTGCTTTGAACTCTGTGTATCCAGACATTATTTTTGGCTCGAACATTCCTTGATTTTGGCCCTGTTGCTCTTTCAACTCTGGGAGAGGCTGTGTGAAGGGTCAGAGTCAATGTATCATCATTTTGGCTGGGCTGTGTGAAGGGTCAGTCATCGTATCATCATGTTGGCTGGATTGTGTGAAGGTTCAGAGTCATCGTGTCATCGTGTTAGCTGGCCTGTGTGAAGGGCCTGATTCACTGTGTTGGCTGGCTAGTCACGCATGGCCGTTATATCATATTACCTTTGAGGGGGCCAAAGGCTCTTTTAAGAAGGGTCGGATGGAGAACGAAGCAAACTTAATCAGCTGGGGGTTTGGAGGTGCTCTATACGTCCCTCAGCAATTATTTGTGATGTGAGCGATTCTAGCATTGTAAAGCCATATGCACCGTGTGAACACTGTGACACAGGAGAGCCAACACTATGACTCAGGCCCTTCATACAGGTCAGCCAACACTATGACACAGACCCTTCACACAGGCTAGCCAACATGATGACTCCGGGCCTTCACACAGGCCCACTGGCGTCATTTTGGCCCAAGACTTAGGTATGAGTCATTGTGTTGGCTGGCCTGTGTGAAGGGTCTGTGTCATTGTGTTGGCTGGCCTGTGTGAAGGGCCTGAGTCATTGTGTTGGCTGGCCTGTGTGAAGGGCCTGAGTCATTGTGTTGGCTGGCCTGTGTGAAGGGCCTGAGTCATTGTATTGGCTGGCCTGTGTGAAAGGTCTGTGTCATTGTGTTGGCTGGCCTGTGTGAAGGGTCTGAGTCATTGTGTTGGCTGGCCTGTGTGAAGGGCCTGAGTCATTGTGTTGGCTGGCCTGTGTGAAGGGTATGAGTCATTGTGTTGGCTGGCCTGTGTGATGGGTATGAGTCATTGTGTTGGCTGGCCTGTGTAAAGGGTCTGAATCATTGTGTTCGCTGGCCTGTGTGAAGGGTATGAGTCATTGTTTTGGCTGGCCTGTGTGAAGGACCTGAGCCATTGTGTTGGCTGGCCTGTATGAAGGGTATGAGTCCTTGTGTTGGCTGGCCTGTGTGAAGGGTATGAGTCTTTGTGTTGGCTGGCCTGTGTGAAGCGGTTGAATCATTGTGTCTGCTGGCCTGTGTGAAGGGTCTGAGTCACAGTGTTGGCTGGCCTGTCTGAAGGGTCTGAATCATTGTGTCTGCTGGCCTGTGTGAAGGGTCTGAGTCACAGTGTTGGCTGGCCTGTGTCACTGTTTTGGCTGGCCTGTGTGAAGGGTCTGAGTCACCGTGTTGGCTGGCCTGTGGAAAGGGTTTGTGTCACTTGTAATGGTCAGCAAACCTGTGGGATGGTTCGGTAAGAATCACTAGATTGTTTTGAGAACTTCATAATTTGTTTTGTTTAAATTCACTTTATTTAGTTATATTATAATGTATACATAGCTTGAAAAGTTTTTATTATTATTTTCCTTGTCCTACAACACTACTTGTTGACTGATGATTTAGTGCTGTCTAATATCTTACTCCGACGGAGTTCTTGCTTCAATACCTAAACATCTAATACAAACTGTGCCTCAATGTTTTAGAAAGTAATGTTTTATAGTACTAGGCATTAAGAATATCTGATAATATAACAAATGTCAATACTGCCTACAATACGCATACATTTTACAACATTGAAGACTGTAAATGCTCTACAATAGTAATAAGTCTAACTATCAGGGAGTGTCCAATGCCTCAGAACTAGGTCACTTTTATTTGTTTAACTTATCTTTGGAACACAACGATGTTTGCTCATGTACGTAGTTACATACTAAGGTAATATATGCAAATATGGTGTGCGATGAAGTATTAGGGATATGTTGCATTACAAGCAAAGTTATATAATTATCAAAATTGGTAAGCCATTCTAAACTTGGATGTTGCAAGGGAAAGATTAAGGAATACCCAGTTCTTAACAATAATCCTCCATTACAAACCCCAATGCACTTGAATACATTAATGAAAGCATATGATCCTCCCGGGATTCAAACTCGGGACACCACACCCAGAACATGAACAGCTAAACCATTTCACCATCAACACAGTTAATGTCTAAGTACACGATCACGATTAATATCCATTTTCGAATTGAGGATATCAATCTAATCATGTACTTAGACCCAACTGCATTATGGACAGCCTAATGTTTTAGTGAGAGGAAAGCATAATGAATGGGGCCAAGATCACTAGGACTGGCCTCGCTAGACATTAGTTCCTGAACCTATATAAATGAAGGGACATCCCGTTCTTAGCATTAATCATCCATTACAAACCCCAATGCACTTGAATAAATAAATGGAAGCATATCATCCTCCCTTTATATTACTAAGATCACCAACAATACATATATTGGATAATATTTGTAGCCTCTATTCGCCCATATCATTAGAACATTTGCTTACTTGTCTAACATTTACACTTTACTAGGACCCAACTGGAGTTCATACTCTAAACTCAATATTAACAAATCAAGTATAATGGCTATAAAGATAATAATACAAAATAATAAACAGTTGTAAGATAATTTAGAGCATTTTGGAAATATGATATGGAGGAGCTAATTTGGGATCCATTAAAACCATTATGTAAAACGATATTCTCTCTCTCTCTCTCTCTCTCTCTCTCTCTCTCTCTCTCTCTCTCTCTCTCCCTCTCTCTCTCTCTCTCTCTCTCTTTCAATTAAACATTCGGATAGCAACGGAATGGAAATATACAACACTGGAGGAAAACTAATTAAAGTGAACAGAGCTCGGCAACTTGACCTGAATGTTGAGTGTTTGCTAGCAAGGGAGGAGGAGAAGAGGGCCAGTAGTCTCCCTTCCAGCCAACCACTCCACCTTAAGGGAGCCCACCTCGCTTTTTTTCACTTTCTCTCCCTCTCCCTTTGGCTGGTATCCATTCGGCCCCGTTCAGCCTACTGTTTTACGACGTTTACCCCCACCCATCCAGGTGTCTATATTTTCCTGGCGAGCGGGAACGAGCCATCATATACATAGTTTTGTTTTGACAGCAAGCTAAATTTGTACATTTTTCGATAGATAAATTTATCCGGCGAAGCCGAATTTCTCTATACAATGCTGGAAGAAATTGACACCTGGATGGGGTTAACGTCTTAAAACACTTGGCTGAATGGGGCCGAAGGGATACAAGCCAGAGAAAGAGAGAAAAGGAGAGAAATAGAAAAAAAGAAGGTGACCCCCCCTTAAATACACTCATCCTTCTCCACCCTCAAGCTCTCTTCCTTTCATTACTTACTTCCGTATTTTTGGGGAATCAGAAAATTTGGCCCACAACTCTGTTTCCCACATAGTAATGCTGTCCGCTCTTAGAAACCGGATATATTATGTTAGATAGACTAAAGGTTTGATTTGGCTGTAGATATATTAGTACTAGGTCTGGTGTGAGGGAACCGACTGAAAGTATGTGTAAAATTATATATATATATATATATATATATATATATATATATATATATATATATATATATATATATATATATATATATATATATATATACTATATATATATATATATATATATATATATATATATATATATATATATATATATATATATATATATATATATATATATATATATATATATATATATATATATATATATATATATATATATATATATATATATATATATTTATATAATTTTACACATACTTTCAGTCGGTTCCCTCACACCGAACCGACTGAAAGTATGTGTAAAATATATATCTATATATATATATATATATATATATATAATATATATATATATATATATATATATATAATATATATATATATATATATATATATATATATATATATATATATATATATATATACTATATATATATATATATATATATATCTATATATATATACAGTAAATATATATATATATATATATATATCTATCTATCTATACATGTATATATATATATATATATATACAGTTATATATATATATATATATATATATATATATATATATATATGTGGTGAAATGGTCTTGCTACTAGATTGGTAAACTTAAGGTCCTGGGTTCAAATCCCGATGTGTCAAGGAAAAGATACTTATTGGGCTTGAATTGATGGTGTACCTAGCTTCAATGCACACTGACATGCCATAAAAATATCCTTGCTGTCTCTAATAAATTCGCATTGTATGAATAATCACAAATTGTCGCGATCCATGGCGTAGTCAGTAGAGCGTCGGCTGCTGATCAAAGGGTTGGCGGATCAAGCCCTCACTTTCAAAATAATATTGATATATGACAAATGCCTAATATTAGTGGCCACCCCTTCTCGGGAATTGTGGCGTTTGGTAAAAAAAAAAAAAAAAGAAAAAAAAAAAAAAAAATCCCATATATAAAATATGCTGTGGGGGCAGTGCCTAGTGTATAAACAGCTCAATATGTGTTTTGGAGAGAGACAGAGCTATCCGAGATTGTGAGATGAGACAGTGGCGATGCATATTTGAGAAACCAGAGTTGCAACGGGCCATGAGGAGATAACCAGGCGTCGTTGGTCGATAAAGGTAAGACCCTGAACGAGCTGGTTGGCAACACTCAAACCTTTTCAGAGTCTCACTCGCCATCCGGACTTCAGTGTGTTGCATGTTGCGTGGTTAAATATATAGGCTGTTGGTCTATGTCCGGAGGTAGATAAGGAACATATGAATATATATTTACCACTTTCGCTAAAAATTCCACCTTGGATGATTTCAGTGCTGTTCCTCCTTACCCACTCCCCTCACTCCTACTTATGCCTAAAGCTCGGTTCACACATACCCGTCCTGAGCTCCCGTCCTTCCCCGACCCCCCAATATTGTTGGACTGCCTCAAACGGAGGACATTGTGTCCCGAGTGGCCACGTGTGGCCAAGATGCCCGACCTCAACACGCCACCGCCCCGGCAGACAGCGCATGCACGGCGAGTGGACAGCGACCTCAACACGTCACCGCCCCGGCAGACGGCTCATGGGCGGCACATGGACGGCGACTTGGTGCCACAACCAGTCCCTTTGGAAGGCGACCCTAATAAGTCTGTTTACGACCTGTCTGAGACGCACTGCGACGGCACTGCGACCACAATACGATGGGCGCAGTGTCGTCGGCGATGGCCACCACCATGCATATATATAATATATAATATATAATATATATAACATATAATATATATAATATATAATATAATATATAATATATAATATAATATATAATTGGAGATGATGACTCGCCGTTTCTTCGACTCAGGCTTTGGTGGCATAATAACGAAGGTTGAAGCTTGGAGGTAGGAGGTTGTGCGAGGTGGTGCTTGGTGCTGTGGTGACGGCGGCTTGGGAACTGAGAGAGGACCACACGAGGCTGGCCTTTTTATGGACGCCGGGTTGGCGGGGACTAACGGGGTACGCGCTGGGTGATCACGTGAGGCGACGTTGCCACATAGCCGTCTCAACTGTCAAATATTTTGGTCTGGGCATAGACGACGTCTGGTGGCGTCTAGGAAGCGCATATACGGCAACATACGGCGTATATGCGCTGACCAGTTACGTGGGTGACCCACGCTATTCCGTATTTTGGCGGTTGGTCCATCCTGATGGATTTATTTTTGCTATACCAAAAAGGTTCGCCACCTTCGCTGCCGCGGCCCGTGTTATGGCGTCACTGTACGTTCATGAACAGACCATACCCGTTTATGTCGGAGTCCTTGCATGATTGCATACGAATTCAGTGGTCGGGGAAGGACGGGAGCTCAGGACGGATATGTGTGAACCGAGCTTAATATCTTAATCTCATCCAAGGGTGTACTTTTCACCCTCTCTGAGCTTAATACTAAGAAGGCGTACGGTCCGGACGGTGTTCCTTCTGTTGAACTCAAAAACTGTGCTTTCGTGCTGACTCCCTGCCTAGGCAAACTCTTCCCTCTCTGTCTCTCCTCTAACGTCTTCCCATCTTGCTGGAAGTTCGCTCTCATTCAACCTGTCCCAAAGAAGGGTGACCACTTTCAACCCTCCAACTATTGTCCAATTGTTCTTATTTCTTGCATCTCTAAAGTTTTTGAAACTATCCTTACCTCAAAATTTCTTAAGCATTCATCTTCCCATAACCTGCTCTCCGACCGCCAGTATGGCTTCCTGAAGGGCCGCTCTACTGGTGATCTTTTTTCTTATCCTACTAACTCTTGGCCATCCTCCATTCAGGACTTCGGTGAGACTTTTTCTGTTGCGCTAGACATATCGAAGCTCTAAGATGGAGTCTGGCACAAATCCCATATTTCCAAACTACCTTCCTACGGTTTCTATCCCTCCATCTGTGCCTTTGTCTCTAATTTCCTTTCCTGCCGTTCCATAGCTGCGGTTGTGGACGGCCACCATTCACTTCCTCAACCTAGCAACTCCAGTGTTCCTCAGGGTTTTGTCCTATTTCCAATTCTCTTCCTATTATTCATTAACGATCTTCTCAACTGCACCTCCAGCCCCATTCACTTATATGCTGACGATTTTACATTACACTATTAAACTAGCCTTCCTCATTACCACTCAGAGCATGAACTACAAAACTCACGTAAGGAGGCCATAAAACACCAATCTTCTGATCTCTATACTATCTCTAATTGGGGCAGAGAAAACCTTGTTACTTTCAATGCTGTCAAAACTCAACTTATCCATCTGTCTACTCATTGCCCCCTTCCAGAAGACCATGACCTACTCTTCAACAACATACAAATTAACCCGTCATCTTCTCTAAACATTCTTAGTGTAATTATTTCTTCTGATCTCTCTTGGAAAGATCATATTACCACTCTTGCTAAAACAGCTTCCCAGAAGCTGGGTGTACTCAACTGCCTCCGGGGGGTTCTTTACCCCTGTGCAGCTTCTTCATCTATACAGGGGCACAGTGCGTCCATGTATTGAGTATTGTGGGGAGGATCCACTCACACAGCACTTCTAGACAAAGTAGAAAAGAAAGTCTTTTGTCTCATTAACTCACGTTTACTCACCAATTGTCTGCAGTCGCTTTCTCTTTGCCGCAATGTTGCATCTCTCACACTATTCTCTCTCTATTACAACAATCACTGTCCCTCAGAGCTCTCTCAGTGTATACCACCCCCTCTTCGTAGAGCACGTAGCACTCGTCTTGCAACACAATCCTGCCCCTACTCTGTGCAGCTCTCCAACCCAAGAGTGAAACGTTATTCTCAATTTTTCTTCTATTCAACAGATGAGCTCTGGAACACCCTCCCAGAATCAGTCTTTCCCTCTTCCTATGACTTAAATTGCTTCAAACTCCGTGTGTCCAGGAATTTTGGCTTGAACGTTACTTGATTTTGGCTCTGCCACTCATTTAACTCTGGGGGAGGCACTCACTACAGATATTTCTGCCTTTTGTCTCCCTCACTCACATAGAAAAACAAAATATATATATATTCGCTTAGGGTTAACTCAAGAAGTTTGTAGAGGGTAATTTATACAGAACATTCTTTACTGAGATGATTGTGTACATGTTTTGTTCAATGGTCAAAGTCATATTTACTATTTTGTTGAATTAGCTTAGTATGTACATAACATAAAATGTAATTTAGGATTTAAAGTCCAATATTAAAACTCAATGTATTTTACGTATACTATATATATCGAGTAATATGTTAAATCATTATACAGTATTATACTATTTTCGTAAATAGTCAATTTACAGGAAATAAATAATTAGAAGTGTAGTTGTATTGATGTTTGGTTCCTGGATGTGCTTTCTTTAGGATATTGATTAGTTAGTTTGTTAGCCTAGTTAAATTAGGGCTTCAGAGGCTATGGACCCTTTTGTATTATTAAACCAGCACGTCTGTAAAACAAGAATAGCGTCAGGACTGGAGCCCCTTTCCGAGAACTCCTGTCCCTTAACCCTTAATTAGCGGCGAGCAACATAAGTCGAGTTAAATAAAGCTGGACTATGTGGCGGCGCTCGACATAACTCGAGTGGCAATTTCAGCACGTAATGTGGCTGAGAGAGAGAGACAAGTGGTGGCAGGAGACTAGCGAGCGTATGACTGCTCCAGACCACCGCGGCGAACCTACTGACACAAATCTCAGCTCCCTCCTCCCTCTCTCACTCGCTACATACTCAATTATGTACCGAAAGTACCGAATTACCTGCTTTTTGCACTCGCGTTGCACGGTTATTGCAAGAAAACTATCCATCATACAAGGATCGTTATGGTGTCATTCGAAAGCTCTGTTTATGCCCTTTCAGGGATAGGTACTTGTTTTACGTTCTGGGTCTTATTTAGGCATGAAAATGATCACGTAAACAGCCCTATTTTGGCTAAAAACACCCCGCTGGGCGGTACACATAAATAAACCGCATAGGCCGCTCGTAAGGTGTTAACATTGATTACGTTAAGTTAAAATAAGACTTAAGAGGCTATCAACCCTATTGGATTATTTTTGCAAGTACACTTAAAGTCAAGATTACCGACAGAACTGCAGCCACTTTCTGGGAACTCTAGTCTCTTGAACATTGATTAGTTAGTTAAAATAGGCTTCAGATTCTTGAGTTTGAAAGCGACGGTACCGTTTGAATGCTTCCTCCTTATTGCGGACAGCAGTAGAACAAGCGTGAGTTAACCATGATTGTTTTGCATTAGACTGAGAGAAAGAAAACGGAATGTATGCCTCCATACCCGAGAGGATTACCTTGGTTATACGCTCGACTGCAATAAATGCAATTATATTAAGAAAACTCATAATTACAGATAACATGAACCAAATATGTGCTGATGTGGTCAAAATCTCGTCGCTATAGAAAAAATCCCCAAACGAATGTTGATGTAATTAATTACTTATTAGGGCCTATGCTAATATCTTATATACGAAAAAAAAAAAAAAACAAAAAAAAAAACGAGATCGCCGTACAACCACGATAACACTGTCAAACGTTCAATTGCGGTTGTTCTGTTAAGAAATAAAACCAAAAAAATCAGTTTAAGACTTTTGTCAGCGTTGCCGCATTCGTACGTAAACAAAATGTAGGGGTTTCGTACCTCTCTATAAATGTAGATAATACTTCAATAGCTTCCTCTCTCTCCAACACCCATTCTCCCCTCTCAACGCTCTTCGAATTTTTGTTGTTGTTGTTGTTGTTCCCCAAGCTGCCTGGCCGAACAGCCCCAAGGCCCCGAGCAAGGCCAAGGCCATAACCGAGCGCCTCTACAGATTCCTCCCTGCCGACCACAATAAAGCCTGGGTGACCGAAGCCACTCCATGGCGGGGAGCTGAGGAGGGTGCGGAAACGCCCGGGAAACCAAAGCCCCACCCAGGGCCCTGTGCCCCTCAGCAATTATGAAGAGAAAGTTGAGGGGCAAAGGAAAAATGTGACGCTTTGGCTTCCAATCTTGGTAGATTGGGAGGTCAATCCACGGAAGAGACGCCGTCACTTGAGATCTAGAAATATATAAGTAAAAGGAACAGTCAGAGTAAGCTACAGTATGGGTATGGTAGAGATCGCTCAGTTCTCACTCTGATAGACCAGCCCATCACCACTCTTCGTAATCAGTATAATAATGTTCACATGCATACTAGGCCACGTAATGAACCCCTAGGTGTTCAATAAAATAGCCATTATATGTATGTACCTAATAATAATTCCCATGTATGTATTAGTTAAGTATTAATCATCACAACTTGATCACAACGTATTACAATATCCCTTTTACCCTGAAGTCCTATAAGCAAGAGGCAAAAATTAAGCCAAACATAGTCTCAACGAAATATAGGAAAAGTATGCAAACAACCACTGGGGTAATGTCCTTAACTCTGAATAAGAATGGAGCATCTAACAGCAGTGGAACAATCGTCTTGCCTTCCCCCCCTGCCCTGAGAGCTCGCCGGACCTGCTGTGTGCCTCCTGAAGTCCGGATCCTGAAGTCCTGATTGTGAGAAGCAGTTCATCCTGAAGTGCTGCCCTGTGGACCTAAGTTCTTCCTGAAGTGCTGCCCTGTGGACCTACGTTCAACATCGGCCAGATTTTCTCTCAGCCCTCTACCCTCCTTAATTACCCTAAGTGTTTCTGAGTATCTTACGTTGTGATAATTGATGTGAAGGTAAGGTTAAAGTATGTGAATATTACAGTGCTTAATTATCTAGAGATCTGTGTCCAAGGTCCTTGTCCATTGCGTATGTGTTAATCCCTCAGAGTTTGTAATAACTGTTATATAGATCTGTGCCTAAGATCTAAGTGTTCAATTTTGATAATTACTTCCTAGAACGTACCACGCATACGTTACATACTTGTGTTCATAAAACGCACTTAGCTCAATACTCACAGACTTTCCTTGTATATGTCTAATTCTATTATGTATGGGACAAGTTGAAGTCGAAGTGTAGACCGTGTAATTATTCCCTTATTTAAATAAGAACCTGTGACCTAGAACCTACGCTCAACTTCACATTTTGTGTATCTCAGTCCCCCCTCGTAGTGAAGAATTGTTATCAATTATCATATATACTTTCTTCCCGAGATCCTAAATCCACGCTCGTTTGTTTAAGTGTCATTCCCGTTATTGTATGAACTGTATTTATGTTCACTTGATTATTGATGTAGATCAATTTGATTCTTATTGTCTAGGAATTCTAGTCTTGCATAGATCGATTATCTAATTATTCATTAATCCGAATACACCGCTTATTGTGTGAATTCTTTACAAGACTCTGTTAACTTGTTCAGATATCTTATTATACCTTTTCGGGTAATTCAATTAGTACAACTTTGTCATTTTACCTATAATTAATATTGTATTTAATTATTTGTATACGCTGACTTTATAGAAAGCGTTCTGCAGTATTGTTTAACTACACTAGTTCTGTTAACTGTACTGTTTATCCATTTTCGCTTAGGGTATATTGATCCTTGATTTATTCATAATCATAGAGTAAATATTACATCTGAATTCCTCGATCCGATTTAATATTATTGCATATATTGATTGAAGAAGACATACGATCAGATCAGATTTTGATCAAAGTAAGTTAATAAGTTGAATTGTAAAATTAGTTACGCATATCATTCCCCGTAATTTCAACTTCTTCCTCCAAGTATTAAGTTCATAGTCGCACTAATAATAAATAAAATGTCCAAGACCGCAGTAACTAGAATGACCTTAGCTGTTGACCTGGTCATTAGCCACCCCTACCCGGGCTGATCTACCTGCCCACGAGCGCCCCTCACCCCCCGTGAGCGTTTCTCGAATCAACCGTTCCTGCACTTGTTTAAAATATCAATTCACCTAATTCTCTCCTACCCGGGGAAATCTGTGTTCCAAAGAATAAGAATACGTTAGACACTCGACTCACATATATATTATTATCAAGGGTTGACTCTATATGTTACATGTTCTTTACAAAGGGGAGGCTGAACCTTACACCCCCAATTTACCCTGTATAAGAGATTTTGTTTCTGACATTATACCATCTTAATACCAATGGAAATACTAAGACTCGCTGTAAAATTCATCTCTCTATGTGCGTGCGCGCGCGCGAATTTTACCACATTAGGCTATATTAAAAATCATTCTAGACATTGAAATTTTTTCAAATTTCTCGCAATTTTGTTATGGCATATCCTACAAGCATCCCCTACAATGTAGCGTTCTCGCTTTCCCATATTGAATAATAGGTGCTGAGAAAAAAATATATAATATATATTTTTTTTTTGGCGGCGCAATATTCGACATGAAGAAGGTCGAATCTTGGAAATAACCAGAGGAGCAGCCATTTTGAGAACGCTAGACAGGTGCCATATAGTCTTATATATAGTGTGTAGAAGGGGAACGAAGCAGAGCAATATACAAAATAGTAGTTTCACTTTGAATTTGCCAATATATGATCTCTGGAAATCGTAGAAGAAAGTAAACAAATTTATCGTCGCAATATTTTCGCGAGAAATAGCTTAGCTACTCCTGCCAGAGACGTTTTCTATTATTTAGTTGTAAGAGAAAACGATAGTTGTATGGTATACTATAATAAAAATGCGATATATCCTTATAAAAATTATAGAGCATACGATTTTTGTTTTTTGGGGGGAGATATATTATTGTTGTATTGCATTTGTACATAATTATTATATATCAATTATAAGAGAATTACCCTTTATTAGGTTTACATTTTATATCATATACTATATCATAGTGTTTCAATGCAATTTTATAAAAAAGTATATTCAATTGGCCTTTACCGACTTTTATAGTCTCATCCCTGGGGTATCATCGTCATATGGGTGTTTATACCCTCATATGATACTCTCTATTGTTTACAGAAGCCTTTTAGACAAAAAAAAAAAAAAAAAAAATTGGGCTGAGGGGTCCAATTTAGTTGGGTGGGGTGAGGGTTTGGGGGGAGGGGGGGGGGGGGGGTATGGATGCGATATGTTTTGTTTTGCCCTCCTATGCTATTCTCCTATGTTGAAAGAAGCATTTTAGAAGATTTTTTTATTTTTTTATTTTGACTTCTGGGCTAAATGAAGGTTCAGCCTCCTTAAATTTAAGTGTATATTTCCTATTACCATATTACCACAATAGGTTATAATTTGTGTTCTTGATTGGAGACTGAATATTTATGCATTTCCTGTGTTACTTCCTGTTCTTTATAATAGTGAAGGTAACTCTCAGTCCTTATCATGCTTAGTACATCCGTGATCTCAGCATAGAAATAATTATGCAACATATTGAGAGTTCAGGAGTATATGATCAGAAACAATAAATACATCCACCCTTTTTGCATTTGAATAAATTATATGTGTACAATTACCTGCGTGTTATCATTGAGTTTTGTAGCACCTGATTGAATACCTATTTCTGTAATTAAGAACGTGTTAGATGTGTTCCTGTTGAGGAAAGTTACAGTCTATAAGTCTATACCTGGATTTTAGTGCAGACTTGATAACGAGATATAAATATTATATCCCGGCATAACACTGGCGGCAGCGGTGTCTCAATACGGCATAGCAACACAAGTGTTCTTATTGTAAATGGGTTTTTTTCTTGGCATTCAATTAAAGTGGGCACATAATTCAGCATGGCAGCAATTAGATCTCTTGACATCCCGGCGTTCAAGCCTGAAGACTATGATATATACACATATATGGAAATAGTCAAACCGGTCCTGGACTTTATGTTTGGAAACGAGGACGCTTCCAAGATTCATACTATTGTGGTAAAACTAGAGAAGTATGCAACTAAAGTGTCAGGGTATGTGCACGATAATATGCCTGGGTTAACCTGGGCACAGTTTGAAGTCTATGTGAAAACTGCAATTAATCCAGTATTTTAGCAAACAATAGCCGATAAGAAATTCCACGAAGTCAAATACTCGGGGGATTTGGACGGAACTATTGAACAATTGCAACAGATAGCTTTAACTGCGTTCCCAGAAGAAACCACGGCGCAGAGGAAGAAGATAATATTCAAGGCACTTGTGAGAATTTTGCCTGACCCAGTGGCCGATCACTTGTCGATAGTCGAGCCAACCAATTATGACACGGATCTGCCTGTGATCAGAGGAATCATGGCACTACGGAAGTCCAGGGAACAAACAAAGATTGCAAAGTCACCACTCATCCAACCACCAACGCAGCTCCCATCAGTGGTCCAGTAGCTCCTCGTGCAAATGACACAGCAGCAAATTGGGCCCGGATTCGACCAGCGGATTGGAAACCCTGTTCCGGACCATGCATGCTTTGGTCATTGAAGAGGTCGTTTAATGAATTGACCAAAACTCTCAGTTGGTGAGCGCAGATTCCCTGGATCAAACCGCGTCAGATTGCGACCATGATAGAAGACGGGACGGCAGGCATAGAAGAAGGAATCACAAAAGAAGGAGCTGAACAATATCACCCTGAAACCCTAGCACCAGAACCACTGGAGTTTTAGGCGGCCCCCCCAAACAAATAGTCGTAACCATGGCAGGGGCTCATGATAAAACATCGGATAATGGTCTTCCGGTGTACAAGAAAATCACTCTGAATGGGGTGAAAGTCCGACTCCTTCTAGATACGGGGGTTTCCCGATCTTGCCTGTTCCTTCCTTTCTTTCATGGACAGATGCAATCTTCCTCTATTATCCTCGTAAGTGCAAATGACCAAGTTATTCCCAATCTCGGTCAAACTCTTCCACTATTCGTAAACACCCCTCTCCCAAATCACAGAGGTAATCATTCTTTTGTGATTAATAATCCCAGTGAGACTAAATACGATGGTTATTTAGGTCTCTACCTGCTGATATCATTGGGTGCCTCAATAGATTGTAGGCACCGAACTTTAACTTTTGATCCACCTTCCAAACCTGAACAAAAAACAAAAACCTCCCTTGACTCTATTAAGCAGTTAAAGTCAGTCCCTTTGCCTACCTCTCTCCCCGTCACTGCTGCAACCCAAAGTAATGAAAAAATCCTCCCCCTCCAACATCTTATCATCTCTCAAGCAATTATTTCTACCACCATAACAGTCCCTCCACATCATGAAAAATGGATACCTTTAGTACCCACCATAGAAGGAGATGTCCTTTTGACCCCACACCTCCAAAGCCCTTTCAATGGGGTATGCCTAACTGCTCCTAGCCTGCTACCAAATCAATAAAATTGCATCAAAATAGCCAACATTTCCGATAAACCAATCACCTTGCCAAAAGGACTTGCCATTGGCGAACTTGAAATGTATTCTGAAGAACTGTCTGTTCCAACAGATTTTTCCCCTCCATATAAAAACCCTCTCCCTGATATTCCTACCAATCTCACTCTTGACCAACAAACTGACCTCAGAAACCTCCTCATTTCCTATCAAGACATTTTCGCTACTTCTAGTCGTGAGTGGTTGCATTGAGGCAGTTGGACAAAATTCAAAATAAAGCTATTAGATTAATCAATAACCCTGCAATCACACAGGACCTTCCTACATTATCCATACGAAGAAACGTTGCATCCCTTGCATTATTCTACAGATATTTTCACAGCAATTGTTCTGAGGAACTTGCTTCAATTGTGCCGCCTCTCCACATCTTTCCCCGTAGAACTAGGGCAGCTGAGAGCTCCCATGAATTTACACTTTCTCCTCCACAATGCAGAACTTCTGCTTATCAGAATTCATTTATCCCCAGAGCTACTACTCTTTGGAATTCACTTCCCTCGAATTGCTTTCCACAAACTTACAATCTACAAATGTTTAAATCCAGTTGTTACAAACATTTTATGAATGGAGGATGCCTTTAGGCACATGGACCTTTTTGTTTTATCTGTGTTTTTCCTTTCTCCGTTCATTGTCTCTTAAAAAAAACAAAAAAAAACAGATATGGGGAAAACAGGCATGTTACATCACCCCATTCATACCGTAGGGTGGCCTATTAAACAGCCCATCTGGAGGAAAAACCCTATCCAACGACAAGAAGAGGAGAAACAAGTACAAGATATGCTCGCCACAGGTGTAGTCAAGGCATCCACAAGCCCTCGGTTGTCTCCGGTAGTACTGGTCCGGAAGAAAGACGGATCCACACGCTTCTACATTGATTACAGGCAGCTCAACGACGCCACCATCAAGGACGCCACACCACTTCCACGAATTGACGACTCTCTGGATTCGTTGCTTGGGGCAAAGTGGTTCACCACTCTGGACCTACAAGCAGGATATTGGCAAGTTCCAGTATTGCCAGAACACCAGCAAAAGACAGCTTTCTCCACCAGCAAAGGCCGACTGTGGTAAACTATCAATGGAAGTTAAATATTACTAAGCTATAATGAATCAAATAAAATCAATCTAAATTAAAACTACTCCATATCTAAATTTAATTCAATCTGAAACAAGCTAATTTATATCCAAAGGTCTCACATAATAAATTTATATATATAGGGTAAGGTTATAAGGGTTAATATTAGCCAGAAATTAACTCACCAATAGTTCCACGTGGCAATGAGGCAAGGGAGAACGGTTTACCCAATATGGCGGACAATGGAGAGGCAAGACACCGGTCCCGAGACTCGAGTCAAGTGAAAGAAAGAATAAATGATTACATGGGAATGGACATGCATATTATGCTTATCTGTCAGTCAGTCATGGCATCGATGAGAGCATTGTGATGGTGTAGCTGTTTTTATTGCTGTCAGTGTATTGTGATTAGAGGCACAATAGCGCGATCAACTGAAGGCGGAATTTAGATGTTAACTGGTTGGTGTTCGTGAAGGCTCTGACTTGTCTTCCTCAGAGGCACACCTTGCTGCCTTGGCAAACGCCAGGAGCCTAAATTATCGTACCGCATCTAGGTTGCTCTATACGATAAATTATATTAATATATACGATAAATTCATATATACAACATAACACCATGTCAATATTGCTTAATAGCATATTAGGCCTTTTATAATCTTAACTTAATTACAATCTTATAATATACGATCTACTCGTCCTACGTCGTGCTGCAGGAACGACCGTGACGTCACAGAGACATACAGGATCACAAAAGAGTCATATTCTATCGTATCTATACGATACACTCCCCCCACAAAAAAAAAACACCTGAACCCCACCTTAAACTTAAAGTTGCCCAGAGGCTATCTTCTGATGCCACATGTCGACGGCGCCAGCTGCAGCGCGTCTGGGACGCGTCCCGGTCCGAGATTGATCACCATCAGTAAGAGGTGAGTTGTTACTTTGAGAATTCTCGGACCCAGCAATAACAGGTGGAGTGTCCGACTGTAAAGTGGAATCGAGCTCCAAAGCGTACAAACGTGCGATAGGACGAACAGTAGTTCCAGTGGCTGTCCTCAATAGTGGCACCCGCTCTACAGAATCTTCCTCCTTGTATACCTCCAACACGCGGCCCAATTTCCAGTATAAACGAGGACTATCTTCTTTAATTAAAACTACTTCACCATCAGTAGGTGCCGTTGGTCTACCAGAGGGAGTAACACTCCTTTCCCTCAATGCTAGCAGATATTCATTAATCCACCGTTTTCTAAAATCTTCTATTATCCTCGATATATACTGGTATCTCTAAGACACCGCTACCTCAGAGTACAACGAGGGATCCTCTAACTCTACTATGGATTGGAAATCAGATGGAAACGCAGTCAATGGTTTTCCATATAGCAAGTGAGCTGGCGTTAATGGTAGCGGTTCTTGCAGGTCGGTGTACACATATGTAAGCGGACGATCGTTCACGACTGCCTCTATCTCTGTGAGGACTGTCGTCAACTCATTCTTCTTTAATAGAGCACATCCTACTACCGCTCTGAGTCCTGACTTTACTATGCCGACACCGTTCCCACATTCCACCAAACCAAGGTACCTTAACTAGAATGAACCTCCATTCGCACTTTCTCTCTCCCAAAAAAGTGATGATTGTAGGATCACTGCTCATACCCTTTAGATATTTTGATGCCTGGACATAAGTGGGAGCATTGTCGCTAAGAATGAGTTGAGGGAATGAACGACGGGCACAAAACCGTCTAAACGCCAGCATAAATTCTTCGCTAGACATATTATCACATAGTTCTAGGTGTACCGCTCGAGACGTTGCACAGGTAAACAATAATATATAAACCTTCTCATGCTCTCTCGTCTTCAATGCCCCTGTGTAATCTAACCCTACAGGTTGGAAAGGTGTTATGTGCTTTACACGGCATTCAGGTAAAGGTGGAGCTGGTCCAGTTGCATATGGTTTACCTTTTAGTCTCTGGTATATTACACACTTTCTTACTACGCGTCGAGCTACTTGTCGAACTCTGGGTATCCACAATGTGAGACGTAAATTTGATATAATATGACATACCCCGTTGTGTTTTACTTCCCTATGTGCACGTATGATCAATAGATCAGTAACGTGATGTCTTGTTGGCATAAGTATAGGGCGGTTTGTGCCGTCTGTTACACCCAACCACTTCAGGCGACCCTCACACCTGATGAGGTCATTGTCTAGGTGCAACCTTAGTTGACGTACTAGATTAGGCATTATAGTCTTATTCGAGCTTTGCAAAGATTCTAATTCACTGGAAAAGGTTTCTACTTGAACCAACTTGATCAAAGTTACTTCAGCTGCTTTAAATTCACGAGCATCAATGTTGTGACCCCTGTTCCAGAGTTGGCCCGTTACTTTAAGCTTAATATTGGATACATATCGCAATACCCAAGCGACAACTCTGACTAGTTTATTATAGTCACCGAATCTTGCCCACTCTATGATTAGACCCGGTGGCTCATTTGGTTGGGCTGTAACTGCCACTGTTTCCAGTGGCAGAAGTCCCTCACCAACAGCATGCCAAATCGTCCATTCACTTTCATGGAGCAGCCACTTTGGACCATGCCACCACAATTCGGACTTCACTAACTGGCTAGCCATTATACCCCTAGTTATGAGATCACTAGGGTTTTCTTTTGTATTTACATAATGATAAGCAACGTCTGGCAATAGGGCCCTAATCTCATCTACCCTATTCCTCACATAAACTGGCAGAGACTTCTTGCTATGTATCCAGTTGAGTGCGACCTGACCATCGAACCATACGTGAACGATTTCAATGTTTAACTCGCTCTCGTATGCTGCGCGTACATGTTGCACCAGACGTGCTAAGAGCAGCATGGCAGTCAATTCCATTTTAGGGATAGTTACCTTTTTAACCGGGGCTACCTTGGCCCGGGCTGTAACTAAATGTGCCCCAAATGAAGTAACGACATATATGGCTACCCCGTATGCCGTGGCGCTAGCAACGCAAAACTTGTGTAACGTAACGTCACCGAACGCCGCCACTTTACGAGGTATAGGTTTAGTACATAGTATGGCATACTCATTCATCAACAATGTCCCTTGGTCATTCAGGTCCTCGGGCAAACTGTCATCCCATCCTATTTATGTCTCCAAACTTCCTGCATTAGAATCCTAGCTCTTATGGTAACGGGTAACCCAAAGGATACAAAAATTGCTTAACTTTGCTCAACAAACTTCTTTTTGTGGGCGCTCCTGTCTGCTGAGCAAAAGACCTTGTTTGAAAAGTTAGTATGTCATGTTTAGGTTGCCAGATCATCCCCAAATTGCTGGACTTTTCCTGGTTATGAGATGCCGTACAGTCCACCTGTATCAAACTCTGAAGATCTTCACTATTAGTAACCCACTCACGGAGAAATAAATGAGCATCTGTAAACAATCTGCGTGCTTGCCAGTATGTATATAACAAATCATCCTGACTATCACTAGAACCCTGCAAATTGTCTAGACAGGGTGATTAAAAAAAAGTGAAATGATTTCACATGTATGTCATTTCTTCATTTTTTAACCTACACACTTTATCTTTTCAGGTTGTGATGGTGGTATCATGCCATTTGGCCTAAGTCAACTACAAGGTTCTAGCTAAAATGGTATTCACAGCCGAGCAGAAAGTCAAGATAGTTGAATTCTGGTATGAGACCAAATCGTACGTCACAGTCCGTCGTCGGTTCTGCCGCGAGTTCAAAGTTCAAACACGTGATGGACCTAAAAATAATATTATACTGAGGTTTGTCAAGCAATTTGAGAGCAAGGGTACTGTCCACAGCACACACAAGGGGAACAGTGGACGTCCAGCAGCAGTCATAAAGAACCAGGCAAACATTGATACTGTGCGCAACTCAGCCATCAGATGCCCAAAGAAGTCTCACCGCCGCCGCTCCCAAGAGTTGGGACTCTCCCCCTCCAGTCTGTTGCGTATTATGACCAAGGAGCTCAAGCTATTCCCTTACACCATATCTGTGAGGCATAAACTAAAAGCTGAGGACATGCAAAGAAAGCATGTCATGTGTGATTGGCTCAGCCAAAAGCTTGAACGCACCCCAGGATGGATCAACCACATCTGGTTCACCGACGAGGCACACTTCCACATCAACAGCTCCATCAACAACCACAACAACATCTTCTGGGGCTCTGAGCTACCCGAGGCGATCACAGAGAGGCAGCTGAAGGGCCCAAAGCTCACTGCCTTTGTGGCTTACAATGCCAGGCATGGATGTCTTGGTCCCTACTGGTTCGAAGAAGGTAGTCGGACCGTCACCATCAATGCTGAACGTTACCGTGAGATCATCAGGAAGTTCCACATTGACGTGAGTGCATCCCTCACTCCAGGCCAGCTCCGTATGGCCTGGTTCATGCAGGATGGGGCCCCACCTCATACTGCACATGCCACCATTGACTATCTGCAACAGCTCTTTAACAACCGCCTCCTTGCTCTCGGCACCACCCACGAATGGTCGCCTTACAGCCCCGACCTGAACCCAATGGACTTCTGGCTGTGGGGGGCTGCCAAGGGATCTGTGTTCGCTGACAAACCTGATACACTGGCTCAGCTCAAGCTGAATGTGACCAACTACGTCCAACAAGTCACACCTGAGACCCTAAGGAAAGTGGGACAGAACTTTGGGGTCAGAATCAATTGCAATGGCGCACATTTAGAGAACATGAATTACAAGAAATTTGTGTGAATGCTGATTTAGGACAATCCAGTGCCATTTTGTTCTCAGCTGAGTTATTGAGTTCACAATTACTGTTCTAAAAATGGCATGATGTGTATTTTCATTAAATTCTCAGTTCAATGCTATATGAGTTGTCCTTCTCTCAGAATAAACATGTGAAATCATTACCCTTTTTTTTAATCACCCTGTATATAATCCGCAAGATAGTTTACTTGTGTCCTCACGAGTATCCGCTAGATGTTTTTTGATTGTGGCATTTAACAAAAACTCTGAACATGTTCCCCCAAAGAGTACAACCCGAAAACGGTAGATTATGACCGGACTTTCAGAGTCGCTAATGTCGCTGAACCAAAGAAAGCGGGTAACATCTCTATCTTCCTCTTTTAGCTTGACCATCAAGAATGCTTTCTCGATGTCACTAGTGTATGCGTACTTCCCCAGCCTAAACCGCAATAGATGTTGGGACAGGTCCGACACCATGGACGGACCTGTCAGCAGGCAGTCATTTAGACTGGGTTGTTGACCTTGGTGGGCAGAGCAGTCATACACCACCCGTATTGGAGTGGTGACGCTGTCTTTTCTCACCCCATGATGGGCCAGATAGTGAACCCTACCCTTCTTAATCGGTTCCTTGACATCGACTCTCTCAATAAAGCCCCTATCTATATAACTCCGAAATACATCGTCATACGGCTGGCGCGTGCTCGGTTCATTAGTTAATTTACGCTGTAATGCGCGCAAGCGACCTAATGCCAAACCATAGTTGGTAGGCAGGCTTGTCTCACTGTTCTTCCAGGGTAAACTAACTTTATATTGCTTGTCTGAGGCACAGTAGTTCACAGACTTGTCAAACCTTTGCAGCGCTACTTCCGAGTCATAATCAGTCTCCATAGGATTAATGCCTATGTGATCCAATCTCCACAGTCATTCCAGGTCGAACTCGGCAGCCATTTTAGGGTCACTAGGTTAGGAATCCTCGCTTCCCAACTCCTCTGCCGCGGTTACATTGACTCTTAATATCGAGACCGTGTCGACCAGGACCTTTGACTGTGTAGTATGCACCTTTCCGCTCATGCAATAGCCAAATTTAGTGGGGATTAAAATTACACCACACATCTTTTTAAATCCAGGGTATACTACATCATAATAATGATCCACACCAAGTAGAACATGCACCTCACTCTGATCTCCCATGGGATCTAACAAGTTAACCCCTTTGCTACGTAATGCGTGTTCCACCTTCTTCACTCCTACAGATACATATTCTGGTAGGGTGTCTACTACGATACATGTCATAAAGTACTGGGTTTTACGGTAGTAATATGAAATCTCCGCTATCTTGTAGTCTTGTTTGTCAGTAACCCCTGTGAAGCCCTGCAATCGAAGAGTCTCAGCTCCTACGATTCGGTGCTTCAGTCCCACTAATACGGACCTCTTTATAAAGGAACGTTGAGACCCTTGATCTAGAAGTACCCGACAAACTTTGTTACTGTCACTACCTTCCATGGGAATCTGTATTGTGGGCAATATAGTGGTGTCTTGCATGCTACCTAGTGTCACAGTTGTAGTACCCTCTGGTTTGATGTCTTTGACTGTATCTGCCGTAGGACACAACTTATCAAAGTGATGTCCTTTGCAGTGGCGACAGGGCCTTAAGTATGTAGCAGTACATTTTCCCTGCTTACCATGTTCCTTACTTAGACAACTTACACATAGCTTCAATCTTTTTGCCTGTGCTAGTTTTGTCTCATTTGCTGGGTTTTTACACAGAAACTCCATTTATGTTTGTTGTTACATAGCTTGCATAGAATCGGAGCAGGTTTCTTATATGTACCCTCTTTCTTTCCTTTAGTCCCCACTGTCATGCTTACAGTTCCCCTCATCTCCACATTCCCACTCCCTCCCGACACATACATTCTCCCTTTGTTCAACTGTAGATTGCTAATTTCCTTACTGAACTGAGTTTTGAACTACCCAAGGGCATAAACAGAGCTTTCGAATGACACCATAACGATCCTTGTATGATGGATAGTTTTCTTGCAATAACCGTGCAACGCGAGTGCAAAAAGCAGGTAATTCGGTACTTTCGGTACATAATTGAGTATGTAGCGAGTGAGAGAGGGAGGAGGGAGCTGAGATTTGTGTCAGTAGGTTCGCCGCGGTGGTCTGGAGCAGTCATACGCTCGCTAGTCTCCTGCCACCACTTGTCTCTCTCTCTCAGCCACATTACGTGCTGAAATTGCCACTCGACCTATGTCGAGCGCCGCCAGATAGTCCAGATTTATTAAAAACGACTTAAGTGGTGAGCCGCTAATAAAGGGTTAATAATTGTACTGCCTCAAAATAGCTATCACCCACTACCGCAAAACCCTCTATCAAAATAATGTAAGGCCTCTCCTTCCATTTGTCCCTTCAGGTAGTGAAACTTGCGGACATTATCCAAAGAGGATTCATGTACTGTAGACCGAAATACGTCCCAAAAAGCTAACCACTCAGTCAATGTGCCCCCAAATGTAGGTAGATTTAGCTTTGGGAGGTGTACAGTGTGTTTTGGGTCAACCCTTATATGGGCCTCATTCTCGCCTCCCTTCTTACTTGCGATAGCACGCTGTAATATGTGCTTCGCTCTAAAGACAGGTTCATCATAGAGGGCGCGATTATCACACTCTGTAACTATCTCTTCCTCGTCTGTCATGCCTGCCACAATCACCTCACTCAGAGCCATAATACGACTGTGGGTAGCCTGGACATTGTCTAATCTAGCTTCTAATTCCTCGAGGTTAGCAGTAGTGATGAAAGTGTTGACGTTTACAATTAGCCTATTTAATACTCCCCGAAGTCCCGCCCTCTGATTTTTAGGGGCTTTGCTCATCACCCCACTAGACGGTGTCTCTTTCTGTTTATTAATTTTGCATGTAAGCCTGTATAGGCAATTTATCTAAAATGTTACAAATACAAGGGCAAAATAGTAGCCTAGTTAAGAGACGCCGACCGGCAGACTTCTATGTTATGGAGAAAAAATAGCACACAAAATAGCAACACCTACTAGAGGGTCATATTGAACAAGATTTTTTTTTAGGTCAGGTCATATGTCACAGGAAGTCTGAAATGTAAAAGAAAATTATTGGGGGAAGATGATGGGTGGGATGCAGGACTTAGGCAGGTGCAACGATGCGACCCTGCATTCCGGCTCTAACCACCGCTTGGCTAGTCCTACCAGATTATCATAGAGTTATTCCTGCATCCTGTTATATGTCCCCTTGCTCATTGCCTTAAAAATCCCTTACTGGTAGCTAATTCCAGAGGTCTGGTCACCAATGTGGTAAACTATCAATGGAAGTTAAATATTACTAAGCTATAATGAATAAAATAAAATCAATCTAAATTAAAACTACTCCATATCTAAATTTAATTCAATCTGAAACAAGCTAATTTATATCCAAAGGTCTCACATAATAAATGTATATATATAGGGTAAGATTATAAGGGTTAATACTAGCCAGGTTATTAACTCACCAATAGTTCCATGTGGCAATGAGGCAAGGGAGAACGGTTTACCCAATATGGCGGACAATGGAGAGGCAAGACACCGGTCCCGAGACTCGAGTCAAGTGAAAGAAAGAATAAATGATTACATGGGAATGGACATGAATATTATGCTTGTCTGTCAGTCAGTCATGGCGTCGATGAGAGCGTCGTGATGGTGTAGCTGTTTGTATTGCTGTCAGTGTATTGTGATTAGTGGCGCAATAGCGCGATCAACTGAAGGCAGAATTTAGATGTTAACTGGCTGGTGTTCGTGAAGGCTCTGACTTGTCTTCCTCAGAAGCACACCTTGCTGCCTTGGCAAACGCCAGGAGCCTAAATTATCGTACCGCATCTAGGTTGCTCTATACGATAAATGATATTAATATATACGATAAATTCATATATACAACATAAGACCATGTCAATATTGCTTAATAGCATATTAGGCCTTTTATAATCTTAACTTAATTACAATCTTATAATATACGATCTACTCGTCCTACGTCGTGCTGCAGGAATGACCGTGACGTCACAGAGACATACGGGATCACAAAAGAGTCATATTCTATCGTATTGATACGATACTGACTGTATGAGTTCACAGTGTTGCCATTTGGTCTGTGCAATGGCCCTGCTACGTTTTCCAGGTTAATGGAATCAGTACTGCAAGTACTCACCTGGGAAACCTGTCTTGCATATCTAGATGACATTATCGTTTTCGGGAAAACCTGGGCCAAACATTTACAGCGACTGAAACAAGTTTTCCAAAGAATCAGAGATGCTAGCCTTAAACTTAAGCCATCCAAATGTACTCTGGCTAAGAATAAAGTAAATTTTCTGAGCATATTGTCTCAGAACAAGGGATAACACCAGACCCCAGTACACTATAAACTATAAGTAAAATCACCCCTCCCACTAACGTTAAAGGAGTACAAGCTTTTCTCGGGTTAACCTCATACTACCGAAGATTTGTTAAAAATTTCGCCACCATTGCCAAACTTTTACATTACCTCACCAAAAAAGAAGAACCTTTCAAGTGGACTGATCAACGTCTTCAAGCCTTTAACGATCTCAAGGATAAACTAGTAGCATCTCCAGTGGTCTCCTTTCCAGACTATACCCGGCCATTCCGGTTATATACCGATGTGTCACAATTCGGAATTGGTGACATTCTGGGTCAAACACGAGATGGAAAAGAGCACATAATTGCTTGTGAAAGCCGCACACTCAATCTGGCAGAAATAAATTATCCTGTCACAAAACGGGAGTGCCTGGGTATGATATGGGCCCTCCAATACTTCAAAGCGTACATGGCTGGAGTCAAGGTCACAGTAATTACGGACCACCACATCCTTCAATGGCTCCGTAAGTCTGACACGAAGAATGCTCTGACAGTCAGGTGGAGAGAATCACTAGAAGACATTGTTTATCACCCAGGGAAACGTCATACTAATGCGGATGCTCTTTCTCGCCTGCCCATCAATTCCTTCCAAGATGACCTTCAACACGACGAAAAACCACACCCAATACTTGCCATTCATCATCAAGACTCCTTGATTGACAGCCAGCAAGAGCAGTTACATGCATTCCAACGACAAGAGAAACCTGACTGGATGCCACGCAAGATATTCACTCAATTGACCAGACGAGGTGATAACTTGTTCACCATTGATGGCAAAGTCATCATCACTCCACAAGCTGCCCTATCCACCATGCACTCTATCCATATGGACAATGGAATTCATCTTGCCCAACGGAAATTATCACCACGTTTCAACAGGTATACTGGACTCCATCCCTGTATATAACTGCCAAGCACATCACTGAAGCTTGCAAAGCATGTGCATTAGGCAAGGATAGAACCCGCTCAGCTGGTCCTGCAGGGAAATTAGTCGCCTCTAAACCATGGCAATTACTTGCAGTTGATGTCATGGGCCCCATGGAGGGTAATCAGGGATTTAAGTATATAATCACCTTTGTCGATACTTACTATAAATATGTCATCGCTTGCCCGGCAAAAGAACATTCTGCCCCGTTGCAGAAGCCCTTATTCAACATGTGTTTCCATATTTTGGGTTACCCGATGCCATTCATTCTGACAATGCACCTGAATTCACCAGTCACATATGGTCTCAATTATCACAAATGTGTTGTTTCAAGATAAACCATTCCTCTCCATACTGGCCTCAAGGGAACTCAATATGCGAGAGAAGTCATAGGACCATCGCCAACCAAATCCGGACCAGACTACAACAAATGGACTCCAAAGATTGGCCAAGTCAGGTGAAATTGTGCAATGGGGAACCAACACATGCCCTCGAGAAGACGGGATTTCACCTCATGAACGGGTGTTTGGAGTAACACCATTACTACTTCCTCTCCGTCATCTAGCTGCCCCGTATGAGCCCTCCTCCAACTTCGATCAGTCATTAGTTCATCTAAAAAAACGTGTTCCTCAAATCCAATATGTCCAAGATCTAAAGCCAGTCCTCATTGTGTCGGCGATCTAGTTATGATTGCTCAATTACCTGTGCCGTCCAAACTCAAACCGAGATTTAAAGGCCCCTTCGAAATTTTAACTGTACCAAATTGCTACCAGGTTACAGTTAATTATTTTGGTGAGTCGCGCACACACCGTAACAGACATGACCGTAGATTTCCGCCCATTGATGAGAATATGATTATGCTTGCAGATCCTAATCAGAATGAGATATTGCCTGCATCTAATAATCAAAACTTGGAATCCACAGAACCTGCATCTCCTGTCGTCAACCTTCCTGTGACACCTACACCCAGAAAGAAACCTCTTCCAGACTCACACCCTCTACCACCACCTGCCACGCCCCCTTTGCCACAACGGACATGGCCTATCGTGTACACTCCTATTCCTTCTTTGCCTATGCGGCTCCTCCTCTACTACCTTCCCAAACTATTTCTAGACCACTTTCCTTGCCTGTGCTTCCTTCTCCATCTATCAGCCTACCTATCTATTCTGAGTCACCTAGCTCTCTACCTACTACCCCTGCTATTGCTAACATTCCTAATCTGAGCACTCTGCCTATCTCTACCCCTACACAGTTATCCTCACCTATCGCTAATATTCCTAATCTTAGCACTCTGCCTGTATCTATTCCTCCACAGATATCCTCACCGGTTTCTGTTCAACTACCTGTTCCTCTTACTAGAAAATCATCTATTTCTGTTACCTATGCCTCTAACCTTAAGACTCCAACTCTATCTGTCTCTCATTCCTTTAGTAAACCATCTTCTTCCCTTCCTCCTCCACCTCTTTGATCTCCTTCAATTCGGCCTCGACCTAACCTACACAACACGCCGCCACATTCTTCTACTTCTACCTCCACACCCTCCCCTCAATCACGTGTCAATAAACCTCCTCTAATCCCTACTTACCCTAATCCTACATGTACAAGATCTGGTCGACGTGTGATACCACCTCAACGATGGGCTCCAACCTTCCGGCCTACATACCGACGGCTGGGCCATCCAAAACCTACCTTGCCACCGCCACACCTGTCCACCCCATCAAGTGCGACGTCCAGGTTACCTGATAACCGCACGACCTCATCAGTGCACACTCCACCAGCCTCCACTGTTCGGGTCACTACTCCTCCAGCCCCTGCAGTGACCAGAACCTCTTCCAGCGCCTCTACTACTACATCGCCTTCTACTGCGCCTATATCAGCCATGAAAATCAACCACGTCATGGCGTCGAATGGTGTGAAGACGTCGCCTGTCAAGTCCCCTCTTCATTTGGTGCAACTGGCTTCAGAGGCATAACAACCCCTTCATGTCCACATGGCCATGGACATCTCCAAGCCTGCAGATGTCCCGACTACGATGTGGTTCCTGACGATGCAGAACCTGTCACCCGTCCTCAACACTTCCACTACTCGGTCATATGTCTTGAAATCGCGAGGTCGCTACTTTTTCTACGCCGATGGTGGTGAAATGACGGGCTTGGCGAGAACGGGCTCCAGTTCATGTAAGATTACAAACATCAAAGCAAGGAGGTAACGAAGGAAGCCAAGTTTACCCGAGCACCCCATGACCTCAGGAACTTCCCAGATTCTATGGGACACAGGATATCTAGGACAGTCACCCCAGTTAAAGGGAAATCCTGATGTCCTATCAGGGCCGTGGTTTCAAAACACACCCGCCAATCACCAGCCCCCATTTGTTCAAACCCCAGATTTACAGTATAACGAAGAAATGTTTATGCAAATGAAACACCAAAGGCCTGAATGCTACCGGAACAAATGGAACTAAGGAGGCCTATAAATTATGATGGGCCTGGAGAACCATCTAACATAATAATAGAAGACAGCCTAGGCGAATTATTACCAAATTGGCCAAAGAGCTCCAATTATGAAGTAATCAGTATAATAATTTTCACATGTATACTAGGCCACGTAACGAACCCCTAGGTGTTCAATAAAATAGCCATTATATGTATGTACAGTCAGAAACCACAATTTCTGAGACACTTTGATGGGGCCCGAACATGTGGAGCGCATCGTTTCTGGACGACAGCCCACTTTAACTATCACAAGGCAGCATACCTATGACCAAACGTGTCGAACCAATAGATGCTTCACTCAGTCTGCCATGTCAAATTATAATGCTATGCTATGATCCGCATTCATAATATGTATGGATATACAAATTACAAAAATACCTTTATTACAGTCCCTTACGTATCTACAGTAAATACGGACACGAATATTACCATAAGTTTAAAAAAATATATAATGAAAAGAAATACTTCCACATTGCACAGTGAATGAACAGGATTTAGGTGTGTGTGGTGTGTGAACCGATGTGTGTTGGGTTGTAATAGACATAATGCTCTACGGTAGGTGACAAACACTGAAAACAGAAGTGTCTGCTTCATGACATACAACACAATGAACTATGCAATGTAATATTACATGTTATCATCTGGTTATGAAATTCAGGTGTGAAACGGCATTGAGTTATCAGTAGTGATATATGGGGGGTATTATGTAATACCACATTAAGTTAAGCTTCGGACACTGATAGGTTTATATATTCGGTATTAATTTAGTAAAATGTGTATATAACATTAAAGGGTAAAGATCATATAAGCATCGTATCTTGATATTACGTTTAGCAATGGCAATAGATACCTTTTCGATGCTAGTATTATAGTATCTGATATATTACAATGTTTAAGTGCAACAAGGTTATAGCATGATACAAAATTGATGAATTATATGTGAGTACCGATATGTATTTAATAGTAACTACTATGGGTGACGTCTGATGAATCTCACACACACACATACAACGAAAGCCTGTTCATTCACTGCGGTTTGGTAGTGTTTCTTTACATTCTTAATTCTTTATTAGCTATCCGTGTTTAATGTAGATACAGGAGGGAATAACAAACAATGGTATTTTTGTCATTTATATATCAGATTCTGTAGTATGGATCGTATCGTAGCATAACAACAGTGCCATCATTTTACATGGCAGACTGAGTGAAACATCTATTGGTTCGAAACGTGTCTTCGTACTGTACTGTACGTGTGCGGCCTTGTGATAGTTAAAGTGAGCTGTCGTCCAGAAACAATACGCTCCCAATGTCCGGGACCTATCCAGGTGTCTCAGAAACTGCGGTTTCTGACTGTACCTAATTATAATTTCCCTGTATGCATTAGTTAAGTATTAATCATCACAACTTGATCACAACGTATTACAATATCCCTTTTACCTTGAAGTCCTATAAGCAAGAGGCAAGAATTAAGCCAAACATAGTCTCAACGAAATATAGGAAAAGTATGCAAACAACCACTGGGGTAATGTCCTTAACTCTGAATAAGAACGGGGCATATAACAGCAGTGGAACAACTGTCTTGCCTTCCCCCCCCCCCCCCCCTGCCCTGAGAGCTCGCCGGACCTGCTGTGTGCCTCCTGAAGACCTGATTGTGAGAAGCAGTTCATCCTGAAGTGCTGCCCTGTGGATCAAGGTTCTTCCTGAAGTGCTGCCCTGTGGATCAAAGTTCTTCCTGAAGTGCTGCCCTGTGGACCTACTTTCAACATCAGCCAGACTTCTCTCAGCCCTCTACCCTCCTTAATTACCCTAAGTGTTTCTGAGTATCTTACGTTGTGATAATTGATGTGAAGGTAAGGTTAAAGTATGTGAATATTACAGTGCTTAATTATCTAGAGATGTGTCCAAGATCCTTGTCCATTGCGTATGTGTTAATCCCTCAGAGTTTGTAATACCTGTTATATAGATCTGTGCCTAAGATCTAAGTGTTCAATTTTGATAATTACTTCCTAGAACGTACCACGCATACGTTACATACTTGTGTTCATAAAACGCACTTAGCTTAATACTCACAGACTTTCCTTGTATATGTCTAATTCTATCATGTATGGGACAAGTTGAAGTCGAAGTGTAGACCGTGTAATTATTTCCTTATTTAAATAAGAACCTGTGACCTAGAACCTACGCTCAACTTCACATTTTGTTTATCTCAGTCCCCCCTCGTAGTGAAGAATTGTTATCAATTATCATATATACTTTCTTCCCGAGATCTTAAATCCACGCTCTTTTGTTTAAGCGTCATTCCCCTTATTGTATGAACTGTATTTATGTTCACTTGATTATTGATGTAGATCATTCTGATTCTTATCGTCTAGGAATTCTAGTCTTGCATTGATCGATTATCTAATTATTCATCAATCCGAATACACCGCTTATTGTGTGAATTTTTTACAAGACTCTGTTAACTCGTTCAAATATCTTATTATACCTTTTCTGGTATTTCAATTAGTACAACTTTGTCGTGTTCGCCATTTTACATATAATTAATATTGTATTTAATTATTCGTATACGCTGACTTTATAGAAAGCGTTCTGCAGTATTGTTTAACTACGCTAGTTCTGTTAACTGTACTGTTTATCCATTTTCGCTTAAGGGATATTGATCCTTGATTTATTCATAATCATGGAGTAAATATTATATCTGAATTCCTCGATCCGATTTAATATTATTGTCTATATTGATTGAAGAAGACATACGATCAGATCAGATTTTTATCAAAGTAAGTTAATAATAAGTTGAATTGTAAAATTTATTATGCATATCATTCCCCGCAATTTCAACTTCTTCCTCCAAGTATTAAGTTCATAGTCGCACTAATAATAAATACAATTTCCAAGACCGCAGTAACTAGAATGACTTGAGCTGTTGACCTGGTCATTAGCCACCCCTACCCGGGCTGACCTACCTGCCCACGAGCGCCCCTCACCCCCCGTGAGCGTTTCTCGAACCAACCGTTCCTGCACTTGTTTAAAATCTCAATTCACCTAATTCTCTCCTACCCGGGGAAATCTGTGTTCCAAAGAATAACAATACGTTAGACACTCGACTCGCATATATATTATTATCAAGGGTTGACTCTATATGTTACAACATGTTCTTTACAATTAAGTGTATATTTCCAATTACCATATTACCACAATAGGTTATAATTTGTGTTCTTGATTCGAGACTGAATATTTATGCATTTCCTGTGTTACTTCCTGTTCTTTATAATAGTGAAGGTAACTCTCAGTCCTTATCGTGCTTAATACATCCGTGATCTCAGCATAGAAATAATTATGCAACATATTGAGAGTTCAGGAGTATATGATCAGAAATAATAAATATATCGACCCTTGTTGCCATTGAATAAATTATATGTGTACAATTACCTGCGTGTTATCATTGAGTTTTGTAGCACCTGATTGAATACCTATTTCTGTGATTAAGAACGTGTTAGATGTGTTTCTGTTGAAGAAAGTTACAGTCTATAAGTCCATACCTGGGTTTTAGTGCAGTCTTGATAACTAGATATAAATAGTATATCCCGGCATAACAGTTAGGTTAACTTCAATATGGTTATAATAGGTTTAGGTAGACTAAATTAGGTTAAAATAATATAAAGTAATTTTTATGTCGGATATTCTATGACTCTACGGTATGATATGAGACCGGAAGTTAAGGCACTAAAACACACTAAAATAGGCAGGCAAAAAGGCATTTATAAATTACAAAATAGGAAAAAAAAAAGGCATTTATTGATGAAAAAGGCATACAAAAGGCATTTATTTTTGTATTAAAATCAAATCAAGCATTAATAGGGTAAACATTACCTAAGTAACATTGTCATTGATACACTTTCTACATTTTTTCATGATTGCACATAATTACAAGCATTTTCTTCAAATTGTCAGGCGCTAAATTGTGCCATTTGTCGGAGAGAGGCCAACGGGAGGGTCTGTACTCAGCCGGATAACTTACCCTCTACGCATGCGCGAAAATGTAAGCCTCCCTTGGCCTCGCCCACTGCCGAAAATGTACAAATATTATATTATATTAGATTAGATTAACCTAACTTAACCTAACCTAACCTAACCTAACCTAACCCTAATATAATATAAAATATTATAACATAACACACATAACAAAATAAAAATATAAAAATATAGGCCTACTAAACTTCGAGCCGAAAATGTACAAATATTATATTATATTAGATTAGATTAACCTAACTTAACCTAACCTAACCTAACCTAACCTAACCCTAATATAATATAATATAATATAACATAACGCAAATAAAAAATAAAAATAAACATTTTAAAAAATTACTAAACTTCGAGTGGGATCGAACACGGGATATCTGAATGCCAGGCGGGAACTATAGTGACTGTACTACAGAGCAAGCTGGCAGAAACGGTTGGAAGGGTTTATTTAAACGTGGGGAACGGGGGGCGGGGCCAAGGGAGGCTTATATTTTCGCGCATGCGTAGAGGGTAAGGTATCCGGCTGAGTACAGACGCTCCCGAGGCCAACTTGGGCCAGGTTGCCATCTGGCGACAGCAACAAGCACCAATATTTTACACTTTGAAAAACACAACAACAAGTAAAAAAGACATTAAAGTGATGAAATCACCAAAAAAGACACAAAAAGGCTCTGGAAAACACAAAATAGGCATAATAGGCACTAACTCGGCAAAACAGGCATTATAGTGATGACATCACCAAAAAAGGCACAAAAAGGCACTTATGGCATTTATGGCAAAATCCGGTCTCTAGATTATGACCAAAGGCTACACTGGCTTGGGTTTGGGTTGACATGAAACTAATGTGGCAAATCATCCTACACTTGAAATTATCTGTTTTTACATGAGTGACCTAGTAAACACTTCCCTTCCTCCAATATCAGGTCAATGTGTATAGTTCTCATCCAATATGTCGCCAAGGCAGTTAGGACAAAGAGTAGCACTATCATTAAGGGTATTGATACTCCTTTGCCTTCCCTAAGACCATCTCTGTTTATCTTATAATATTATCGTTTCGTCTACTTTTATGACGAATAACCTGGAGAAACCCGTCATGAAATCTTCCAATCAAAGTGTTAAAAAGCTTATTTTGAAGTTTGGGATTTTACTCTTTAAAAACAAAACAAACAAATGTTTACGTCACGTACAGTTAGTTGCCTAGGTAAATTATGTTTCTCGTTGTGATCTTATGAATAAAAAAGTACAAATAGTATGCATGACCTGCGAGTGTGGTTTCTTATAATTATCAATCGACTAGTCAGATAAGTTAATAACAGAGACGTCATTACATTTGTAATTCAATCATGCACATTATATTTCCATATATACGATCACGGAGAGGAACAGAACTTATGTGGCCAACTGTACATATCAGCATAATTGGCTAAATAAATATATCAATCGGGTTTCAAGTGTTGTTTTTCGAATGTTAGAAATAGCCTAATAACATAATTGTGTCGGATTAGGCGGTTATTATAGAATTTTAAATGTGTAAACATCACTGAAATATCAGTAAGTCAATACAATTAAATGTTTTATTAGGTCTTTGCGTCCTGTGTGATGTGCGTTTATTTTGTATCTGCTTTCGCCGATTAAGTTTATGTATTTGTGTACATACAAATACCATGTAGTAACAGAATAATACTAATACCTAAACTACAATAACAATAACAATTTAATAAATATATAATAAATAAGAAGATTATAATTATATACAGTATATATATATACCGGTATATATATATATATATATATGTTTCTAGTCTCTCAGTGGGGATCGAACCATCGACCATCAGGATGATAGCCGACGCTTTAATCAATTACACCACGGCAGTCTAAAAGACACTCAGCCTTCTATCCTATTTATGTTAGGGAGAAGGGAAACCCACTAGGCGAATATATTTCAATTCAAACCTAGTTGTAGGATCCATATTTCCAGAATACCATACACGGATTTTTGAGTGTCCCGACGCAACTCGGGTAGAAATTGATTTCATTTAATTCTAACCCACAAAGCATGAGAGTTACAAATATTGAGAATATATCACAAATACACGTGAGCCACTAAATGTTTCTAGTCTCTCAGTGGGGATCGAACCATCGACCATCAGGATGATAGCCGACGCTTTAATCAATTACACCACGGCAGTCTAAAAGACACTCAGCCTTCTATCCTATTTATGTTAGGGAGAAGGGAAACCCTTTGTGGGTTAGAATTAAATTAAATCAATTTCTACCCGAGTTGCGTCGGGACACTCAAAAATCCGTGTATTGTATTCTGGAAATATGGATCCCACAACTAGGTTTGAATTGAAATATATTCGCCTAGTGGGTTTCCCTTCTCCCTAACATAAATAGGATAGAAGGCTGATGCCAAATATCACTCCTCAACATCCCCTCCTTCCCCACTTTCCTCCCCTCCTTCAGTTATCACCTATTTTCCCTGTTATTCCCTTATTCTGTGGTCTATTTTCGTGCTAACATTAGCTAGTTGGTAGCAGGGCATTGTCATCACTGTTACCAAGCATGGGAAAGAGCGAGAGAGAGACTATTGCGTAACAGTCTCTCTCCAGACAAGGGGAGGGGAGGAGGGGAGGGAGGTTGCCTCAGCCATACATTATGTAACTCCCGGCCTGTATCGCCGATTTTGACCATCCAAACGCTGTTTCCACTTGTTTATTGCTGTAACAGGTTAATACCTTTATAATCAACCTAAAATTGGTGCATATGGATAAGTATTAATGCTATCTATGGTAAAATAACGATGTTAGTGATGGGAACAGCTCAAATACGTGCGAACAGGCGTGCAGTGTCTCATATCCCCCATGCACACGTCTTAGGTTAAAGCAGCTGTGCCAAGTCTACTATTATAAAGACCTGGTATTGTGAGTTTTACTCCGATACCCTTACAATTACTCGTGCCTAGTTTTGCCGTGCCTCTAAGTATGTTTGTCTCACTTAACATTTGGGTAGAATGAGCCAATAGAGTGTTACTAGTTTCGTGTATGAAGTTATGTTTTAAGGGCAACGCTGTAATTTTGCTGCTAGGCGTGGTAAGTGAGGAAGTGGAGGGGGGGGGGGGGGGGCGATTTTGCTCCTGTCTCGGGGAGGGAGATCATTTAATTATATGACCATTGCAAGTTTAGTTGTGTTGCAATATCAAAATGTACTTTATTTTATCTGCCACACTGTTTTAGCTAAGTTGTTAACTCAGGAATAGTTTAGTACAAGTTATTCTTGTGAAGTGTCTTAAGTCTTATCATATCGTGTGGCGAGATATTGCAACCCCCTTTAGTTTGAGCCTGGCTCCCGCCAGCCATGCCAGGGCCAGGCTTCGCCATTCTCTTGTGGGCGGTCAGACAGTATAGGTAGTGGTAGCCCTCTCTAGTGGTACACCAGTCTGCCCCTGTTTATTTTTTCTTTGCTTGCATAAGAGTAACGTAACGTAATTAACAGAGAATCCTAGACATCTAGTTCTCCCTTTTTTATTATTCCTTTCCTCTGATCAGCATTTTACTATCTTTCCATTTTCATCATATATACTGAACCTTCGGTGGCTACTTCGGAATTCGTGATAGGGAAGAGCTGGGAGGTTTGCCGGGGTCCTTACTAATAAGCACTGGTAATCCCATAATCCACACAAACACACATCCATAATCCCTACATCTTTTTCTCAGTGTTCGTGCTTAGGACCCGGTAACAGCCTTGACAGTTCTGCCCCAGCTCTTGTGTGTTCCCTATCTCGGGTTTCGAACTGAGGCAACGGAGTGTTTGATATTAATAAGGAATCCAGCTTCAGTCTGGACCCACCCCCCCATAGTTAAGTGAGTGTGGGAGGTGGACTCTAAGAGTTCATAGTTTCGGGCAGTTACTCACTGGGGGGCCCAGGTTGAAGCAGGATATATTGGTGTGATATTAGAGGTGATCAGGGCAACTTACTTCCACTAATATCACCCCGAGGTTAGTAGTCATATTAGGACACTGACCTGTATTGTTAGTTCATTATATGTATGCAATATTATTATGTGCAACTCTCTTGGGTTGAGAGTGGATTACCGTTGGCTGGTTTGCGCACGGTATAGTATTGTCGAGGGCGCGCATAGCCTGTTATGCTCGAAGTACACCTGCACTCCTGTTTTCGTTGATGTCTGCTGGTAGCCTATATGTATTCAACTGTTTTGATTATCCAACTCAGCATTGCTAATCCCGGTGTTGGTTTCGAGTTCTCGTAGCTAGTGAGTTACATGATTATTTCTGTTCTACTTATTATTCAGAGTAGGAGCAGGGCAGTGTGCACCTTAAGCCCTGAGAAGAGCCTGGAAGCGTTCATAAAGCTCTTACCTGTTGCGTCGTGGTGTTGTTTGGCAGAGAGATAAGGTGCATTGGCATTAGGCATTATTTTCGTATACCGTCTCTAAACAACTAAGGTCCAGATTCGTAACAGTGGCGACCTTGCCTAGGATAATCAGAATAATACCAGCAGTATTAATAAGATTTATTTTGATCAGAGGATTTTTTTTAGAATAGGTGTCTATCATTTATATTTTATTATGTCTGAACAACAAGCAAGAGAGGAGGGGGAGAGTGTCGTGTCGTTGCATATTACCAGTGAGGAGGATGCGAGAATGTTCCTTCGTAGTTCTCCAGAATGGGCACAGATGCAGTTGAGAAGTGTAGAGGAATTGAGGTTGATTGCATCAGTGTTGGGAGTAGAGGGGTTTCTTCTTACCACGAGGGAAGCATGTCAGCAGTATATATGGCAGTATTATTATGATTCAGAGGGGGCTGAGCAAACAACTGTGCCGGCAAGAGGCTATATCACACCTGCGCGCTCTCTGCCGCGCACACCCAGTCCTTTTAATGGGAGCCTAACGTCTTCCCAGTTTACATGTCCTACAGTTGTTCCCCCGTTGTTGCCTGAAGTGCCCTCTGGTGTGCCCCAATTTACTCAACCCCATTTTTATCCTTTACACTCTACTCCTGCTGCTGGCTGGGCGGCACAGAACCAGGTTACACCTCCCCCATTTATCCCAGTCGGACTTTCTACGATTCAGCCACGTTACCGTCCCGCTTATGTTCCTACACCACCCCCTACTTTTGCCCCGGTAGGGCTATCGAGTGACGCTCTAATACAATTGGAGTTGAAGAAATTGGAAATGCAGGAGAGGTTAGAAACTCAGAGAATGGCAATGGAGCTACAAAGAACCAAAGTTGAGGTAGACGGGGGTAGGTATACAAGGGGACAAGGGGGTACGGTACACAGGGAGGAATCTAGCGAGTTAAAGTTGTCTCGTAGCCTGAAGCTCGTTCCCGCTTTCGACGAGGACAAAGTCACTTAATGGTTCCAGCGATTTGAAAAGAAAGCAAGGGAGTTCGAGTGGCCACGGGAACGCTGGGCGGCATTGGTGGCAAATGTTCTCAAGGGAAAAGCGCTCGAGGCATATGATAGGATGTCAGTGGAGGACTTAGCTGAGTATGATAATTTGAAGCAGGCTATCCTTAAGGCTTATGAACTCAGACCAGAAGCCTATTGCCTTAAATTTCGTAATGCAAGGAAGAAGCCTACTGTAATCATACCCATGTTGAGTTTGCTAAGTACCTCCGTGATTGTTTGTCTCGTTGGCTTTTAAGTGAAAATTTTACTAATTTAAATGAGGCAATCAAGCTTTTCCTGCTAGAACACTTTGCCAACAATGTTGACAGAGAGATTTGCCAAAAGATCCGTGAGAAGCGCCCCGGCAAGCTGTCTGATGCTGCCGTGTGGGCTGACGATCGAGTATTGGCAACCAAGGGTTTTACTGATCGTGCCAGATATGCCCCCCCACCACGACTGCACGTGACGAGAAGTACCGAGCAGGTGGAAGTGGAGGGTACAGTACTAGTGGCCCTGGTCCCACACGTAATAATAACGGTGGAGACAAACAAAAATCACCAACTTCAGCCCGACCTGATTCCAGTGTTGTTAGGTGTTATGGGTGTAAACAGAACGGACATATTAAACCAAACTGTCCCCAGGCAAAGTCTTCTGCAGCGCTTGCTAAGCCTGTGTCGTTAGTGGTTGGTATCCAGGGAGGAGGGGATGAATCTTTGTTACCGAGGTTGGAGGCAGACCGAAGGGTGAAGCATGGGGTGCCAACGGCCGTGGCACAGCCTGCCCCCGACAAAGTGTCTCAACTAGGTAGCAATGCAAGTCCAGAAGCCTCGCTCGCTTGGTGCCAGGCTTTCGTTCATGAGGGTGAAGTTGAGCTGTGTGGGAAGGTGTATCCAGTCAAAGTTCTTAGGGATTCGGGAGCTAAGCAGTCCATGTGTTTGAACTTGACGGGGAAGCTTATAAAATCTGACGAGTTTGTGTTATGTCGAGGTGTAAACACTGAGGCCCATTATAGCCTCGTTCCTGTTCATCTTAAGTGTCCTGTAGTCACGGCGACGGCGAAGGTAGCGGTCGTGGACACATTACCTGTGGAGGGGATTGATTTTCTGCTTGGAGCAGATATGGCAGGGAGCAGAGTCTTTCCACCTCCGGTAGTGGTGTTGGAGCAGGTACAGCCGGAGGAGAGGAACAAGGAGGCTAAGAAGCTGCCTCCCGATTTGTTTCCGGTGTGTGAGGGCAAGAGATCTATGGCCCAGGTTGCACAGCCGGAGGAATTGTTAGGGGAGGAGATAGATCTGATCGAGGGGATGTACAGTACTGACTGGTGCAAGAGGTGATACTGAAGGGAGCGATCGGGTCCCTACGGGAGGACCGGTTGATCCTGTATCATCGAATCAGACCGACCTGTAGGCTATACCTAATCTTACCACCGTGGCACCGGGGGAGATTGGTGAGGCGCCGCAGAGTGATGCTTTATTAACCCACTTGTTTTCTAAGGTCGGGGAGAGTAATCCAGACAGACATAAGACCCATCAGCTCGGCCATATTAGCATGTTGAAGAGGCACTGTAGTGCGGCGGGCACACAGGCTGTGTCACCTAAAGTGGCTAGCCGAGAGAGTTGCCTGGGCGCCGATCAGTCACCTGCTGGTGTTAACGGGGAGTTGTCCGAGGCAGTTTGTGCTTCTGTATCCGCTCAGAACGGGTCAGTAGAGAAAGTTGAGTCAGAGACAGTCAATTTCTTGCTTAGGTTATTGACTGGAGAGGTGGAGTCGGAGGTGCAGGGTGAGCCCGGGCCCGGTGGATGGTGGTTGGATAACCCAGGTTCCGGGGCTAGCGGTTCATGCACTGTGGGAACGCCAGGCAAGGCTCCTGCAGTGCCTCTCAACCCCCCTATGCACTCTCCCCAATTCTCCGGTCCCAGGGACCCGGATGCCGTGTCTCGTTGCCCTGTCCTGGTTGTAGAAGACATGCAGGAGGAGGAGAGGGAGTTTTTCCCAGGTGAGGCTGCGGCGGCTGGGACATGGGCAGAGAACGGGTACCTGGCCCTGCGGGAGAAATTGACCCATTTACCTCCGGAAAGGGTTGAGGAGATGTTTACTACCTTGTGGGCTTATCCACACGTGTTCGGGGATGCACCTGGTTTGACATCTTGGGCGGTGCATAACATCAATGGGGGAGAGAACAAGCCTATAAAACTACCACCTTGCAAGGTAAATTTACTCTCCAAGACAGATACCTACCCTTTACCGAGAGTTGATGACTCGGTAGACAAGATTGGGGCAGCCACGTTCATCATAAAAGTGGACTTAGTTAAAGGCTATTTGCAAGTCCCACTACCTGAACGTGCCAAGAAAATCGCTAGTTTTGTGGTGGGTGGAGGAGTGTATCAGTGCCAGGTAATGCCTTATGGCTTGAAAAATGCTCCCGCCACCTTTCAGCGGTTAGTGGACAGGGTTGTGCATGATGTCCCCAATTGTTTAGTCTACATGGATGATGTTGAGCACCCCATTTTATACTTTTCGAAAAAGTTTAACCAAGCACACAAGAACTATTCTGTGATCGAGAGGGAGTTGCTAGCTATTATTTTGAGTTTATACCATTTCGCTGTTTATTTGCCACCATATGGGCCCGTGCTCAGAAGCTACTCTGACCATCATCCTCTGCAGTTTCTTAATAGGCCCAGGGACAAGAACCTGAAACTTACAGCTGGAGTTTGATGTTGCAAGAATATCATCTCGATGGTAGGCACATCCGTGGTGTTGATAATGTCCTGACAGACTGTCTGTCTTGTGAGTCCTCTGAGGAATGATAGGAGAGCACGAAGCTATTTAGTTAGTAAGTCATATCTACTCCATGTTACAAAAATCTATAAAATGTAAAAATACAAAAGACTGTCAATGTACATATTTTGCAGTTGTAAACTAATGATGAAAGTGTTGTTTCAAAGCTTCAAAACTTCCCCCCCCCCCCCATGTGAGGGTGTCACAATGACCAGGGTCTTTTAGGAGTAACTAGACGGTTAAGTTAGTGGCGCCTGACTTATTAAAGCAGCTGTGCCAAGTCTAGTATTATAAAGACCTGGTATTGTGAGTTTCACTCCGATACCCTTCCAATTACTCATGCCTAGTTTTGCCGTGCCTCTAAGTATGTTTGTCTCAATAAAGATTTGGGTAGAATGAGCCAATAGAGTGTTAGTGTGTTACTAGTTTCGTGTATGAAGTTATGTTTTAAGGGCATCTCTGTAATTTTGCTGCTAGGCGTGGTAAGTGAGGAAGTGGAGGGGGGGGGGGGGGGGGGGGGGGGGCTAGCTTGCCTGCCCCACCAGTATCATATAAGTATGTGACCATTGCAAGTTTAGTTGTGTTGCAATATCAAGATGTACTTTATTTTATCTGCCACACTGTTTTAGCTAAGTTGTTAACACAGGAATACTTTAGTACAAGTTACTCTTGTGAAGTATCTTAAGTCTTATCATATCGTATGGTGAGATATTGCAGCCCCCTTTAGTTTGAGCCTGGCTCCCGCCAGCCATGCCAGGGCCAGGCTTCGCCATTCTCTCGTGGGCGGTCAGACAGTATAGGTGGTGGTAGCCCTCTCTAGTGGTACACCAGTCTGCCCCTGTTTATTTTGTCCTTGCTTGCATAAGAGTAACGTAACGTAATTAACAGAGAATCCTAGACATCTAGTTCTCCCTTTTTGATTATTCCTTTCCTCTGATCAGCATTTTACTATCTTTCCATTTTCATCATATATTCTGAACCTTCGGTGGCTACTTCGGAATTCGTGATAGGGAAGAGCTGGAGGTTTGCCGGGGTCCTTACTAATAAGCACTGGTAATCCCATAGACAATCCACACACACACACACATCCATAATCCCTACATCTTTTTCTCAGTGTTCGTGCTTAGGACCCGGTAACAGCCTTGACGGTTCTGCCCCAGCACTTGTGTGTTCCCTATCTCGGGTTTCGAACTGAGGCAACGGAGTGTTTAATATTAATAAGGAATCCAGCTTCAGTCTGGACCCCCCCCCCCCCCCCCATAGTTAAGTGAGTGTGGGAGGTGGACCCTAAGGGAAGGCGTTGAATGTAGCTCTAAAACATGACGTCACTCACCATCTGCGCATGCGTGAGAGTCTAGGCTTCCTTGGCCCCGCTCCTCACCTCCGTTGCGTTTAAATATACCCTTCAAACCATTCCTTCCCGATCTCTCCATAGCTCACTCGGTAGAACGTCCACCCGTCACTAAGTAAACCAGTGATCGATCCCACTCGTATTTGGTATATTTGTTATCTTTTTATTTCGTTATATTTGTTATTTTGGTTATTTTTGTTATATTTTAGGGTAGGGTAGGGTTAGGTTAAGTTAAGTTAGGTTAGGTTAATCTAATCTAAACCAATATAATAGTTGTACATTTGCCAAGATTCTCAAGCATGCGCAGATGACGAGTGACGTCATGTTTTAGAGCTACGTTTAACGCCTCCCACTCTAAGAGTTCATAGTTTCGGGCAGTTACTCACTGGGGGGCCCAGGTTGAAGCAGGATATATTGGTGTGATATTAGAGGTGATCAGGGCAACTTGCTTCCACTAATATCACCCCGAGGTTAGTAGTCATATTAGGACACTGCCCTGTATTGTTAGTTCATTATATGTATGCAATATTATTATGTGCAACTCTCTTGGGTTGAGAGTGGATTACCGTTGGCTGGTTTGCGCACGGTATAGTATTGTCGAGGGCGCGCATAGCCTGTTATGCTCGAAGTACACCTGCACTCCTTTTTTCGTTGATGTCTGCTGGTAGCCTATATGTATTCAACTGTTTTGATTATCCAACTCAGCATTGCTAATCCCGGTGTTGGTTTCGAGTTCTCGTAGCTAGTGAGTTACATGATTATTTCTGTTCTACTTATTATTCAGAGTAGGAGCAGGGCAGTGTGCACCTTAAGCCCTGAGAAGAGTCTGGAAGCGTTCATAAAGCTCTTACCTGTTGCGTCGTGGTGTTGTTTGGCAGAGAGACAAGGTGCATTGGCATTAACATTATTTTCGTATACCGTTTCTAAACAACTGAGGTCCAGATTCATAACAATATATATATATATATATATATATATATATATATACAGTATATATTTAATATTTAATAAATAAATAAATATATAAATATACAGTATATATAAATATGTATGCATTAATTTATTAAAATTTGTTTGCGATATGACATGGCCGGGTCTTCAACCAAGGTCAATAGAAGAGCAAACCAACACTAAAACCAACTAGACCACCGAGGAGCATAATAATTATTATTTCATTTGAAACCAGATTAAATTACCATCCTCTACCTCCCACTCCGACTCGTGGTCACGTAGCTTGATGTCATACATGCATACACCCACATACAAACACTAGCAGAAAAGGATTATAATTTAATTTGGGGCACAAGGCCTCACAGAGTATACAAGTAGAGCCTTATATACAGTATATTTAATATACATATTGTTTGCGATATGACCTGGCCGGGCTTCCAACCCGGGTCAGTAGCCCAGCAGTCCAATACCAAACCAACTAGACCACCGAGGAACTTAAAAGAGATTGTTTCATTTGGAACCATTTTCCATCCACCACCTAAAGCTCAAGGTAATTTTCGTAGTTTAGATTATATAATAGGGGTTAAATTCATTATAACTAGGAGTTTCGACCTTAGCCAGCTCACTCGACAAGTTTGTTGCGGGGTTTTGTTAATAAACCATAGGTGTGTAAGTAAAATAGAATCCCAGCCACATGAAATTGATAGTAATAACGAACATTCTCATAGCGTAGCTTTTCCGTCTAGGTCCAGTAGTTCAACAGGTAAAAATAAATTAGTTAAAAACAATAGAAAAATAGTTGCAAATACAAGTAATAGTTTGAGGGTTTATTATACAAATTGCAGGAGTTTATGTAACAAAATGAACATAAGAAGAACATAAGAACATAAGAAAATGGGAGTCTGCAGAAAGCCGATTGGCCTAAGCAAGGCAGATCCCTGTCCCACACAACCCCAATTACAAAGCCCAATTATAGGCTCAACACTCCAATACCCTGAGGATCATCTTACCAAACCGGTTAGAGATTAACGCAGGATTACGGGGGTCTGCAGAGCGCTGATTGGCCCAACCCGGCTGATCCCCCTTCACACCCAACCCTTCTCGTCCATATGCTTATCCAATTTTTTCTTAAAGCTCCCTATCGTTCTTGATCCCACTATATCACTTGGTAGCCTATTCCACCCATCTACAACTCTGTTACCAAACCAATATTTGCCTATATCTTTTCTGAAACGAAATTTATCTAATTTGAAACCATTGGTACGAGTTCTTTCGCTATCACTGAGTTTTAGTACATTTGTCCTGTCCCCTTTGTTAATCCCACTTGAACACCTCTATCATATCCCCTATAACTCTGCGTCTCTCTAACGAATGTAAACCTAATTTCTTCAACCGTTCTTCATACGGAAAATTTCTAATATTATGGATCATTTTTGTCATTCTACGCTGAATTCTCTCCAATGAATCTATGTCCATTCTGTAATAAGGACACCAAAATTGGACAGCATAATCCATATGGGGTCTCACTAATGACAAGTAAAGTTTTAAGATAACATCAGCAGTTCTGTTACTCACACTCCTAGAGATGAACCCGAGAATCCTGTTTGCCTTATTACGAACGCTTATACACTGTTTTCTAGGCTTCAAATCATTGCTAACAAACACACCTAGATCTTTCTCGCAGTCTGAATTTTCTAATTCTAAATTAGCTAGTTTATATTTAACATTTGTTTGCATCTTCCCTATCTTTAATACCTTGCATTTGTCAATGTTAAACTTCATCTGCCAATTTACTGACCATTCATGTAAGGTATCTAGATCCCTTTGGAGGCACTCTATATCGCTATCTGAATCAATTGATCTCCCCATTTTAGTATCGTCTGCGAATTTACTTATCCTACTAGTTATACCTAAATCTAGGTCATTTATGTATATAAGAAACAACAGGGGACCTAATACCGATCCCTGGGGGACACCACTTTTGACTGCTCCCCACTCTGACTTGGTACCATTTATGCTGACTCTCTGTTTCCTACCAATTAGCCATGACCTAATCCATCCCAACAACGACCCTCCTATTCCATGTGCCTCAACCTTTCTCATCAATCTCTCATGAGGGACTCTGTCGAAAGCTTTACTGAAATCTAAATATATAATATCATATGACTTGTCACTATCTACTGCTTCATATACCTCTGAGAAAAAGCTAAGCAAATTAGTAAGGCAAGAACGTCCCTGAGTGAATCCATGCTGAGAAGAATTTATTAAGTTAAATTTTACTAAGTGGCTTCTAATTTTCCTAGCAATAATGGACTCTAGCAACTTTCCTATGATTGATGTGAGACTAATGGGACGGTAATTGGATGCTATCGATTTATCACGTTTTTTGAAGATCGGAACTACATTTGCAAGCTTCCAAGCTTCTGGAACTAAACCTGTTTCTAATGACTTGTTAAATATAAATGCTAATGGACTACTTAACTCATCTCTGCATTCTTTTAATACTCTAGAATATACCTCGTCAGGACCAGGCGATTTTTGAGGTTTCAGTCTGTCAATTTCCTTAAGCACATCATTTCTACTTATACTAACTGTACTTAACATATTTTCTATACTATCACTATATACCATATTGACTTCTGGAATCTGTGCCAAATTTTCATTAGTGAAAACGGAAAGAAACTGACTATTTAATGTACTGCACATTTCTAAATCATTTTCTGTTATTTCTCCTATTGAAGTTTTTAGGGGGCCTATTACATCTCTAACTTTAGATTTATATAGTTGGTAAAAAGCTTTAGGGTTATTTTTTGAGTCGCTGGCTATCCTTATTTCATAATTTCTTTTTGCTTTCCTGATTTCCTTTTTGACCTGTCTTGATAGTCTGATAGTATATATGTAAATGATTTTCACCTTTCTTTATTTTTCGATATATTCCTTTCTTTTTTCCTATAAGATCTATTAGCTTATTAGTCATCCATTTTGGTTGGTTCTGCGTCGATCTAAATCTTCTTTTAGGGATATATTTATTTTGAGCATTGTGGAGTGAAGCAATAAACTGGTTATATGTAGGTGGCAAGTTTAACTCTGGCATATCCTGACTTAATTGCTTAACAATAGGGTCCACCCTTAAGTCTCTTCTTAGCCCACCATAATCGGCTTTTCTGAAATCTGGGATAAGTGTCGTATTCTCTTTAGCATTCCCTGTCCATTGTATATTAAAATAAATAGATTTATGATCGCTATTTCCTAGGTGGTCACCAATCTCTACATTATTTATCATATGTTCATTGTTACTGAAAACTAAATCAAGAATATTAATACCTCTAGTCGGCGTATCTATGAATTGAAATAAAAAACTATCTTGTACTACCTCAATAAACTCTACTGAATCGGAGTCGCCTATTTGGTGCTGCCAATCAATGTTCGGAAAATTAAAATCCCCCATAATGCACACATTGCTAAACCTTGATGCTATTTTAATTTCCTCCCATAACGATGTTCCGCCATTTCTACTCATATTAGGCGGTCTATATATAACTCCAATAACTATGGTCTCACTACCTTCGTTAACCTCTACCCAAACACTTTCATTATCATTATTTAGTCTAATACCTGATTTAATACAGCTTTTTAATGTACTCCTGACAAACACTGCTATACCCCGCCCCTCCTACTTGTTCGGTCATATTTAAACAAACTATATCCTGGAATATCAAATTCTGCTAAAAAATGCCTAGATTCTGTATTAATCCACGTTTCAGTTAGCGCTATTATGTCTATATTTTCTGTGCTAACGAGTGCTCTAAGTTCGTTCATTTTGTTACATAAACTCCTACAATTTGTATAATATACCCTCAACCTATTACTTTTATTTGCAACTAATTTTCTATTGTGTTTAGCTAACTTATTATTTCCTGTTGAACTACTAGCTCTAGACGGAAATTCTACTCTATCAGTATTCTCATCTTTACTATCAGTTACATGTGTAGTGTTATCGATACTACTATTACACATCACTATATCCGCACTATCTTGACTGATTATTTCTATTTTACTCACTGGTTTGTCACATGAAGTACCTGCTCCATATGGAGACAGTATTTTACTTACACACCCAGGTTTTTTTAACGAAACCCCGCAACAATCTTGTCGAGTGAGCTGGCCAAGGTCGAAACTCCTAGTCGAGAGAGATGTACTCCATCCTGGGCATACAGTTCATCCTTACCATAAAAGAGGGACCAGTTATCCAGGAATGGAATAGTATTTGCCTGACAATACTTCTCCAGCCGGCTATTTACACCAATAGCCCTGGAGGACCATTCCTTCCTTACCCCTCTTCTAGGCAGGATACTGTTTACCACAGGAACTCCACCTTTTTCCTTGATCCTCTCCAACATTTCCTGATACTTGGAGAGCAACTCCTCAGTCCTGCATCTCCATATGTCGTTGCTCCCTGCGTTGAGGAAGATGATGGGGTCCTCCCCACTCACTTCCATGACAGCATCTATCTTCTCAGCCACCCTCCCGACTCCGGCACCAGGCACGCAGACAACTTTACCAACCTGAGTGTTTGTTGCCCTGCCAAGGTATCTAACCAATGAATCACCGACAATGAAAACAGACTTAGCTTTTTCCTTTTGTCGGCGTGTAGCAGCAGTTGTTGCAGCAACAGCAGCAGACTCCCCCCCCTCCCCTCTCACTGCCTCGATGATCGCCACTTCATCGCCATCACTCTCATCAGACAAGGTGCTGAAGTTGTTGTGGGTCTTGACTGGCTGCCTTTTCAGCTTGCAGGCCGTTGCACTAGTTGACACCACTTTCCAAGGGGCTTCACGATCCCTGGGAACACTTCCGGTAGCCTCACACTTCTTCTCCGCCATAGCTAGTCTCAAGGCCAAATTTTCATCTTTGAGACACTGAATCTCCTGCTCCACACTCTCCAGTCTTTCTTGCAAAGCAAGACAAAGCTGGAGAGTATGGGAGGAGACAGCAGACTCATCAACAACAGCCATCACTATGAAAGTTCACTAGGACCTCACTAAGGGTAAACCGGTACACTATCGGTCACTGGGGACGTCCACACTAGTCACGGGTCAGAGGGCAACGAACTTAGAGCACTGGTTAGCAAAGGCAATATAGACATAATAGCGCTAACTGAAACATGGATTAATACAGAAACCAGGCATTTTTTAGCAGAGTTTGATATACCGGGATATAGTTTGTTTAAATATGACCGAACAAGTAGGAGGGGCGGCGGTATAGCAGTGTTTGTCAGGAGTTCATTAAAAAGCTGTACTAAATCAGGTATTAGAGTAAATAATGAAAATGAAAGTGTTTGGGTAGAAGTTAACGAAGGTAGTGAGACCTTAGTTATTGGAGTTATGTATAGACCGCCAAATATGAGTAGAAATGACGGAACATCATTATGGGACGAAATTAAAATAGCATCAAGGTTTAGCAACGTGTGCATTATGGGGGATTTTAATTTCCCTAATATAGATTGGCAACAACAAATAGGCGACTCTGATTCAAAGGAGTTTATTGAGGTAGTACAAGATAGTTTTTTTATCTCAATTCATAGATACGCCGACTAGAGGTGATAATATTATCGATTTAGTTTTCAGTAACAATGAACATATGATAAATAGAGTAGAAATTGGGGACCACCTAGGAAATAGTGATCACAATTCTGTGTATTTTAATATACAATGGAAAGGTAATACCAGAGAGAATTCAACATTAATACCTGACTTCAGAAAAGCCAATTATGGTGGGTTAAGAGAAGCCCTGTTAGCGGACCCTATGGTCAAAAAATTAAGTCGATCCAGGTGTCCAATGAGTGTATCCTTTCTCAGGCACCTGTCATCTTAAGTCAGGAAGAGACGTCAAACTTGGTAGATACATACGATAATTTTATCAAGTCAGTATTCAATGCGCAAAATAAATATATCTCCAAAAGAAAATTTAGATCAACAGAGAACCAACCCAAATGGATGAATAATAGACTATTATATCTTCTAGGAAAAAAGAGAGGAATATATAGAAAAATTAAAAAAGGCGAAATTCACCTACTTGCTTACTATCAGAATCTATCACGACAGGTAAAAAAGGATATTAGTAAAGAAAAAATAAATTATGAAATTAAGGTTGCCAATGACAGGACAAAAATAATCCTAAAGCTTTTTATCAACTATATAAATCCAAGGTTAGAGATGGAATTGGTCCCCTTAAAACTTCGATAGGAGAAATGACAGAAAATGATTTAGAAATGTGCAGTACATTAAATAGTCAATTTCTTTCCGTTTTCACTAATGAAAATTTGGCACAGTTTCCAGAAGTCCGTAAGGTATATAGCGATAGTATAGAAAATAGGTTAAGTACGGTTACTATATGTAGAAATGATGTGCTTAAGGAAATTGACAGACTGAAACCTCATAAATCGCCTGGTCCTGATGAGGTATATGCTAGAGTATTAAAAGAATGCAGAGATGAGTTAAGTTACCCATTAACATTTCTATTTAACAAGTCATTAGAAACAGGTATAGTTCCAGAAGCTTGGAAGCTTGCAAATGTAGTTCCGATCTTCAAAAAAGGTGATAAATCAATAGCATCCAATTACCGACCCATTAGTCTCACTTCAATCATAGGAAAGCTACTAGAGTCAATTATTGCTAGGAAAATGAGAAACCACTTAGAAACATTTAACTTAATCAATTCTTCTCAGCATGGATTCACTCAGGGACGGTCTTGCCTTACTAATTTGCTTTAGTTTTTTCTCAGAGGTATATGAAGCAGTAGATAATGACAAGTCATATGATATTATATATTTAGATTTCAGTAAAGCTTTCGACAGAGTCCCTCATGAGAGATTGATGAGAAAGGTTGAGGCACATGGAATAGGTGGGGCGTTGTTAGGATGGATTAGGTCATGGCTAATTGGTAGGAAGCAGAGAGTCAGCATAAATGGTACCAAGTCAGAATGGGGAGCAGTCAAAAGTGGTGTCTCCCAGGGATCGGTATTAGGTCCCCTGTTGTTTCTTATATACATAAATGGCCTAGATTTAGGTATAACTAGTAGGATAAGTAAATTCGCAGACGATACTAAAATAGGGAGATCAATTGATTCAGATAGCGATATAGAGTGCCTCCAAAGGGATCTAGATACCTTACATGAATGGTCAGTAAATTGGCAGATGAAGTTTAACATTGACAAATGCAAGGTATTAAAGATAGGGAAGATGCAAACAAATGTTAAATATAAACTAGCTAATTTAGAATTAGAAAATTCAGACTGCGAGAAAGATCTAGGTGTGTTTGTTAGCAATTATTTGAAACCTAGAAAACAGTGTATAAGCGTTCGTAATAAGGCAAACAGGATTCTCGGGTTCATCTCTAGGAGTGTGAGTAACAGAACTGCTGATGTTATCTTAAAACTTTACTTGTCATTAGTGAGACCCAATATGGATTATTCTGTCCAATTTTGGTGTCCTTATTACAGAATGGACATCGATTCATTGGAGAGAGTACAGCGTAGAATGACAAAAATGATCCATAATATTAGAAATCTTTCGTATGAAGAAAGGTTGAAGAAATTAGGTTTACATTCGTTAGAGAGACGCAGAGTTAGAGGGGATATGATAGAGGTGTTCAAGTGGGTTAGTGGGATTAACAAAGGGGACATGACAAATGTACTAAAGCTCAGTGATAGCGAAAGAACTCGTACCAATGGTTTCAAATTAGATAAATTTCGTTTCAGAAAAGATATAGGCAAATATTGGTTTGGTAACAGAGTTGTAGATGGGTGGAATGGACTACCAAGTGCTATAGTGGGATCTAAAACTGTAGGGAGCTTCAAGATAAAATTGGATAAGCATATGGACGAGAGGGGTTGGGTGTGAAGGGGGATCAGCCGGGTTGGGCCAATCAGCACTCTGCAGACCCCCATAATCCTGCGTTAATCCCTAACCGTTTTGGTAAGATGATCCTCAGGGTATTAGAGTGTGGAGCCTATAATTGGGCTTTGTAATTGAATTGGGGTTGTGTGGGACAGGGATCTGCCTTGCTTGGGCCAGTCGGCTTTCTGCAGACTCCCATTTTCTTATGTTCTTATGTTCTTATAACTTCAGCAATCTTGATGTTCTACTTGTTGCAGTAAATAAACATCACATGGACATCTACCTCACATATTTTTTTGTTTTCAAATTTCGTGGTCAGTGGTCGAATTTAAAGATCATAATCCCATTACCCATCACATCTGCAATCTGCCACATATTTACAGTAAGGGGAACACTTTGTGTTAAACATCTTGCATTACCATAAACTAAAAATAGTATTGACTGGGAATTTGAGTACGCTTACTATATTGACTTATATTAAATTCCGATTTGTATAAGAATACTCTAATAGTTTGTTTAGGTTTATGGTAAGGTATAATATTTAACACAGCTCAGTGTTCCTTGGTTAGTATTTAAAGCGTGTTTGTATTTTTATCTTAGAATATTCATATACAATTTGAAGTCAGTTGATGTATTATGGCAATGTAGAGTATTCAACTTCCCAGCCATTCTTATTTTTAGTTAATGGTAATGTAAGATTTTTACCATAAAGTTGTTAATTTTAATGTAACTGTGTGGCAGGTTGCATGTTTAATGTAACTGTGTGGAAGGTTGCAGGTTTAATGGAACTGTGTGGCAGGTTGCATGTTTAATGGAACTGTGTGGCAGGTTGCATGTTTAATGGAACTGTGTGGCAGGTTGATGTTTAATGGAACTGTGTGGCAGGTTGCATGTTTAATGGAACTGTGTGGCAGGTTGCATGTTTAATGTAACTGTGTGGCAGGTTGCATGTTTAATGGAACTGTGTGGCAGGTTGCATGTTTAATGGAACTGTGTGGCAGGTTGCATATTTAATGTAACTGTGTGGCAGGTTGCATGTTTAATGGATATTTGAAGAAATATTTTAAAATATTTGTACAGTATGTGCATATACGTTTACTGAATTAATTAATAATATACATTCCTGGTCCAATTCTTGTTGAAATTCAATAGGTATGTGTTCTTTTATAACGGATATTGGTGACTTCCAGAGCATGGCTGCGAGAGGTTAGCTGAAAATATGAAAATAACAAAAACAAAAATCCAGGCATTGTTTTCCCCCTTACCCTTTTATTATTGTATATATATATATATATATATATATATATATATATATATATATATATATATATATACCGTATATACAGTATATATATATATATATATATATATATATATATATATATATATATATATATATATATATATATATACTGTATACTGTATTATGTCATAAAATTGTTTGAAAGACTTTCCTTCTTTATATGTGTATGTTAGATAACATTTTCCAATTGACAGAGTACTTGGACATAGTACAATATCCATCATATGTCAGACTCGATTTTGTTACAAGGATAAAGTCATTCAAATATTTGTTTGGAGTTGCACAACTTTTCAATAGGGATCACCCATGACTACTTTACACTAAATAACATGATACAAATTACGAACAATCTGATAGTTAATATTAATTCAACTTTAAGTTTAACCATGTGAAGTGTGTACCTCTGAGGTCGTACAATCAGCAACCCCACAGCTGTTCATGTATCAGAATGTACTTGGTAAAGTCATTATGGGTGACGTTCCTAGCGGTGGAAGCAATATGAACGACCTTAGATGCAGCTTCATGGGCTCAGGGCGAGAGGAGACCAACAGATATTGCTGCATTATTATAAACAGCAGGGTTAAGCAATATATCCGGGATATTGCTCTAGCCCCCGCTGTTGTTGCATGTTTCTCATAAATATATTGTAATTGATTCTGCCTGATATATTTCAATCGATATCTTCCAAGTTTGACTTGAAGCCCTGTTTGGTCTTGCATGATTTTCTAATATATATATATATATATATATATATACCGTATCGGGTATAAATATATATAGCTCACTGTGACTTAAATATTAACACATACGATGTGACTCGATACTGTACTAATAGTAATATTGCTTTAGCTTTAAACCTCGTGAAACTTAAACAAGAACTTCCACATAAATTCCTTAGAACATTCTCTTTTATGACTAGTGATATTGATTGTGGCACTTATGTTGCAACATATATGTATTTTGTATAATGTAATTACTATTCAATGCAATCAACGTTTCTATAATGCCTCATTACACTGTTGTCGTTACATGTATTACTGTTTCTTAACGACCAATCAATCATAACAACACATTTACTGTAGCATGATGACTATGGTTATGCTCTGAAATGGATAAGTACTCCTACCTTATGAATTTATTTCTAAGATGTACAAAAACGAATAAATCAGTGGAACTCTACATACTATCATAATTATGTCATCTGATAAACAAATGTTTGATAATTGTAATGTGTAGGTTATTCGATATGATTAACTGCTAATATAATAATATAATGATATAGGGCATTAATATTTAAGACGTTCACCACATTAGTTTGGTAATTCTAAGACATTTCGTCCTATTTCTGTCAATGTTATGACCTTTCGTACCATTTCTGACAGTTCGTGAAATTTTCTACTGAGTATTGTACACATTTATTTCGAAGGGTCGTCTGTTATAAACGTGATGTGGCGCTAATGCGCAAACTGAAAACCTCTTCATATTATAATTCACCTTTTAGAGTTCGAGTGTTGATACAAATTGTATTATACCACATGTATTCTTAAGGATCATTCATAAACTAATACTGCTTTGCGAAAACATACCTTCCAGTCATACTAACACGATACAAATGACCTAACACATGTGTCTTGAGATTTCACTGTTTTGAAATGAAAATGTGTATGCATAAGTGTTGGCCTTTTTAATAGTTTCTGTATGAATGTGATTTTGTTTTCATTTCATCCAATGGAATACAAACAATTTAGTGTGATTATGAAGGATCCCTTGGAATATATGAGAAATAAAACAATCTTTATTTACAATATTTATTTTAAAAGGGCTTTCCTAAGTGTAGGATATCTTCAAATAATACCCATAATCTAAACATGTCATAATCGTTACCGAAGTCTTAACCTCTTGAAGGACTATGACGCTTTTTGGCAGTTAATTCTGCCTATCATTAGACGATTATATACAAATTGGGAAGGGATCTGTGGGCATCAAAGGGTAATTATGATCTCGAGTAACCCTCTAACTTCCATATACCCGTTTTAATCTGAATAAAATTGTCTAATAGTAGCCAGAATATAAGGTCAAAATGCGCCATAATAGTAATAGAAATGTTAACAGATGCTGCTAACTACTGGAGTCCCTTATCACATCTGCTGTAATAGATCAGTGGCTTATACTAATATAAATGTTAACAGATGCTGCTAACTACTGGAGTCCCTTATCACATCTGCTGTAATAGATCAGTGGCTTATACTAATAGAAATGTTAACAGATGCTGCTAACTACTGGAGTCCCTTATCACATCTGCTGTAATAGATCAGTGGCTTATACTAATAGAAATGTTAACAGATGCTGCTAACTACTGGAGTCCCTTATCACATCTGCTGTAATAGATCAGTGGCTTATACTAATAGAAATGTTAACAGATGCTGCTAACTACTGGAGTCCCTTATCACATCTGCTGTAATAGATCAGTGGCTTATACTAATATGTTAACAGATGCTGCTAACTACTGGAGTCCCTTATCACATCTGCTGTAATAGATCAGTGGCTTATACTAATAGAAATGTTAACAGATGCTGCTAACTACTGGAGTCCCTTATCACATCTGCTGTAATAGATCAGTGGCTTATACTAATATAAATGTTAACAGATGCTGCTAACTACTGGAGTCCCTTATCACATCTGCTGTAATAGATCAGTGGCTTATACTAATAGAAATGTTAACAGATGCTGCTAACTACTGGAGTCCCTTATCACATCTGCTGTAATAGATCAGTGGCTTATACTAATAGAAATGTTAACAGATGCTGCTAACTACTGGAGTCCCTTATCACATCTGCTGTAATAGATCAGTGGCTTATACTAATAGAAATGTTAACAGATGCTGCTAACTACTGGAGTCCCTTATCACATCTGCTGTAATAGATCAGTGGCTTATACTAATAGAAATGTTAACAGATGCTGCTAACTACTGGAGTCCCTTATCACATCTGCTGTAATAGATCAGTGGCTTATACTAATATAAATGTTAACAGATGCTGCTAACTACTGGAGTCCCTTATCACATCTGCTGTAATAGATCAGTGGCTTATACTAATATAAATGTTAACAGATGCTGCTAACTACTGGAGTCCCTTATCACATCTGCTGTAATAGATCAGTGGCTTATACTAATTTGGGCTCATTCTCAGAATTTAAGGGGAGATTGGTATATATTTGTTGATGGATTTAATTATTTAGCTTTATTGTTTACTTTCCTATCTAAACCTCAAGCTTAAACATATTATCCCCAGGACACCCCTTTCGAGATACATTTTTGAATTTTTTGGTAGAACAAATTTCTCCGATTCCATCTAAATTGAAAACTCGCTAGCGCTCGCCAGGAACAAATCAACACCTTAATGGCAGTAAAGGTCTTAATATCGCCAAACTAATGGGGCAAACTTCTTATAATCTGAAACCTAATGGGGCTAAAGATGAGGGGCAAAGGGGTCCAGAATAACCCATCCTCCCCATAAACCATTTTGTACCGGCGGCGTGTTTTTAAGTATATTCTGGCTACTATTAGACGATTTATTCAGCTTAAAAAGGTACACTTAACATGCTTTGAACTATCTCACTTAACCCTTTTAACTACCACAGATCCTTCTTAAGCTGCTGAAAAGTATCTACATATAGCTAGAATATAATATAAAAGACGTCGCCGGTACAGAAGGGGTTAAGTGTGGTGGTAACAGGGAGGGCTAGTTTGAGGTTGCCCGGTCGGTGGGGCCGGCGATGGTGGGTGGTTACTGCTTTCCATAACTCAACAACAGTGTGAATCCAAGTGCAGTTTTCTTAATTGAAAGAAATCGCTTATTGAGTGGAGATTTGGGGGGGAGACAGCTTCGGGAGGTGAGGGGGATAGGCAGCTTGGAGAGGTGAGGGGGGATAGACAGCTTGGGGAGGAGAGGGGGTAGACAGCTTGGGGAGGTGAGGGTGGAGAGACAGCTTGTGAGGTGAGGGGGGATAGAGAGCTTGGGGAGGTGAGGGGATAGAAAGATTGGGGAGGTGAGGGGGATAGACAGCTTGGGGAGGTGAGGGTGGATAGACAGCTTGGGGAGGTGAGGGGGGATAGACAGCTTGGGGAGGTGAGGGGGTAGACAGCTTGGGGAGGTGAGGGTGGATAGACAGCTTGGGGAGGTGAGGGGGGATAGAGAGCTTGGGGAGGTGAGAGGGATAGAAATCTTGGGTAGGTGAGGGGGATAGACAGCTTGGGGAGGTGAGGGGAGATAGAGAGCTTGGGGATGTGAGGGGGGATACACAGCTTGGGAAGGTGAGGGGGGTAAACCGCTGGGGGAGGTGAGGGTGGATAGCCAGCTGGGGGAGGTGAGGGGGGATAAAGAGCTTGGGGAGGTGAGGGGGACAGACAGCTTTGGGAGGTGAGGGGGGATTAGATAGCTCCGGGGGGTGAGGGGGGATAGACAGCTTGGGGAGGTGAGGGGGATAGACAGCTTTGGGAAGTGAGAGGAGATAGACAGCTTGGGGAGGTGAGGGGGATAGACAGTTTGGGGAGGTGAGGGGAGATAGACATCTTGGGGAGGTGAGGGGGATAGACAGCTTGAGGAGATGAGGGGAGATTGACAGCTAGGGGAGGGGAGGGGTAATGAACAGCTTGGGGAGGTGAGGGGTAATAGACAGCTTGGGGAGATGAGGTGGATAGAAAGCTTGGGGAGGTGAGGTGGATAGAACGCTTGGGGAGGTGAGGGGGATAGAAAGCTTGGGGAGGTGAGGGGGATAGACAGTTTGGAGAGTTGAGGTGGATAGAAAGCTTGGGGAGGTGAGGGGGATAGAAAGCTTGGGGAGGTGAGGTGGATAGACAGCTTGGGGAAGTGAGGGGTAATAGACAGCTTGGGGAGGTGAGGGGGATAGAAAGCTTGGGGAGGTGAGTGGGGTAGACAGCTTGGGGAGGTGAGGGGTAATAGACAGCTTGGGGAGGTGAGAGAGGATAGACAGCTTGGGGAAGTGAGGGGTGATAGACAGCTTGGGGAGGTGAGGGAGGATATACAGCTTTGGGAGATGAGAGGGGATAGACAGCTTGGGGAGGTGAGGGAGGATAGACAGCTTGGGGAGATGAGGGGGGATAGACAGCTTGGGGAGGTGAGGGAGGATAGACAGCTTGGGGAGATGAGGGAGGATAGACAGCTTGGGGAGATGAGGAGGGATAGACAGCTTGGGGAAGTGAGGGGGGATAGACAGCTTGGGGAGGTAAGGGAGGATAGACAGCTTGGGGAGGTGAGGGGGGATAGACAACTTGGGGAGGTGAGGGATGATAGACAACTTGTGGAGGTGATGGAGGATAGACAGCTTGGGGAGGTGAGGGCGGATATACAGCTTGGGGAGGTGAGGGGGGATAGACAGCTTGGGGAGGTGAGGGGGATAGACAGCTTGGGGAGGTGAGGGAGGATAGACAGCTTGGGGAGGTGAGGGGGATAAACAACTTGGGGAGGTGAGGGGGGATAGACAGCTTGGGGAAGTGAGGGGGGATAGACAGCTTGGGGAAGTGAGGGGGGTAGACAGCTTGGTGAGGTGAGGGGGTATAGACAGCTTGGGGAGGTGAGGGGGGATAGACAGGTTGGGGAAGTGAGGCGGGGTAGACAGCTTGGTGAGGTGAGGGGGTATAGACAGCTGGGAGATGTGAGGTGGGTACACAGCTTGGGGAGGTGAGGGGGTATAGAGAGCTTGGGGAGGTAAGGGGGTATACAGCTTGGGAGGTGAGGGGGATATACAGCTTGGGGAGGTTAGGGGGATATACAGCTTGGGGAGGTGAGGGGGTAGACAGCTTGGGGAGGTGAGGGGAATATACAGCTTGGGGAGGTGAGGGGGGATATACAGCTTGGGAGGTGAAGGGGATATACAGCTTGGGGAGGTGAGGGGGATATACAGCTTGGCGAGCTGCGGGGGGATATACAGCTTGGGAGGTGAGGATATACAGCTTGGGGAGGTGAGGGGGATATACAGCTTGGGAAGTGAGGGGATATACAGCTTGGGGAGGCGAGGGGGATATACAGCTTGGGAGGTGAGGGGGACAGACAGCTTGGGGAGGTGAGGGGGGTAGACAGCTTGGGGAGGTGAGCGGGATATACAGCTTGGGAGATGAGGGGGATATACAGCTTGGGGAGATGAGAGGGGGTATACAGCTTGGGAGGTGAGGGGGATATACAGCTTGGGGAGGTGAGGGGGGATATACAGCTTGGGGAGGTGATGGGGGTAGACAGCTTGGGGAGGTGAGGGGGGATATACAGCTTGGGAGGTGAGGGGGACAGACAGCTTGGGGAGGTGAGGGAGGATATACAGCTTGGGAGGTGAGGGGGGACAGACAGCTTGGGGAGGTGAGGGAGGATATACAGCTTGGGGAGGTGAGGGGGGATATACAGCTTGGGGAGGTGAGGGGGATATACAGCTTGGGAGGTGAGGGGGACAGACAGCTTGGGGAGGTGAGGGAGGATATACAGCTTGGGGAGGTGAGGGGGGATATACAGCTTGGGGAGGTGAGGGGGGATATACAGCTTGGGGAGGTGAGGGGGATATATAGATTGGGAGGGTGGGGGGGATATACAGCTTGGGAGGTGAGGGGGATATACAGCTTGGGAGGTGAGGGCGGTTGACATCTTGGGGAGGTGAGGGGGGATATACAGCTTGGGAGGTGAGGGGGACAGACAGCTTGGGGAGGTGAGGGAGGATATACAGCTTGGGGAGGTGAGGGGGGATATACAGCTTGGGGAGGTGAGGGGGGATATACAGCTTTGGGAGGTGAGGGGGGATATACAGCTTGGGAGGTGAGGGGGATATACAGCTTGGGAGGTGAGGGGGATATACAGCTTGGGAGGTGAGGGGGGTTGACAGCTTGGGGAGGTGAGGGGGGATATACAGCTTGGGAGGTGAGGGGGACAGACAGCTTAGGGACGTGAGAGGGTATATACAGCTTGGGAGGTGAGGGGGTAGACAGCTAGGGGAGGTGGGAGGGGTACACAGCTTGGGGAGGTGAGGGGGGATAGAGAGCTTGGGGAGGTGAGGGGGGGTATACAGCTTGGGAGGTGAGGGGGATATACAGCTTGGGGAAGTGAGGGGGGATATACAGCTTGGGGAGGTGATGGGGGTAGACAGCTTGGGGAGGTGAGGGGGGATATACAGCTTGGGAGGTGAGGGGGACAGACAGCTTGGGAAGGTGAGGGGGGATATACAGCTTGGGAAGGTGAGGGGGGATATACAGCTTGGGGAGGTGAGGGGGGATATACAGCTTGGGAGGTGAGGGGGACAGACAGCTTGGGGAGGTGAGGGAGGATATAAAGCTTGGGGAGGTGAAGGGGGATATACAGCTTGGGAAGGTGAGGGGGGGTATACAGCTTGGGGGGGTGAGTGGGGATATACAGCTTGGGGAGGTGAGGGGGATATACAGCTTGGGAGGTGAGGGGGACATACAGCGTGGGGAGGTGAGGGAGGATATACAGCTGGGGAAGGTGAGGGGGGATATACAGCTTGGGGAGGTAAGGGATATATACAGGTTGGGAGGTGAGGGGGACAGACAGCTTGGGAAGGTGAGGGGGATATACAGCTTGGGAAGGTGAGGGGGGATATACAGCTTGGGGAGGTGAGGGGGGATATACAGCTTGGGAGGTGAGGGGGGATATACAGCTTGGGGAGGTGAGGGGGGATATACAGCTTGGGGAGGTGAGGGGGGATATACAGCTTGGGGAGGTGAGGGGGGATATACAGCTTGGGGAGGTGAGGGGGGATATACAGCTTGGGGAGGTGAGGGGGGATATACAGCTTGGGAGGTGAGGGGGACATACAGCTTGGGGAGGTGAGGGAGGATATACAGCTTGGGAAGGTGAGGGGGGATATACAGCTTGGGGAGGTGAGGGGGGATATACAGCTTGGGAGGTGAGGGGGACAAACAGCTAGGGGAGGTGAGGGAGGATATACAGCTTGGGGAGGTGAGGGGGGATATACAGCTTGGGGAGGTAAGGGGGAATATACAGCTTGGGGAGGTGTGGGGGGATAGACAGCTTGGGGAGGTGAGGGGGTAGACAGCTTGGGGAGGTGAGGGTGGATAGACAGCTTGGGGAGGTGAGGGGGATAGAGAGCTTGGGGAGGTGAGAGGGATAGAAATCTTGGGTAGGTGAGGGGGCTAGACAGCTTGGGGAGGTGAGGGGAGATAGAGAGCTTGGGGATGTGAGGGGGGATACACAGCTTGGGGAGGTGAGGGTGGTAAACTGCTTGGGGAGGTGAGGGTGGATAGACAGCTTGGGGAGGTGAGGGGGGATAAAGAGCTTGGGGAGGTGAGGGGGACAGACAGCTTTGGGAGGTGAGGGGGGATTAAATAGCTCCGGGGGGTGAGGGGGGATAGACAGCTTGGGGAGGTGAGGGGGATAGACAGCTTTGGGAAGTGAGAGGAGATAGACAGCTTGGGGAGGTGAGGGGGATAGACAGTTTGGGGAGGTGAGGGGAGATAGACATCTTGGGGAGGTGAGGGGGATAGACAGCTTGAGAAAATGATGGGAGATAGTCAGCTAGGGGAGGGGAGGGGTAATGAACAGCTTGGGGAGGTGAGGGGTAATAGACAGCTTGGGGAGGTGAGGTGGATAGAAAGCTTGGGGAGGTGAGGTGGATAGAAAGCTTGGGGAGGTGAGGGGGATAGAAAGCTTGGGGAGGCGAGGGGGATAGACAGCTTGGGGAGTTGAGGTGGATAGAAAGCTTGGGGAGGTGAGGGGGATAGAAAGCTTGGGGAGGTGAGGTGGATAGACAGCTTGGGGAAGTGAGGGGTAATAGACAGCTTGGGGAGGTGAGGGGGATAGAAAGCTTGGGGAGGTGAGGGGGGTAGACAGCTTGGGGAGGTGAGGGGTAATAGACAGCTTGGGGAGGTGAGAGAGGATAGACAGCTTGGGGAAGTGAGGGAGGATAGACAGCTTGGGGAGGTGAGGGAGGATAGACAGCTTTGGGAGATGAGGGGGGATAGACAGCTTGGGGAGGTGAGGGAGGATAGACAGCTTGGGGGGATAGACAGCTTGGGGAGGTGAGGGAGGATAGACAGCTTGGGGAGATGAGGGAGGATAGACAGCTTGGGGAGGTGAGGGGGATATACAGCTTGGGAGGTGAGGGGGACAGACAGCTTGGGGAGGTGAGGGGGGTAGACAGCTTGGGAAGGTGAGCGGGATATACAGCTTGGGAGATGAGGGGGATATACAGCTTGGGGAGGTGAGGGGGGATAGACAGCTTGGGGAGGTGAGGGGGATAGACAGCTTGGGGAGGTGAGGGAGGATAGACAGCTTGGGGAGGTGAGGGGGATAAACAACTTGGGGAGGTGAGGGGGGATAGACAGCTTGGGGAAGTGAGGGGGGATAGACAGCTTGGGGAAGTGAGGGGGGTAGACAGCTTGGTGAGGTGAGGGGGTATAGACAGCTTGGGGAGGTGAGGGGGGATAGACAGGTTGGGGAAGTGAGGCGGGGTAGACAGCTTGGTGAGGTGAGGGGGTATAGACAGCTGGGAGATGTGAGGTGGGTACACAGCTTGGGGAGGTGAGGGGGTATAGAGAGCTTGGGGAGGTAAGGGGGTATACAGCTTGGGAGGTGAGGGGGATATACAGCTTGGGGAGGTTAGGGGGATATACAGCTTGGGGAGGTGAGGGGGTAGACAGCTTGGGGAGGTGAGGGGAATATACAGCTTGGGGAGGTGAGGGGGGATATACAGCTTGGGGAAGTGAGCGGGATATACAGCTTGGGAAGTGAGGGGGATATACAGCTTGGGGAGGTGAGGGGGGATATACAGCTTGGGAGGTGAGGGGGGATACACAGCTTGGGGAAGTGAGGGGGATATACAGCTTGGGGAGGTGAGGGGGATATACAGCTTGGGAAGTGAGGGGGCTATACAGCTTGGGGAGGCGAGGGGGATAGACAGCTTGGGAGGGGAGGGGGACAGACAGCTTGGGGAGGTGAGGGGGGTAGACAGCTTGGGGAGGTGAGCGGGATATACAGCTTGGGAGATGAGGGGGATATACAGCTTGGGGAGGTGAGAGGGGGTATACAGCTTGGGAGGTGAGGGGGGATATACAGCTTGGGGAGGTGAGGGGGGATATACAGCTTGGGAGGTGATGGGGGGTAGACAGCTTGGGGAGGTGAGGGGGGATATACAGCTTGGGAGGTGAGGGGGACAGACAGCTTGGGGAGGTGAGGGAGGATATACAGCTTGGGAGGTGAGGGGGGACAGACAGCTTGGGGAGGTGAGGGAGGATATACAGCTTGGGGAGGTGAGGGGGGATATACAGCTTGGGGAGGTGAGGGGGGATATACAGCTTGGGAGGTGAGGGGGACAGACAGCTTGGGGAGGTGAGGGAGGATATACAGCTTGGGGAGGTGAGGGGGGATATACAGCTTGGGGAGGTGAGGGGGGATATACAGCTTGGGGAGGTGAGGGGGGATATACAGCTTGGGAGGGTGAGGGGGATATACAGCTTGGGAGGTGAGGGGGATATACAGCTTGGGAGGTGAGGGGGGTTGACATCTTGGGGAGGTGAGGGGGGATATACAGCTTGGGAGGTGAGGGGGACAGACAGCTTGGGGAGGTGAGGGAGGATATACAGCTGGGGGAGGTGAGGGGGAATATACAGCTTGGGGAGGTGAGGGAGGATATACAGCTTTGGGAGGTGAGGGGGATAATACGGCTTGGGAGGTGAGGGGGATATACAGCTTGGGAGGTGAGGGGGATATACAGCTTGGGAGGTGAGGGGGGTGACAGCTTGGGAGGGAGGTGAGGGGGGATATACAGCTTGGGAGGTGAGGGGGACAGACAGCTTAGGGACGTGAGAGGGTATATACAGCTTGGGAGGTGAGGGGGTAGACAGCTAGGGGAGGTGGGAGGGGTACACAGCTTGGGGCGGTGAATGGGGGTAGAGTGCTTGGGGAGGTGAGGGGGGGGGATATACAGCTTGGGGAGGTGAGGGGGGATATACAGCTTGGGGAGGTGATGGGGGTAGACAGCTTGGGGAGGTGAGGGGGGATATACAGCTTGGGAGGTGAGGGGGACAGACAGCTTGGGAAGGTGAGGGGGATATACAGCTTGGGAAGGTGAGGGGGGATATACAGCTTGGGGAGGTGAGGGGGGATATACAGCTTGGGAGGTGAGGGGGACAGACAGCTTGGGGAGGTGAGGGAGGAGGATATAAAGCTTGGGGAGGTGAGGGGGATATACAGCTTGGGGAGGAGAGGGGGTTTATACAGCTGGGGGAGGTGAGGGGGGATATACAGCTTGGGGAGGTGAGGGGGGATATACAGCTTGGGAGGTGAGGGGGACATACAGCTTGGGGAGGTGAGGGAGGATATACAGCTTGGGAAGGTGAGGGGGGATATACAGCTTGGGGAGGTGAGGGGGATATACAGCTTGGGGAAGGTGAGGGGGGATATACAGCTTGGGAAGGTGAGGGGGGATATACAGCTTGGGAGGTGAGGGGGGATATACAGCTTGGGAGGTGAGGGGGGATATACAGCTTGGGGAGGTGAGGGGGGATATACAGCTTGGGGAGGTGAGGGGGATATACAGCTTGGGGAGGTGAGGGGGGATATACAGCTTGGGGAGGTGAGGGGGATATACAGCTTGGGGAGGTGAGGGGGGATATACAGCTTGGGAGGTGAGGGGGACATACAGCTTGGGGAGGTGAGGGAGGATATACAGCTTGGGAAGGTGAGGGGGGATATACAGCTTGGGGAGGTGAGGGGGGATATACAGCTTGGGAGGTGAGGGGGACAAACAGCTAGGGGAGGTGAGGGAGGATATACAGCTTGGGGAGGTGAGGGGGGATATACAGCTTGGGGAGGTAAGGGGGAATATACAGCTTGGGGAGGTGTGGGGGGATAGACAGCTTGGGGAGGTGAGGGGGTAGACAGCTTGGGGAGGTGAGGGTGGATAGACAGCTTGGGGAGGTGAGGGGGGATAGAGAGCTTGGGGAGGTGAGAGGGATAGAAATCTTGGGTAGGTGAGGGGGCTAGACAGCTTGGGGAGGTGAGGGGAGATAGAGAGCTTGGGGATGTGAGGGGGGATACACAGCTTGGGGAGGTGAGGGTGGTAAACTGCTTGGGGAGGTGAGGGTGGATAGACAGCTTGGGGAGGTGAGGGGGGATAAAGAGCTTGGGGAGGTGAGGGGGACAGACAGCTTTGGGAGGTGAGGGGGGATATTAAATAGCTCCGGGGGGTGAGGGGGGATAGACAGCTTGGGGAGGTGAGGGGGATAGACAGCTTTGGGAAGTGAGAGGAGATAGACAGCTTGGGGAGGTGAGGGGGATAGACAGTTTGGGGAGGTGAGGGGAGATAGACATCTTGGGGAGGTGAGGGGGATAGAAAGCTTGAGAAAATGATGGGAGATAGTCAGCTAGGGGAGGGGAGGGGTAATGAACAGCTTGGGGAGGTGAGGGGTAATAGACAGCTTGGGGAGGTGAGGTGGATAGAAAGCTTGGGGAGGTGAGGTGGATAGAAAGCTTGGGGAGGTGAGGGGGATAGAAAGCTTGGGGAGGCGAGGGGGATAGACAGCTTGGGGAGTTGAGGTGGATAGAAAGCTTGGGGAGGTGAGGGGGATAGAAAGCTTGGGGAGGTGAGGTGGATAGACAGCTTGGGGAAGTGAGGGGTAATAGACAGCTTGGGGAGGTGAGGGGGATAGAAAGCTTGGGGAGGTGAGTGGGGTAGACAGCTTGGGGAGGTGAGGGGTAATAGACAGCTTGGGGAGGTGAGAGAGGATAGACAGCTTGGGGAAGTGAGGGGGGATAGACAGCTTGGGGAGGTGAGGGAGGATAGACAGCTTTGGGAGATGAGGGGGGATAGACAGCTTGGGGAGGTGAGGGAGGATAGACAGCTTGGGTGGATAGACAGCTTGGGGAGGTGAGGGAGGATAGACAGCTTGGGGAGATGAGGGAGGATAGACAGCTTGGGGAGGTGAGGGGGATATACAGCTTGGGAGGTGAGGGGACAGACAGCTGGGGGAGGTGGGGGGGGTAGACAGCTTGGGGAGGTGAGCGGGATATACAGCTTGGGAGATGAGGGGGATATACAGCTTGGGGAGGTGAGAGGGGGTATACAGCTTGGGGAGGTGAGGGGGGATATACAGCTTGGGGAGGTGAGGGGGGATATACAGCTTGGGGAGGTGATGGGGGTAGACAGCTTGGGGAGGTGAGGGGGGATATACAGCTTGGGAGGTGAGGGGGACAGACAGCTTGGGGAGGTGAGGGAGGATATACAGCTTGGGAGGTGAGGGGGGACAGACAACTTGGGGAGGTGAGGGAGGATATACAGCTTGGGGAGGTGAGGGGGGATATACAGCTTGGGGAGGTGAGGGGGGATATACAGCTTGGGAGGTGAGGGGGACAGACAGCTTGGGGAGGTGATCGAGGATATACAGCTTGGGGAGGTGAGGGGGGATATACAGCTTGGGGAGGTGAGGGGGGATATACAGCTTGGGGATGTGAGGGGGGATATACAGCTTGGGAGGTGAGGGGGATATACAGCTTGGGAGGTGAGGGGGATATACAGCTTGGGAGGTGAGGGGGGTTGACATCTTGGGGAGGTGAGGGGGGATATACAGCTTGGGAGGTTAGGGGGACAGACAGCTTGGGGAGGTGAGGGAGGATATACAGCTTGGGGAGGTGAGGGGGGATATACAGCTTGGGGAGGTGAGGGGGGATATACAGCTTGGGGAGGTGAGGGGGGATATACAGCTTGGGAGGTGAGGGGGATATACAGCTTGGAAGGTGAGGGGGATATACAGCTTGGGAGGTGAGAGGGGTTGACAGCTTGGGGTGGTGAGGGGGGATATACAGCTTGGGAGGTGAGGGGGACAGACAGCTTAGGGACGTGAGAGGGTATATACAGCTTGGGAGGTGAGGGGGTAGACAGCTGGGGGAGGTGGGAGGGGTACACAGCTGGGGGAGGTGAGGGGGGATAGAGAGCTTGGGGAGGTGAGGGGGGTATACAGCTTGGGAGGTGAGGGGGATATACAGCTTGGGGAGGTGAGGGGGGATATACAGCTTGGGGAGGTGATGGGGGTAGACAGCTTGGGGAGGTGAGGGGGGATATACAGCTTGGGAGGTGAGGGGGACAGACAGCTAGGGAAGGTGAGGGGGGATATACAGCTTGGGAAGGTGAGGGGGTATAGACAGCTTGGGCAGGTGTGGCGGATTAGACAGGTTAGAGAAGTGAGGGGGGGACACAGCTTGGGGAGGTGAGGGGGTATAGGGGGCTTGGGGAGGTAAGGGGGTATACAGCTTGGAGGTGAGGGGATATACAGCTTGGGGAGGTGAGGGGGGATATACAGCTTGGGGAGGTGAGGGGGTAGACAGCTTGGGGAGGTGAGGGGGATATACAGCTTGGGGAGGTGAGGGGGGATATACAGCTTTGGAGGTGAGGGGGACAGACAGCTTGGGAGGTGAGGGGGACAGACAGCTTGGGGAGGTGAGGGGGGTAGTCAGCTTGGGGAGGTGAGGGGGATATACAGCTTGGGAGGTGAGGGGGATATACAGCTTGGGAGGTGAGGAGGGTAGACAGCTTGGGGAGGTGAGGGGGGATATACAGCTTGGGGAGGTGAGGGCCCTGAGGGGGGATATACAACTTGGGGAGGTGAGGGTGGATATACAGCTTGGGAGGTGAGGGGGATATACAGCTTGGGAGGTGAGGGGAGTAGACAGCTTGGGGAGGTGAGGGGGGATATACAGCTTGGGAGGTGAGGGGGACAGACAGCTTGGGGAGGTGAGAGGGTATATACAGCTTGGGAGGTGAGGGGGATATACAGCTTGGGAGGTGAGTGGAGTAGACAGCTAGGGGAGGTGAGGGGGGTACACAGCTTGGGGAGGTGAGGGGGGATAGACAGTTTGGGGAGTTGAGGTGGATAGAAAGCTTGGGGAGGTGAGGGGGATAGAAAGCTTGGGGAGGTGAGGTGGATAGACAGCTTGGGGAAGTGAGGGGTAATAGACAGCTTGGGGAGGTGAGGGGGATAGAAAGCTTGGGGAGGTGAGGGGGTAGACAGCTTGGGGAGGTGAGGGGTAATAGACAGCTTGGGGAGGTGACGAGGATAGACAGCTTGGGGAAGTGAGGGGGGATAGACAGCTTGGGGAGGTGAGGGAGGATAGACAGCTTTGGGGAGATGAGGGGGATAGACAGCTTGGGGAGGTGAGGGAGGATAGACAGCTGGGGGAGATGAGGGGGATAGACAGCTTGGGGAGGTGAGGGAGGATAGACAGCTTGGGGAGATGAGGGAGGATAGACAGCTTGGGGAGATGAGGGGGGATAGACAGCTTTGGGAAGTGAGGGGGGATAGACAGCTTGGGGAGGTGAGGGGGGATAGACAACTTGGGGAGGTGAGGGATGATAGAAATTTTGGGGAGGTGAGGGATGATAGACAACTTGGGGAGGTGAGGGAGGATAGACAGATTGGGGAGGAGGGGGGGAATATACAGCTTGGGGAGGTGAGGGGGATAGCCAGCTGGGGGGGGTGGGGGGGAAAGACAGGTGGGGGAGGGGAGGGAGGATAGACAGCTGGGGGAGGTGAGGGGGATAAACAACTTGGGGAGGTGAGGGGGGAGACAGCTTGGGAGTGAGGGGGGTAGACAGCTTGGGAGGTGAGGGGGAATATACAGCTGGGGGAGGTGAGGGGGGATAGACAGCTTGGGAGGTGAGGGGGTACACAGCTTGGGGAGGTGAGGGGTATACAGCTTGGGGAGGTGAGGGGGATATACAGCTTGGGAGGTGAGGGGGGATATACAGCTTGGGGAGGTGAGGGGGATATACAGCTTGGGGAGGTGAGGGGGATATACAGCTTGGGAGGGTGAGGGGGATATACAGCTTGGGAGGTGAGGGGGATATACAGCTTGGGGAGGTGAGGGGGATATACAGCTTGGGGAGGTGAGGGGGACACAGCTTGGGGAGGTGAGGGATATACAGCTTGGGAGGTGAGGGGGATATACAGCTTTGGGGAGGTGAGGGGTATACAGCTTGGGAGGTGAGGGGGATATACGGCTTGGGGAGGTGTGGGGGATATACAGCTTGGGAGGTGAGGTGACAGCTTGGGGAGGTGAGGGGGGATATACAGCTTGGGAGGTGAGGGGTATACAGCTTGGGGAGGTGAGGGGGGATATACAGCTTGGGGAGGTGAGGGGGGATAGACAGCTTGGGGAGGTGAGGGGGATACAGCTTGGGGAGGTGAGGGGGATATACAGCTTGGGGAGGTGAGGGGGACACAGCTTGGGAGGTGAGGGGGGATATACAGCTTGGGGAGGTGAGGGGGATATACAGCTTGGGGAGGTGAGGGGGGATATACAGCTTGGGGAGGTGAGGGGGATATACAGCTTGGGAGGTGAGGGGGATATACAGCTTGGGGAGGTGAGGGGGGATATACAGCTTGGGGAGGTGAGGGGGGATATACAGCTTGGGAGGTGAGGGGGGATATACAGCTTGGGGAGGTGAGGGGGGGTATATACAGCTTGGGAGGTGAGGGGGGATATACAGCTGGGGGAGGTGAGGGGGGATATACAGTTGGGGAGGGGAGGGGGACAGACAGCTTGGGGAGGTGAGGGAGGATATACAGCTTGGGAGGTGAGGGGGGATATACAGCTTGGGGAGGTGAGGGGGATATACAGCTTGGGAGGTGAGGGGGTAGACAGCTTGGGGAGGTGAGGGGGGATATACAGCTTGGAGGTGAGGGGGACAGACAGCTTGGGGAGGTGAGGGGGATATACAGCTTGGGAGGTGAGGGGGGATATACAGCTTGGGGAGGTGAGGGGGGATATACAGCTTGGGAGGTGAGGGGGACAGCTTGGGGAGGTGAGGGGGGATATAAAGCTTGGGGAGGTGAGGGGGGGATATACAGCTTGGGGAGGTGAGGGGGGATATACAGCTTGGGGAGGTGAGGGGGGATATACACAGCTTGGGGAGGTGAGGGGGGATATACAGCTTGGGAGGTGAGGGGGACATACAGCTTGGGGAGGTGAGGGGGGATATACAGCTTGGGAAGGTGAGGGGGGATATACAGCTTGGGGAGGTGAGGGGGGATATACAGCTTGGGAGGTGAGGGGGACAGACAGCTTGGGGGGTGAGGGGGATATACAGCTTGGGAAGGTGAGGGGGGATATACAGCTTGGGGAGGTGAGGGGGGATATACAGCTTGGGAGGTGAGGGGGGATATACAGGTTGGGGAGGTGAGGGGGGATATACAGCTTGGGGAGGTGAGGGGGGATATACAGCTTGGGGAGGTGAGGGGGGATATACAGCTTGGGGAGGTGAGGGGGGATATACAGCTTGGGGAGGTGTGGGGGGATATACAGCTTGGGAGGTGAGGGGGACATACAGCTTGGGGAGGTGAGGGAGGATATACAGCTTGGAAGGTGAGGGGGGATATACAGTTGGGGGAGGTGAGGGGGGATATACAGCTTGGGAGGTGAGGGGGGACAAACAGCTAGGGGAGGTGAGGGGGATATACAGCTTGGGGAGGTGAGGGGGGATATACAGCTTGGGGAGGTAAGGGGGAATATACAGCTTGGGGAGGTGAGGGGGGATAGACAGCTTGGGGAGGTGAGGGGGTAGACAGCTTGGGGAGGTGAGGGTGGATAGTCAGCTTGGGGAGGTGAGGGGGGATAGAGAGCTTGGGGAGGTGAGAGGGATAGAAATCTTGGGTAGGTGAGGGGGCTAGACAGCTTGGGGAGTTGAGGTGGGATAGAGAGCTTGGGGATGTGAGGGGGGATACACAGCTTGGGGAGGTGAGGGTGGTAAACTGCTTGGGGAGGTGAGGGTGGATAGACAGCTTGGGGAGGTGAGGGGGATAAAGCTTGGGGAGGTGAGGGGGACAGACAGCTTTGGGAGGTGAGGGGGGATTAAATAGCTCCGGGGGGTGAGGGGGGATAGACAGCTTGCGGAGGTGAGGGGGATAGACAGCTTGGGGAGGTGAGAGGAGATAGACAGCTGGGGGAGGTGAGGGGGATAGACAGTTTGGGGAGGTGAGGGGAGATAGACATCTTGGGGAGGTGAGGGGGATAGAAAGCTTGAGAAAATGATGGGATAGTCAGCTAGGGGAGGGGAGGGGAATGAACAGCTTGGGGAGGTGAGGGGATAGACAGCTTGGGGAGGTGAGGTGGATAGAAAGCTTGGGGAGGTGAGGTGGATAGAAAGCTTGGGGAGGTGAGGGGGATAGAAAGCTTGGGGAGGCGAGGGGGATAGACAGCTTGGGGAGTTGAGGTGGATAGAAAGCTTGGGGAGGTGAGGGGGGATAGAAAGCTTGGGGAGGTGAGGTGGATAGACAGGTGGGGGAAGTGAGGGGTAATAGACAGCTGGGGGAGGTGAGGGGGATAGAAAGCTTGGGGAGGTGAGTGGGGTAGACAGCTTGGGGAGGTGAGGGGTAGACAGCTTGGGGAGGTGAGAGGATAGACAGCTTGGGAGTGAGGGGGGATAGACAGCTTGGGGAGGTGAGGGAGGATAGACAGCTTGGGAGATGAGGGGGATAGACAGCTTGGGGAGGTGAGGGAGGATAGACAGCTTGGGAGGTGAGGGGGATAGACAGCTTGGAGAGGTGAGGGAGGATAGACAGCTTGGGGAGATGAGGGGGATAGACAGCTTGGGGAGGTGAGGGGGATATACAGCTTGGGAGGTGAGGGGACAGACAGCTTGGGGAGGTGAGGGGGTAGACAGCTTGGGGAGGTGAGCGGGATATACAGCTTGGGAGGTGAGGGGGATATACAGCTTGGGGAGGTGAGGGGGGATATACAGCTTGGGAGGTGAGGGGGGATATACAGCTTGGGGAGGTGAGGGGGGATATACAGCTTGGGGAGGTGAGGGGGTAGACAGCTTGGGAGGTGAGGGGGGATATACAGCTTGGGAGGTGAGGGGGGACAGACAGCTTGGGGAGGTGAGGGGGGCTATACAGCTTGGGGGGTGAGGGGGGACAGACAGCTTGGGGGGGGGAGGGAGGATATACAGCTTGTCGAGGGGAGGGGGGATATACAGCTTGGGGAGGTGAGGGGGGATATACAGCTGGGGAGGTGAGGGGGACAGACAGCTTGGGGAGGTGATCGGGGGATATACAGCTTGGGGAGGTGAGGGGGATATACAGCTTGGGGAGGTGAGGGGGGATATACAGCTTGGGGATGTGAGGGGGGATATACAGCTTGGGAGGTGAGGGGGATATACAGCCTGGGAGGTGAGGGGGTTATACAGCTTGGGAGGTGAGGGGGTTGACAGGTTGGGGAGGGGGGGGGGGATATACAGCTTGGGAGGTTAGGGGGACAGACAGCTTGGGGAGGTGAGGGAGGATATACAGCTTGGGGAGGTGAGGGGGGATATACAGCTTGGGGAGGTGAGGGGGATATACAGCTTGGGGAGGTGAGGGGGGATATACAGCTTGGGAGGTGAGGGGGATATACAGCTTGGGAGGTGAGGGGGATATACAGCTTGGGAGGTGAGGGGGGTTGACAGCTTGGGGAGGTGAGGGGGGATATACAGCTTGGGAGGTGAGGGGGACAGACAGCTTAGGGACGTGAGAGGGTATATACAGCTTGGGAGGTGAGGGGGTAGACAGCTAGGGGAGGTGGGAGGGGGTACACAGCTTGGGGAGGTGAGGGGGGATAGAGGCTTGGGGAGGTGTGGGGGGGTATACAGCTTGGGAGCTGAGGGGCATATACAGCTTGGGGAGGTGAGGGGGATATACAGCTTGGGGAGGTGATGGGGGTAGACAGCTTGGGGAGGTGAGGGGGGATATACAGCTTGGGAGGTGAGGGGGACAGACAGCTAGGGAAGGTGAGGGGGGATATACAGCTTGGGAAGGTGAGGGGGTATAGACAGCTTGGGGAGGTGAGGGGGGATAGACAGGTTGGAGAAGTGAGGGGGGTACACAGCTTGGGGAGGTGAGGGGGTATAGAGAGCTTGGGGAGGTAAGGGGGTATACAGCTTGGGAGGTGAGGGGGATATACAGCTTGGGGAGGTGAGGGGGGATATACAGCTTGGGGAGGTGAGGGGGTAGACAGCTTGGGGAGGTGAGGGGGATATACAGCTTGGGGAGGTGAGGGGGATATACAGCTTTGGAGGTGAGGGGGACAGACAGCTTGGGAGGTGAGGGGGACAGACAGCTTGGGGAGGTGAGGGGGGTAGACAGCTTGGGGAGGTGAGGGGGATATACAGCTTGGGAGGTGAGGGGGATATACAGCTTGGGAGGTGAGGAGGGTAGACAGCTTGGGGAGGTGAGGGGGGATATACAGCTTGGGGAGGTGAGGGCCCTGAGGGGGGATATACAACTTGGGGAGGTGAGGGTGGATATACAGCTTGGGAGGTGAGGGGGATATACAGCTTGGGAGGTGAGGGGAGTAGACAGCTTGGGGAGGTGAGGGGGGATATACAGCTTGGGAGGTGAGGGGGACAGACAGCTTGGGGAGGTGAGAGGGTATATACAGCTTGGGAGGTGAGGGGGATATACAGCTTGGGAGGTGAGTGGAGTAGACAGCTAGGGGAGGTGAGGGGTACACAGCTTGGGGAGGTGAGGGGGGATAGACAGTTTGGGGAGTTGAGGTGGATAGAAAGCTTGGGGAGGTGAGGGGGATAGAAAGCTTGGGGAGGTGAGGTGGATAGACAGCTTGGGGAAGTGAGGGTAATAGACAGCTTGGGGAGGTGAGGGGGATAGAAAGCTTGGGGAGGTGAGGGGGTAGACAGCTTGGGGAGGTGAGGGGTAATAGACAGCTTGGGGAGGTGAGAGAGGATAGACAGCTTGGGGAAGTGAGGGGGGATAGACAGCTTGGGGAGGTGAGGGAGGATAGACAGCTTTGGGAGATGAGGGGGATAGACAGCTTGGGGAGGTGAGGGAGGATAGACAGCTGGGGGAGATGAGGGGGGATAGACAGCTTGGGGAGGTGAGGGAGGATAGACAGCTTGGGGAGATGAGGGAGGATAGACAGCTTGGGGAGATGAGGGGGGATAGACAGCTTTGGGAAGTGAGGGGGGATAGACAGCTTGGGGAGGTGAGGGGGGATAGACAACTTGGGGAGGTGAGGGATGATAGAAATTTTGGGGAGGTGAGGGATGATAGACAACTTGGGGAGGTGAGGGAGGATAGACAGCTTGGGGAGGTGAGGGGGGATATACAGCTTGGGGAGGTGAGGGGGGATAGACAGCTTGGGGAGGTGAGGGGGATAGACAGCTTGGGGAGGTGAGGGAGGATAGACAGCTTGGGGAGGTGAGGGGGATAAACAACTTGGGGAGGTGAGGGGGGATAGACAGCTTGGGGAAGTGAGGGGGGTAGACAGCTTGGTGAGGTGAGGGGGTATAGACAGCTTGGGGAGGTGAGGGGGGATAGACAGGTTGGAGAAGTGAGGTGGGTACACAGCTTGGGGAGGAGAGGGGGTATAGAGAGCTTGGGGAGGTAAGGGGGTATACAGCTTGGGAGGTGAGGGGGATATACAGCTTGGGGAGGTGAGGGGGGATATACAGCTTGGGGAGGTGAGGGGGTAGACAGCTTGGCGAGGTGAGGGGCATATACTGCTTGGGGAGGTGAGGGGGGATATACAGCTTGGGAGGTGAGGGGGATATACAGCTTGGGGAGGTGAGGGGGATATACAGCTTGGGGAGGTGAGGGGGGATATACAGCTTGGGAGGTGAGGGGGGATACACAGCTTGGGGAGGTGAGGGGGATATACAGCTTGGGGAGGTGAGGGGGATATACAGCTTGGGAGGTGAGGGGGATATACAGCTTGGGGAGGTGAGGGGGATATACAGCTTGGGAGGTGAGGGGGACAGACAGCTTGGGGAGGTAAGGGGGGTAGACAGCTTGGGGAGGTGAGCGGGATATACAGCTTTGGAGATGAGGGGGATGTACAGCTTGGGGAGGTGAGGGGGATATACAGCTTGGGAGGTGAGGGGGATATACAGCTTGGGAGGTGAGGAGGGTAGACAGCTTGGGGAGGTGAGGGGGGATATACAGCTTGGGGAGGTGAGGGCCCTGAGGGGGGATATACAACTTGGGGAGGTGAGGGTGGATATACAGCTTGGGAGATGAGGGGGATATACAGCTTGGGAGGTGAGGGGAGTAGACAGCTTGGGGAGGTGAGGGGGGATATACAGCTTGGGAGGTGAGGGGGACAGACAGCTTGGGGAGGTGAGAGGGTATATAAAGCTTGGGAGGTGAGGGGGATATACAGCTTGGGAGGTGAGGGGAGTAGACAGCTTGGGGAGGTGAGGGGGGTACACAGCTTGGGGAGGTGAGGGGGGATAGAGAGCTTGGGGAGGTGAGAGGGGGTATACAGCTTGGGAGGTGAGGGGGGATATACAGCTTGGGGAGGTGAGGGGGGATATACAGCTTTGGGAGGTGATGGGGGTAGACAGGTTGGGGAGGTGAGGGGGGATATACAGCTTGGGAGGTGAGGGGGACAGACAGCTTGGGGAGGTGAGGGGGGACATACAGCTTGGGGAGGTGAGGGGGACAGACAGCTTGGGAAGGTGAGCGAGGATATACAGCTTGGGAAGGTGAGGGGGGATATACAGCTTGGGGAGGTGAGGGGGGATATACAGCTTGGGAGGTGAGGGGGACAGACAGCTTGGGGAGGTGAGGGAGGATATACAGCTTGGGGAGGTGAGGGGGGATATACAGCTTGGGGAGGTGAGGGGGGATATACAGCTTGGGGAGGTGAGGGGGTATATACAGCTTGGGAGGTGAGGGGGATATACAGCTTGGGAGGTGAGGGGGATATACAGCTTGGGGAGGTGAGGGGGGATATACAGCTTGGGGAGGTGAGGGGGATACAGCTTGGGAGGTGAGGGGGATATACAGCTTGGGGAGGTGAGGGGGGATATACAGCTTGGGGAGGTGAGGGGGATATACAGCTTGGGAGGTGAGGGGGATATACAGCTTGGGGAGGTGAGGGGGGATATACAGCTTGGGGAGGTGAGGGGGATATACAGCTTGGGAGGTGAGGGGGGACAGCTTGGGGAGGTGAGGAGGATATACAGTTTGGGGGGTGAGGGGGATATACAGCTTGGGAGGTGAGGGGGATATACAGCTTGGGAGGTGAGGGGGATATACAGCTTGGGAGGTGAGGGGGATATACAGCTTGGGAGGTGAGGGGGATAACAGCTTGGGAGGTGAGGGGGATATACAGCTTGGGAGGTGAGGGGGATATACAGCTTGGGAGGTGAGGGGGGGTTGACAGCTTGGGGAGGTGAGGGGGGATATACAGCTTGGGAGGTGAGGGGGACAGACAGCTTAGGGACGTGAGAGGGTATATAGAGCTTGGGAGGTGAGGGGGGTAGACAGCTAGGGGAGGTGAGAGGGGTACACAGCTTGGGGAGGTGAGGGGGGATAGAGAGGTTGGGGGGGAGAGGGGGGGTATACGGCTTGGGAGGTGGGGGGGATATACAGCTTGGGGAGGGGAGGGGGGATATACAGCTTGGGGAGGTGATGGGGGTAGACAGCTTGGGGAGGTGAGGGGGGATATACAGCTTGGGAGGTGAGGGGGACAGACAGCTTGGGAAGGTGAGGGGGGATATACAGCTTGTAAAGGTGAGGGGGGATATACAGCTTGGGAGGTGAGGGGGACAGACAGCTTGGGGAGGTGAGGGAGGATATACAGATTGGGGAGGTGAGGGGGGATATACAGCTTGGGGAGGTGAGGGGGGATATACAGCTTGGGAGGTGAGGGGGATATACAGCTTGGGAGGTGAGGGGGATATACAGCTTGGGAGGTGAGGGGGGTTGACAGCTTGGGGAGGTGAGGGGGGATATACAGCTTGGGAGGTGAGGGGGACACACAGCTTAGGGACGTGAGAGGGTATATACAGCTTGGGAGGTGAGGGGGGTAGACAGCTAGGGGAGGTGAGAGGGGTACACAGCTTGGGGAGGTGAGGGGAGATAGAGAGCTTGGGGAGGTGAGGGGGGGATATACAGCTTGGGAGGTGAGGGGGATATACAGCTTGGGGAGGTGAGGGGGGATATACAGCTTGGGGAGGTGAGGGTGGTAGACAGCTTGGGGAGGTGAGGGGGGATATACAGCTTGGGGAGGTGAGGGGGGATATACAGCTGGGGAGGTGAGGGGGATATACAGCTTGGGAAGTGAGGGTGGTAGACAGATTAGGGAGGGGAGGGGGGATATACAGCTTGGGAGGTGAGGGGGACAGACATCTTGGGGAGGTGAGGGGTAATAGACAGCTTGGGGATGTACAAAGGAAATCAAGCAACAACAGATCTAGTGACCCTTCTAGGTTGCTTGTCCTCCAAAACACTGAGGATCAAGTGTCCAAACAGTGGTTTAGAGTGGGTAAGGGAACATTGGAAAGGGAATTACTGCCCTGGAACTAATGTCCGTGGCAGGATTAGGAAGTTAGTAGAGGACAGAGGGGTTAGTAACTGAGGAGGGTATAAAATAAAGTTATTCATTTACAAACGCAGTCAGTCACGGGTTTGATGAGAGATATTTGTCTAGGCGGAGTTTAAATGAATCAACGGTGATGCAGTCTATAACGTTTCGGGGAAGCCCATTCCACAAGTTGACAACTCGATTGAAGAAGAAATTCTTAGATTCGTGCGAGTTAAAAGATTTACCAATAATTTTGCAACCGTTTCCCCGCGTGTAATTAGATTGGTCGATAGTGAAGTACTTACTACAGTTCATATTGTCGATGCCTTTGATGATTTTGAACACTTGAATTAAGTCACCTCTTAATCTGCGCTGGGTTAAAGGAAATAGATTTAATTCTCTAAGACGCTCTTCGTATGGTTTGTTCTTTAGGCTAGGTATCATTTTGGTAACTCTACGTTGAACTCGTTCTAGCTTGTTTATATCTTTTTGGTAATAAGGGCACCAGGATTGAACGCAGTATTCCAGAAGAGGGCGGACTAAGGAATTGTAAAGGGTTAGGATAACTTCTTTGGATTTATGCTCAAATGACCTGCCTATAAAGCCAATTATTTTGTTTGCCTTCTTAACAACTTCTGAACATTGTTGACTCGGTTTTAGGTTACTCGATATTGTTACTCCCAGATCGGTTTCTCTGTTTACATTCTTAAGCTGAGTGCCATTCATCGAATAGTTTGCTTTCTCATTTAGGTATCCGACATGTAGTACTTTACATTTATCCGCATTGAAACTCATTTGCCAAATTTGGGCCCAACATGACAATTTATCTAGATTGTGTTGCATATCGTCAACTTGTTCTTTTGAGAGTACGCTATTTGCAATTTTTGTATCGTCAGCAAATTTTGAGATTGTGCAGGTGAGACCCTCATCTATGTCGTTGATGTAAATTAGAAAGATAATTGGTCCTAGTACCGATCCCTGGGGTACCCCGCTACTTACATTGGTCCATGTGAGGGGGGATAGACAGCTTGGGGAGGTGAGAGGTCTCGAAGAATTAGAGTGAAGTAAAGAAGGAAAGAGAGAGCAAGGTAGACAAAATTTAATAAAAGTTGGAGGGTTTTTCTCTTTGCTAGTCTAATGTATAAGCATCGTTTATTGTCAATTCATATATGTATATTGGAAATATATTTGTACTGAACAATATAAATAACTTACTTTATTATATATATATATATTAGTTGTCTATTAATCTATGTTACATTTAACAGACACATTAAAGTAATATACAATGAATATTTTTCTAACGAAAATTACATACCAGAGTATACAGTATATATTTCTCACGATATAAGGACACCCACATGAAATAATAAAATCCCGTATTCTTATTGTATAGACATTTAAATGAAATATCAAATTTGCACTCAAGCTCTTGGTATAGAAAATAGAAAGTAGAATAAAACATAGATAATATTGGTTTTGTAAATAATGGACACACAATAATAAGATAGCACCATTTCCTTTTCTGTATATGTGTTGCGTTTAAATACGAATAAAGCTGTCAATATCACCTTACCCTCATTCTCTTACCCGGAGAGAGTGAAGAGAGAGAAGAAATAATTGAACCAAATGTTGTATATAATTTTGAAAAATATTTGTTTTGATGTGTGTGAAGGAGACAAAAGGCAGGATGTTTGTAAGGAATGCCTCCCCCGCAGCCAAAGAGTGACAGAGAGCAAAATTCAAGGGATCTTGGGGTCAAAATGCCTATGACACATGAAGTTTAAAGCTGTCTAAGTCATTGGATGAAGGAAACATTGATTGAGGGAAAGAGTTCACTTGTTGAGTAGAAGAAAGACAAAAAATATGCTAATTCTTGCGTTAGAGAGCTGAACAGAATAGGAGTGGGACTGTGTTGAAAGGCGGATGCTTCGCGCTCACCACAAGGAAGGGGGTATTGTACTGAGAGCTCTGAAAAACACCGATATGTGTAATAGCGATAGAAGAGTGAAAGAGATGCAACATTGCTGCGAGTAGAAAGAGATTGTAGGGAACTAGTAAGAGGAAGTGAGTTGATGAAGCGAAATCCTTTTGATTCTACTCGTTCGAGAAGTGTGAACAATACTCAATACAGGGGTGCACTGTGCCCCGATACAGAGCAAGAAGCTGTGCGGGAGTGAAGAACCCTCAAAGACGGTTGTGCACACCTAACTTTTGGGAAGCTGTTTTAGCGAGAGTGGTAATATATATATATATATGAGGGATAAGGGATATCGTGAGTGGTCGTTGCCAGTGAGTTTGCAACCGGAGTTGAGTGGCAAGATCCGTGTGTATGGTGATTGCAAGAGTGTGGAAGCATTATCCCTGACAAACACCTATCCATTACCCAAGGGGCTGAGGGATAAGGGATATCGTGAGTGGTCGTTGCCAGTGAGTTTGCAACCTGAGTTGAGTGGCAAGATCCGTGTGTATGGTGATTGCAAGAGTGTTGAAGCATTATCCCTGACAGACGCCTATCCATTACCTAGAGTTGACGACACCATAGATCGCATCGGAGCTGCCTCGCTCATCACGAAGGTAGAACTAGTGAAAGGTTATTGGCAGGCCCCGTTGCCGGAAAGAGCGAAGAGAAGTGCCAGTCTTGTGATGAACTGGGCAGGTTATCAGTGTCAGGTGTTGTTTTGCTGCAGGAACACAAGTTGGATGTGTGGCATGCTAAGGGCACTGATAATGTTTTGGCTGATTGTTTGTCACGGGAGGGTTTGTTTGCAGGAGAACCCTCACCGTTCAGTCAGTGTGTGTTGAGAGTGGAGAAAAATCAGGCTTGCCCCTGTAGAGCAGCCGTCAAAAACAACATTAAAATTAAATAAAAGAAATCGCATACAAACTCTTTCTTTTGATAGTTAATTGTAAGTTGCCAATGTTATAGCTAAAGTCTTAAGTTGAACCTGTTTTTCACTTAGTAGGTTGGGCTCTGGGAAGCTCGCTCTGGGAGCATAGCAGGCTAAAATTATACTATTATGTTTGGGAGGGGTTATAAGATTTGATTTATGCTAAAATGTTGTTTTGTTTATGATTGAGCTTTGCATTTCATTTCTGGTGGAGTGGCTGGTTGTGGCGGGTCTTGTCGGCATTCTGCCTTGTCAGATATGGTGCTCGCCTAATGTTGAGCGTCCCATATCTTCGGCGGGGTGTGACGCCTACCAGCGTTGGCAGAATCGCCTCCCGTTAGCCACTAGCGCTCGCCAGGGCAGTGAAATGGGCTACAGTTATCAGCGAATGTTGTTCTTTCTTTCATAGTACTTGCATTGTTACAGACAGTCCAGTGGTGGTCTTTATTTTCGTCTGTGACAACGGGAAGTATTTTATATCATGAGTAGAACATAAGATGCATTGTAGTGAAGTTGAGAGAGAGAGAGCGAGCGAGCAGCGTGGGGGTAGTGAGTGTCGCTTCCCTCCTCGCTCCTCCCTCCCGGAGGAGTTTTTCCCGCGCGCGCGGGCTTTCTCTCGCCTCTGATTGGCGGGTGGTTCTTGGCGCGGCATAGAGGCCTACTGCCTGGTGACGTATCGGCCTGTGATTGGCCGACCACCATGCCTTTGTGGGATCCTGAGGTTCCCGAGGAGCTACCTTCCTCAGGACAGGCTTGGCGTGCATACTTCTAACATCCCTTTGCATACTCTCTCCCGATCACCCTCTTTACCACTATCTCTCTCTCTGACCTTCTTCTTTTCCATTGCTCCTCACGTTTATTCAATAACTTATCCCCTTGGGTTCTGCATACGGTTTCCATAGCCGGCCCATTGTATTGCATGCGCCGTCCTCTGAGATATTTACATGTACTTAGAATAGGTTTGAGGGTTCTTAGTTAGTAGAGGGTAAGAACTCGGTGTGTGTCTCCATTATTGATTTAGTGCTCTGCTGGGTTATTTAATGCTAGACTGGGATAAGGCTTATGTTGTCGTTGTCAGCGATGTGTGTACGGTTTGCTTATACCTACACGACTTCGACGGTTTCTGTGGTAGCCTAGGTTGTCCTTTTGGTTGTGCTTTTTGCGAGTGCAGCATCGTGTTGTAAGAGGGCATTTGCCTACTACCTTAGAACACAGTGCTGCCTCTTTGCTTGACTTTAGAGGGATCGCCAGGGTAGAACCAGATACTTGAGATCTGGATCTACCAAGAGAGCATCCCCGTCATTAACGTAACTTTAATCATACCGCCTTTAGGACAACGCTAGGCTATGAGCCAGTCTTGCTCAGCCACAGTTTCCTAACCTTGATGTCCCAGCTAGACTTTATTCGCCTAGCAGACACTAGATAGGACATGAGCTCTTTATGATATGTATGCATTATTATTCACGGCATTTATTAGTCTAGGTTGTTGTTGAGTTGCACAACCATAGCAGACTGTTTCGTTGATGAGGAAGTATTTCTTTTAGTGTCGAGCATTACTGCCGTTGCGCATTTATAGTATTCCCGTGTCAGTTAACATTATATGTCCTATCTTTTAGTGTATTCAGTCTACACGTTTGGTGTCCTGCCTCCTGCCTTTATATAATTTAAGATACGAGCATCAGACTTTCTTCAGAAGTTCCAGGTCTATGCTGTAGGACTAGACTTCACTTTCTTTCAGATAGGAGTGAAGAGTTTATTGTTGTTTAGAGTAACTGTATTGAAGCATCTTTTTATTGTATTAAATCTTGCAGTGATTTAATTGATCTTTCCATAGCTTCCCTTTTGTGCATTTTAATGTAACTTGCATCTTGTTTGTTATCAGTCTATACCAGTGTGGGTTAGCCTGAAGTAGAGTACATTTATGCCCAGTTAGGATACCCCGTTATCGCAGATTAACTTTGGAGGGTATAGGTGTTTTTGTTAGCCGGCATAGAAGTTCAAGGGTTTGGATCCTAGCGTACCGTTGTTGCATAGTGCCCTATTACTAGTCCAATCTTTAAGTGCCCTTGTTTTATTCGTAGCCCCGGTCGTAACAATATATATATATATATATATATATATATATATAATATATACTGTATATGTATATAGAAAATGTGTAAACTAGCATGAGAGAAGGGGAGTATATGTGCGGTAACCACCTGGGAATATACCTTCTAAGCGTAGTAGGGAAGGTGTACAGTAGGGTAGTGATTGTTTGAGTCAGAGCTAGAATGAAGAAATGGATAGGTGACGTGCAGGGTGGGTTTAGGAAGGGAAGAGGATGTCTAGATCAGAGTTTTGCCCTGAAATGTGTTGTGGAGAAATATCTAGAGAAGGGACATAAGTTGTATGCTGCCTTTATGGACTTGAAGAAGGCCTATGACAGATTTGATAGAGAAGGTATGTCAATCAATCAATCAATCAATCCAGCTTTATTTCATATTATACAATACACATATTGTTAAATACAGAGAAAGATAACTATTTTGAATTAAAAACAAATTGCCATCGTAAGTGGTTAAAAGAATGTTAATACAAAATACTCAGAAGTATAAAAGTACACCTATTAAAATGATAGTGCAACTTAACTATATAATTACGAGAGAAAAGTTTAACATTTTGTTATTTAATTAAGAGCCACACCTGTAATTGGTTCGTGGTTCTGTACCCAGGTAATTCAAATTTTGACTGTCTAAATCATTATCTTGTAGATCGATTTCATACATAGTTTTAAAGTAATCAGTAACTTTTATATAATGCAAGCTTTCTTTTAAATATGGTAGACATAGACTATGTACAAGATTTGTCTTCTGAAATGTGTGTTTAAGGTACCTGGCTTGTATAAATGAAACAAGATGCTTAAGTAAAAGTTGGCCGTTTTTCTTCATCACACTGTGACTACTTGTACATCTTGGAACTTTTAACATTTATTTATTTGCATTAGAAAATGCTATACTAAAGGCCTTAAAGATTTGACAATTACAAATATCCTCTATGTTCCATAATTGCAATCCATAATCAGGTAAACAGAATGAATTAAACAGGAATAATAACGTGTTAAAGTTAACAAAGCTAAATTTCCTAAAAATAGCATTTGACTTAGCATAAAAACTCTTCAATCTCATTTCTACATCAAAATGATCTCTAAGATTATTCTGTAGCATAATTATGCCCTAGATACTTGTAGGTACTGACTACTTCATATCCTAAAATATTTGCATTTAGCTGATTCTTAGGAATGTTATACTTTTGTTTTCAAATATAACACATTTAGATGTATTCCTATTAATCTTTAGTTGTAGACTAGTTATTTCTTCTTCAAATTTCTGAAATAATATTTCTAAACTACATTTTGAATCCGCTAATAGGACAATATCATCTGCGTAGGCCAACATATTCAGTCTTCGAAAACCAAGGCAGCAACCCACTTGAATGCTTAAAAAATGTATAATAATATTATCAATATACAACTTAAACATTAGTGGAGAGAGAATTCCCCCCTGTCTAACCCTGTGTACAATAGAACAATATTCACCTTTTTCACCTTGCCAAGTAGTTCTAGCCCACTGATTTCTTAGATAAGTCATTAATAAGAGTATTAAGTCAGGGGAGACCTCCCTCTCCAGTAATATATAACCTAGCTTAAATTGTTCACATTATCAAACTTTTTACTCAGATACATAAAAACCACATATGCTTTGTTACTTTTTTTGCAGTACGTTCTAACCGTTTCTTTTAAAATGAGAGTAACATCAGTTGTAGAAGTTCCTCTACAAAATCCAAACTGCTTGGAGTCACACCATATTTTTTTCAGTTAATATATCTCATGGATGTAATTCAAACTATTTTAAGATGCATGAAGACAACATTACAGGTCTATAATTGTTAGAATCTCTTATATTACCTTTTACGTTTTTGATTATTGGGTTAATTTCTCCTTTTAACAAGTCTACAGGAAGATAGCAGTGATTATAACAAGCATTCAGAAACTGCGAGATATATCCTAAAAACATAGCAGATCCATTTTTTAGCAATATTGAATGTATACCACCACAACCCATTCCTTCATTTAGCCTTATTAATAATAATTCCAATCGTTCTATCTAAATTGTTGGATGAAATTTTCGTTTGTTTGTCGACATCGTTCTTATCCTCTTTATCAAATCCAATTCCTCCACGCCATGATCACCCCTATAGACATTTGCAAAGAACTCTTCATTAACAATATCTATTACATAATTCTTAGAGTCTGTTCCATCGATTACGTTAGACGATTTTATTCAATTGTTATGGTGCCTTATTTCTTGCCAAAAGTCTTTCATATTCTTATTTCCAAACTTTCATTCGATCGATCTTGATCTTTCATTACATTCACCCTTCTTACATTCTGATAAAGCATCTTTAAATTTCTTTCGACTTTCAAACATTTTCTCATATTCATAGGTGTCTCTTAGTTTACCTTTCCTCAGCCACTCAAGATAATCACTACGAGAGTCAGCATAAAACAACTTAACCCTCTTATTCCACCTAAGAATAACTTTAAATGTATTATTCCTAGCTCTCTTCTTTTCATATTTGTGTAAGCACCTAGAAATATATTCTACTAATTTCGTATACATTTGATCAATTTCTCTAATACATTCAGCATTGCGACAACCCAATAGAAAACAGCTAGTTACCTTTTCCGTGAGCCTATTGGCAAGACACTGGCTTACAACATTATCTATCATCTGTATTTCAGTAGGCTTTACAGATTTCCAATCTACATAGAACACGGAATTGACACATACATCTGGAGAAGGATTATTTTGATCACATGGATTTACAGAATCAAGTAAGTGATTACATATCATAGGTATATGATCTGAGCCTATCTTATCATATAGCACTTTTACATCAGTTACACTGACTTCTGGAGTCACAGTTCCTATTACATGGTCCAACCATTGTGTACTAGCGTTATTATACGGAACAAATGTAAAAGTGTCTGCCTTCAATATTGAACAGTCGAAACATTTTAAATTGTTTCTCAACATAAAATTACACAAATTGGTCCAAGATCTACCCACGTACGGATCTGCATTAAAATCTCCGATTAACCTTCCTGGCCCGGGCTGTATCTCCAAAGGAGAGGGTGGGCTACCCGGGCGAAATGGCTGAAAAACGTCTAGGCCTAGGCTACCGTATTTTTATTTAGTTTAACTGCTAGAAATTTCCCACGCATCCCTAAACGTAGTGCGGTTTCCAATCTGTAAACTGGCATTGAGTAGAGCTCTCTAAGTCAACTGGTTCAGTTGTGATGACGATTTTAGTGGAGAGCATTTTCAGGCAATGTTAGCAATACGACGATCATTTCACTAATGAAACTACGACATACAGACGTATAATAACAAACGAGTCTTCTCCTTCTTGTTTTCGGAGGTGCGGTGACGAAGCGACTGACTTTGTTTACATTCATCTGACGCACGGCGTTCGGATCAAGCTTGCAAGGCTTGCAAGCTTACTGTCTGTCACAAGGACGCCCGGGTATCTGCCCTTCTGCCGAGCTGTCCTTACCTAAGGCAGCCCGGGTAGGAAGGGTTAAGAAAGCTGAATTGAAATTTATTATTTTTTGACAGAAAAATACTCCAATTTAGATAATGACTCTAAATAATTTGTTAGTGTTACGTCTTCCCCAAGATCACTTCTTGTATATACATTAACTAATAACATTTGTGACGTCTACCAGCGTTGGCAGAATCGCCTCTCGGTAGCCGCTAGCGCTCGCCAGGGACATTGAAATGGGCTACAGTTATCAGAAAATGTTGTTCTTTCTTTCATAGCAATCGTATTGTCACAGACAGTCCAGTGGTGGTCTTTCTTTTCGTCTGTGACAACGGGAAGTGCTTTATATCATTAATAGAATATAACATGCATTGCATATTGTTAAGGAGAGAGAGCGGTGTAGGCAGTGTGGTGGTAATGTGTGCGTGTGTATGCATGTGTTGTCTCCCTCGCTCGGAGGCTCGCGCGCGTGCCTTCCCACGCCCCTTTATTGGCTGGCGTGTCTGGCTGTGTCATGTGACACCTGCTGCCTTGTGACGTCTCGGCCTGTGATTGGCCTACCACCGCGTCTTTGTGGGCTCCTGTGTTCGTGGGGGTCCCTAGGAGCTGCCTTCCTCAGGACAGGCTAGGCGTGCATGCATCTAACATCCCTTGCTTACTCTCTTCCCCGATCACCACCTTTAGAACTGTTTCTCTCTCTTAACTTCTTCTTTTCCATTCCTCCTCATCTTTATTCAATTACTTATCCCCTTGGGTTCTGCATACGGTTTCCATAGCCGGCCCATTGTATTGCATGCACCGTCCTCTGAGATATTTACATGTGCTTAGAATAGGTTTTGAGGGTTCATAGTTAGTATAGGTTAAGAACTCTGTGTGTCTCCATTATTGATTTAGTGTTTCTGCTCTTTTATTTAATGCTAGACTGGGATAAGGTATCTGTAGTCGTTGTCATCGATGTGTGTACGGTTCGCTTATACCTACACGACTTCGACCGGTCCTGTGGTAGCCTGTGCTGTCTTTTCGGTTGTGTCCTTTGCGAGTGCAGCTTTGTGTTGACTGAGGGCTTTGGCCTGTGCCAGTTCCACACTGCTGCCTCTTTGCTTGGCTTTAGAGGGTCGCTAGGATAGAACCAGATACTTGTGATCTTGATCTATCAAGAGAGCACCCTATTCAATTAACGTAACTTAAAGGATACAGCCTTAAGGACATCGCTAGGCTACGAGCCTGTCTTGCTCAACCCCAGTTCCTTACCTAGAGTATCCCAGCTAGAGTATCCCAGCTAGTATTTAGGGGAGGTGTGGTAGAGTGGTCTTGCCACTGGCCTGGTAATCCAAAGGTCCCGGGTTCAAATCCCGATGTATCAATGGGAAGATATTATTGGGATGGAATTTGTGCTGTACCTGGTATCAGTGCATTACCACAAGCCCACCGAAACGTCAATAAAATACCCTCATTGTTCCCTGATTAAAATAGCACTGTATGAATATTCCCATATTCAAAATATGCTATAGGGGTGCAATGCCTGGTGAGTTATCTGCTCAACAGGTGGCGTTGTGTGTGTGTAAGTGTGAGAGTCCGAGTGTAGGGGGTGAGACAGTGAAGCACGGGAACGAGGTGGCTTCAGAGATGGGGTCGTTTCGGGCCATGAGTGAGCACCGTGCCTCATGTGAAGACAAGATGGCAGGTGCTCGTTGTACTCTACGTGCTTCACATGTCTCACTCCCTAGACTGGAACAAGACCTCACAGGCTTCACTGTTCATTGTAAAGCGGTGAATGTTAAGGCTCTTAGCCAATGCCCGAGAGGAAGTAAGTTGGAATATAGAAGAAAAAAATAAATAAAATAAAATAATATTAATTGAGTAGACACTTATTAGTATTTAATATAAGCTCTTTGATATGTATGCATTATTATTCACAGCATTTATAAGTCTAGGTTGTTGCTGAGCCGCACAACCATAGTAGGCTGTTTCGTTAATGCGGAAGTACTTCTTTTAGTGTCAAGCATTACTACCGTTGCGCATTTATAGTATTCTCGTGTCAGTTAACATTATATGTCCTATCTTTTAGTATATTCCATTTACACGTGTGGTGTCCTGCCTCCTGCCTTTATATAGTTTAATATACGAGCATCTTATGAGCATCAGACTTTCTTCAGCAGTTTCCAGGTCTATGCTGTAGGACTATACTTCACTTTCTTTCAGATAGGAGTGAAGAGTTTATTGTTGTTTAGAGTAACTGTATTGAAGCATCTTTTTATTGTATTAAATCTTGCAGTGATTTAATTGATCTTTCCCTAGATTCCTGTTTATGCATTTGAACGTAACTTGCATCCTGTGTGTTATCAGGCTATACCAGTGTGGGTTAGCCTGAAGTAGAGTACATTTATGCCCAGTAAAGGATACCCCGTTATCGCAGATTAACTCTGGAGGGTATAGGTGTTTTGTTCGCCGGCATATAAGTTCGAGGGTTTGGATCTAGCGTACCGTTGTTGCATATTTCCCTATTACTAGTCCAATCATTAAGTGCCCTTGTTTTATTCGTAGCCTCGGTCGTAACAAATGGCGACCTTGCCTAGTATCTTATCTTAGTCAACCTAGTGAACTAAGAAATAATTGCAGGATTTCTTTACATTTGTTTTTTGAGGAATATTTTGGACACGTGGGATTTTTGGGGGAACGTGATATAGCACTTGAGTTGTCTTCAAGCATTTTTGAGTGAATAGTGCTACATGAGAGTAGGTACTTTTTTTGTTTTATAAACGTTGAGGATTTCCCGTGGACACTATGTCGAACGACGGATCAGTACATAGTGAGAGCACAGGCAAGGAGGTGGAGAAGGTGGAGTTGTCTAGCGGCGCTCGGTTTGTCACAAGAAGGGGCATTTTGCACGATCCTGTCCTAGCAAACCACCTACTGCAGTCGTGTCTTTGGCTCGCAACATTGGGGTGTCTTTGAGGTCTTCTGCAATTACCCGGGGTGATATGTCAGATGCGGAGGCACAGCCAGTGAAGGAGTGTCCGGAAGGCTCGAAACCTGTCCGCGATACTTTTTGTGGCCATCGAGGGCGTGGCTGCGTGAGTTGGGCTGGTTGCAAGCATGGGTTGGAGTTGCTGCGAGATACAGGTGCTGCTTTTGAGGTCTACCTGTATAACCCTGTGTGTAATAGCTTTTAATTTGTATTCTTATTATTGTTATTATTTTTAATTATTACTAGTTTATATAACTTTCACTATTTACTATTGTTAGGAATCATATGATGCGAATTATGTTTTATCATTCAATTGATACCCCAACTCAAAATAAAGAGAGCTAGTTTGCTTTTGACTTTTGATATTTTACAATTTTGAATAATATTACACTAATATAATATATTATTTTATAATTTTCCTGTTAGCACTTTGCTTTCATATTATAATAATATTTTCAAAATAATATAAAAATATGTGAATATTATATATCACATTTTCTTTTCTATTTTAGGTCTGATGATGCAACATGCATAGTTGCGAAACGTTACCATAATAAATATGTTCGTCTACGCCCTGGTTTTACTGTCCATTATATATATATATATATATATATATATATATATATATATATATATATATATATATATATATATATATATATATATATTGTACATTCCTCAAACATGTTGTGAGCGAAGTTGGTGTTTCACTGCACCATAGGCTATAATTATATTATTTGCCTATCTGAACCAAGGAAGATCCTTCTTTTCGAGGCATGCTGAATTTTTACTGACAAATCATGAAAGGGCTCTATGCCACCGCGAGATACATAAACAAACATAAACATAAAGGAAGACCACTTCTTAGTATGATGAACATCAACAGTAGGAAGTGGTTAATAAGTAACGTATTTCATTTGTTTTGTTCAAACCCTGATGTAGCATTCCAGGTAACCGTCAGGCTATTTAGGTTTAAATCAATGGGAAACACGCTGTACTAGACGTTCTCCAACTGATGACGAAAATGTGTGTGTTCCTGCATGGCTTTAAGTACTTTGAAATCTGCATCACTACAGATTTGACACGGATCGCCACTATATCATGCAGAATCTTTATAATAGCCCACAGATTGGATGCTGATTTGCTGGTGAGAATGTCGATTGTGCAGAGTACTTGAATTTTATAATGAAGCACTACCCATAAGGCTTCACTTACTCCTCAGTTTATCGCACGCCAGGCCCGAGATAACAGCCATCCATTGTATTATTGAAATAATGCAAGTATAGGCCGTACTCACGAGTGTGCCAAAAAAGTCAATTTGGCTATTAAGATTCCCTGACAAACAACTAGGCCTTCTAATTATCGTACACACACAAGTAATAACTGAAATCTAGGTGATCTTGGCCCTTCCCAAATACCATTTTTTGTTTTTTCATTACAACCTGTTCAGAGAAGGTATTTTTTTGTTCTGGACACCCTCCTCCTTCATGTTTTACCCCAATAATTTTGAGATGTTAAGACGTTAGCCTCATGAGTTTGTCGATTTTAAGACCTTTCGTGCCATTTATATGTTGATTTTTGCCTGGCGAGCGATAGCAAGCCTGTAATTTTTTAGGAACCGGCCATTTTTCTACCGAAACATTGGCAAACTTATCTAGAGAAGGGCTCTTGGGGATGTTGTTTTAAAGCGTGATGAAGGTCTAGGGACAAAAACTCAAATATAAATAAATAAATACATAAATAAACAAATCAACCAACCCTAGCCTCCTCAAAAAACTTGGCATTCCCAGGAGAAGTAAAACAGCAACAGTATTATGGATGTTGTATTTACGACATGACCAAAGAGTGGTTAACCATTATAACCATATGGGTGTACAGGTTGGTCGACCAAGCTTTGTGTGCTGCAATAGTACACCACGCTAATGAATGACTTTATATAGAATAATACAGTACACACAAACACACTCACAAACAAACTGGCCAATGAATAACGCAATGGATACATCTATTAATGTATTTAATGAGTCTATTTATCTTGATTATGATATCCGTCAGAAACATAGGCTTGTCCATGTTGTTGTGCATAATCGTTGGTATGTAGACTGTAGACATTTATGAGTTTCTTTATAGACAGCAGTCCTCCTGTGAAGTTCATTGATTGTTTTGTACTGTTGGCTGCTGATCTGAAAATATTTAAGGTGATTTTTACAAAAATGCATTACACATCTCTCTTTTTAACATCTTGCATTTGTTTACGGAAAGAACAAATACAATTAAATTGAAACACATAATAGGTCTTGTATTGTAGCCTATGCACAGATGAATATATTGCTGAAGAAATATTTGGTATGTCAGCCTGTGATCAAATTGGGATAATGCAATGCGTCATGCTACTTCTATTACCTACACTACAAGGTGTTACGAGCTAAGGTTCCTTACTGAAGAGTAAATTATATGATAAGGAATGCGATTAGAGCTGTTACGGTCGAGCTATGACAACTGTGTTGGTTAATGATTTGAAGGTTTTACCTAAAGTGTAGAACCACGCTAATCCCATATCCAACCTAGGGCAAGCTTTATGTGGCATACAAACAAACTACTCGGTCCACATGAAACTTCCGCTACGAATAGTGATCAACGTGAATACAGTAGATAAGGTATTTGTTCGACGTCTGTAACACCACTTAGCAGATCAGTACTGGTTGTGATTTTCTGTCTGGTTGATCAGTGGAGCAGGGATGTACGCTGTCACGCTCTGTAAACATGGCTGTATGGAGCCCCTGGAAGACTCCTCCAATTTTTGTTTTGTCTATATTCCATCTACTCCCTCTCGGGCATAGGCTGAGAGCCTGCACATTCACAGTTCAACACGGTGAAGCCCGTGAGGTCTTGTTCCAGACTAGGAAGTGAGACAAGTGAAGCACGAGCTACAACCAGCTCTCGCCAACCTGCCATCGCAGATGCACGGCTCTTGGTCTCGAAGCAGTCCCACTTCATAGGCTGCTTCGCCTTTAGTCTTCACTGTCTCACTCCCTAGACTCGGACCCTCACTCTCAGAACGCCACCTATTGAGCAATTAACTCACTAGGCATTGCCCTTCTGTAGCATATTTTGAATATTGGAATATTCATACACTGCTATTTAATCAATGAGGGTATTTTGTTGGCGTTTCGGTGGGCTTTGTGCTAATGCACTGATACTACAGTAGGTACAGCACAAATTCAATCCCAATAATATCTTCCCATTGACACATCGGGATTTGAACCCGGGGCCTTTGGATTACCAGTCGTGTATGTAAATGTCATTATGCTCTTCTTGTATATTGTAGAAGTGATTCTTTTCCATATATATCAACACTGTACCATATTATTAGTGGACTGGAAGTGGGGATTAATATGTCACATAGTAGGAAATGTATTGAATCATTTCGGATGAATTTGTATATATGAATATTCATAAAAATATAACTATTAGTCACTGTTTACTTATTATCTTTCTCATACATTGAGCTTTATGTATAATTATAACACATAGCAATACAAAACAATAAAACGAACATAATGTAAGCTGTATTCCACGCATGTGCACCTGTTTTTTTAATATACACATAAGTATTGATGATAAAGAAATTCAGATGACACTTTTGGAAAGACCGTGGGAATTATTTCTTATTTCATATACATAACCTAGTGTCATTACTCAAAATGTTCAATAAAAGCCAATGAAATTCAGATGTACTCGGAAAAATGACAACAAATTATAGTTGGAATATATTTCATCTTTCATCTATAATTATTTGGGATTTTGTGGGGTTTTCTATGGTGGTATTCCGGATTAGCCTTTCCTCTATCACTTGAGATATAATAGATTGCAGCAGATGAAATTAATGTGAGTGATAATTGTTCATGAAAGAACATTTTGCGTTTATCACCCGTACTCAAAATCATTAGAATAAAGCTTATGGTTATATTAATCTAAAAGAAAATATTGATGTTAAGCAAATTTCGATGACTCCGTTGGAAAGCCAGTGAAACATTCCTTGTATTTTATATACAAACAATAGTATTGCTCAGCATATCATGCAATTGTGACGAGTTAAACGCCGAAGAATGATGCTATCTTCTATTATCAAATAAATTTCAGTATAAAATAACGACGTTTTTCCTATTTAAATAAATTAATTTAATAGTATGGGCTTTCCTCTTGCTTGTCATGTGTAACTCATTATAGTAGACGAGGTTATTGTGGGCTTAAACAGAGCAATAATATATTGTTTCTTTACGCTCCATCCATTGAGGGCCTGATGAAACAAAGAGACCTGATATGATTAAATTCAGATTCCTTGTGAACCTCAAGGGGTTAAGGTGTACAATCGATGCCCCTAAGGTACCTAACAAGCCCTTGATACCAGCATCTTAATAATCTTTTGGGTAACATTTTGAGATTTTTTGGTATTGATCCACAGCTTCAGGATACAAACAACGAACCTGTGGTCAGTAGCAAAGAACTTAGCACTTCTGTGCACCCATTAATTCAGAATATTCTACAGCAGGGGTCTACGAGCGTGTGATCAATTCCATTCATAGTATTGCCAGCACTGGAATACAAAGTCCAGCAATGTGCATCTGGTCTTTAAAACCAGGATCCAGTAACCCTTATCTTCCTGGACTTTACAAAGTTCAGTAACAAAATACTATTGGGATTCCTGTTACCCGAGCCTTGATGACCTATACACAACTTTTCTTAGCCAGCCTTGGCAGTGTCAGTAACTGCATTGAAGTCCCCTAGAACAATGAGAGTGTCTCAAGTGTGGCACTGGTCAACAATATAGTCCAGTTTGCTAAGAAACAGGTTTTGTAAGCTAAATCAAAGTTATTGTTGGTGTTTATGTATGTATACGGTTTAGAAGTGCTGTGATTAACTTATAATGTTTATGGTATTTCTTATGCTATTTATTTATTATTGTGATTCTATGTCATCAATTTATAATACGTATTTAGGTTTACCAATAGTCTTTCTTCATATCCTCATACTTTGTCATTTTTCTTAGGCTTCATGAAAATATTGTAATTCACTATAATACTAAGGGTTTCTTACAAGTCTGTGTATGTTATTTTTAGATTTGCCTGATGATGTACTGTCTCCGAAACGTTACAGTATATATATAGACAAGATGTTTGTGTTCTTCTATCATGCCTTGGTGCTTCTTTGAATTATATATATATATATATATATATATATATATATATATATATATATATATATATATATATATATATATTTCAAATATCTCAGTGGGGATCGAACCGTCGACCATCAGGACGATAGCCGACGCTTTAATCAATTACACCACGGCAGTCTAATTCGATCTAATTGTTCGATCCCCACTGAGAGATTAGAAACATTTAATGGCTCACGTGTATTTGTGATATATTCTCAATATATATATACAGGAATAACAGGACCAGGGTTAAGACAAACATCTTGCAGGCAGAAGTTTATTAAGTCGACTACGTTTCGGACATCTCTACGTCCATCTTCAGGTCTATAAAGCAGAAGTGAACACGATATTTACAAACATGTAGAAAATAAAATAATGTGGGCAAAGAAAGCCAAAATAGCAGGAACTCAGAAAAACAACTAAAAATGCAGTTGATTTTTCTGAGAGTTCCTGCTATTTTGGCTTTCTTTGCCCACATGATTTTATTTTCTACATGTTTGTAAATATCGTGTTCACTTCTGCTTTATAGACCTGAAGATGGACGTAGAGATGTCCGAAACGTAGTCGACTTAATAAACTTCTGCCTGCAAGATGTTTGTCATAACCCTGGTCCTGTTATTCCTGTGTAAGCTACGCTTTCCATGCAACCAGTCTATATCATATATATATATATATATATATATATATATATATATATATATATACTGTATATATATATATATATATATATATATATATATATATATATATATATATAAACTCCACCTTGGATGATTCCGGTGCTATTCGTCCCTCTCCACCCCCCTCTCTCCCACTTATGCCTAATATCGTAATCTCTTCTTAAGATGTATTTTCTACCCTCTCTGGGCTTAATACTAATAAGGCATACGGTCCGGATGGTGTTCCTCCTGTTGTAATACAAAACTGTGCTTCCGTGCTGACTCCCTGCCTAGGCAAACTCTTTCGTCTCTGTCTCTCCTCTAACGTCGTCCCATCTTGCTGGAAGTTTGCTCTCATTCAACCTGTCCCAAAGAAGGGTGACCGCTCTCAACCCTCCAATTATCGTCCAATTGCTCTCATCTCTTGCATCTCTAAAGTTTTTGAAACAATTCTTGTTTCCAAATTTCTTAAACATTTCTTTTCTCATAATCTACTCTCAGATCGCCATTATGGCATCCTTAAACCTTAAAGAGCGGCTCGCAACATAAGTCGAGTTGAAAAAACTGGCAAAAAACGGGTGTAAAAAGGGTTGAAATCGAGTGAAAATGGGTGGGATAGTAATGATCCATACGTCCGACATCTGTGGCCTCCCGGCCCACACTAACTCCAGTTCCCCCACCGCGCGTGAGGATGACAGTGTAACCAATAGTTCGCTAAAAGTGAGCAAGGTAGCAAAATCAGCTAAACTTCCATCTTCGAGGTAACACTGTCAGTGCTTCACGAGTGCTACGTAGCTGTATGTGGCGTCATTGTGTAGCGATTTCCACCTAGTTTTCGGCGCAATACAGTTCCTTTCATACTGATGGTTGATATAGCAGTCAGAACGGCCCGGAAAGGCCCAAAACGGCCACAGAGCACCCGCTAGAGGAGGGTTAAAGGTCACTCTACTGGTGATCTTCTTTAATATCTTACTAACTCATGGTCATCCTCCTTTCGGGACTTCGGTGAAACCTTTTCTATTGCACTAGACATATCGAAGGCCTTCGATACAGTCTGGCACAAATCTTTAATTTCTAAACTACCCTCCTTCGGTTTCTATCCTTCCATCTGTTCCATTTTCTCTAATTTACTTTCCGGCCGTTCCATAGCTGCGGTAGTGGACGGCCATCGCTCACTTCCTCATCCTATCAATTCCGGTGTTCCTCAGGGCTCTGTCCTATCTCCCATTCTCTTTCTAAATTTCATAAATGATCTTCTCAACTGTACCTCCAATCCCATCCAATTATACGCAGAAGACTCTACCTTACACTATTCAATTAGTTTTCCTGAACGCCCCGGGGCAGCCAGCAATCCCTCAAAGACAAACGTAATGAAGCCATGCAACACTTATCTTCTGATCTAACTACTATTTCCAATTGGGGCAGAGAAAACCTTGTTGCCTTTATTGCTTCCAAAACCCAATTTCTTCATCTTACTACCAGTTCAGAACTCCCAAAGGACTATCCCTTACAATTCAACAATACAAAAATCAGTCCTTCATCTTCTCTAAATATTCTCGGTGTCTCTTTTTCTTTTGCTCTCACTTGGTACCAGTCTTGCTAAGGAAACCTCCCAGAAGCTGGGTGTGCTAAACTGCCTCAAGTGGTTCTGTACCCCTGCACAGCTTCTTGCTCTGTACAGGGGCACAGTGCAACCTTGTATAGAGTATTGTTCACATGTGTGGGGAGGATCCTCTCACACCGCACTCCTATCATTAACTCCCGCCCACTCACCAAGTCTCTGCAATCTTCCTCTCTTCGCCGCAATGTTGCATCTCTCTCGTTTTTCTATCGCTACTATAATATGCAATGTTCCTCAGAGCTTTACCCTGTGCATACCACCTCCTCTACGTAGGGTACGTAGTACCTGTCTTGCAACACAATCTCACCCCTACTCTGTGCAACTCTCCAACCAAAGAGTGAAATGGTATTCTCAGACCTTCTTCATTTCAACTGCTGAGCTCTGGAACTCTCCCAGAATCAGTCATTCCCTCTTCCTATGACTTAAATTGCTTCAAACTCCGTGTGTCTAGGCATTTTGGCTCAACGTCCCTTGATTTTGGCCCTGTCACTCTTTCAACTCTGGGGGAGGCACTCGCTACAGGCACTTCTGTCTTTTGTCTCCCTCACTCACATAGAAAGAAAAAAAAAAAAAAAAAAAAAAATATATATATATATATACAGTATATATATATATATATATATACATATACAGTATATATATATATATATATATATAGAGGCCATAGCTCGATTGGTAGAGCGTTCGCCTGCTAACCGTGAGGTTGACGGTTCAAGCCTCGGGCCAGCCAGTGTGTTATTGGCAGACGTCAGTGCTGTTGGTGAACGGTGCGGTCTAGCAATCTGTGGCAACTATTCACTAAGTCCCTGATATCAGGGCACCCACCTTAGCCTTGCTATTCAGCAGGGAGTGTATGGTGGTAAAAACTGCATTATCATATATATATATATATATATATATATATATATATATATATATATATATATATATATATATATATATACACAGTATATTTATGGCATTCTACAGGGGTTAGCTGAAGTAAAATAGTAAATTCATAAGCTGTATGAAATTTCATTGATCGTTTTACTTTTACTGACCTTAATGGCATCATCATTGTCGTTATAGATGCTTTGGCCCGGTAGGAAGTGTGGACGCTGGTAAATCCCTCGGATAATATGTTCCCTTGGTGTTCAATCGCGAGCTGGTGGTCATATGCCAGCCTGCAGGAAGTGGTTAAGGTTTTGCGCGTGTATGTTTTGCAAGGTCTGCAATTGCAGCCCTTATGTTGATAGTGATATACAGTATATAAATTATATATATATATATATATATATATACTGTATATATATATATATATACTGTATATATATATATATATATATATAAATATAATTCGTTCAATTATCTAGTTTGTTCTTGTTGAAGGTGAGGGTGCATGTGGAATATTATCGAACTGTTAACATGGCCGTGGATGAGAATGTATTCTGTACCCAGTAGAATTAGTTTGCCCATTCTGAACATGTGCTAGCACAGTGCTCTTCAACTTTTTTTGGTGTCGTCCACCCCTAGTGGTGATTTGGAAAAAGCTGTCCACCCCAAATTTTTGTTATCTCTCAAAAATCTCACACGGTTCTAACATTTAAAGTCTATCTTTTATATCTCAATTCTACAATAATCTGTAAACAGAAAAAAAAAATTCCACTCTCTTTGTTATTTAAAGTTCACATATTCTTCCGTATAATTACTCATCCAGATTAAAATTATAATATTTAAATTATGCAAGAACAAAATAAGCATGTCTTTGGTGTTCAAGAGCAAATGTATTTTTCTTTATGAAACAAAAGTAAAATTGCAGATAATATTAGCTATTTTTGATATTCCATAAAACAAACAATTGTCCTTCAAGACAAAAAAATCAGTGGTTTGGCTGCTGTTGCAATTTGTCTGCTATCAGCTTAAATCGAAGCATCAGTCAATTTTCAAGTGCAACTCGCATGAGAGGATCCAAATTTAGAATGGCATTCCTTTTCTTTATCTTGATTAAAACTATGCTTTAGAAACCTTCCTCACACAAATATGATGCTGGCATCTGCACAAACATGGCTGTTGCCTGCTTAGCCGACTCCTTGTGCTCCAGAATAACAAGCATGGCAACCCATAAATCCATGGGATGGCCAAATGTCTTGAAAGCTGCCTTTTGTGAATAATCCATTTGAAACTCCAATAGGGCATCACAATGATCAATCAGTTCCATCATCTGAAAATGGATTAAGCATCCGCATGTTGGAGGTCAGGTGGCCATTCTCACTGTCTGGGAAATCAAAGCCAAGGTTTTCCTGCATCAAAATAGGTGTCTGATAATCAAGTGGAACATTCGTACCGTCAGTGTCTGCTCTGTTGCCTGCATACCATGTTCCCAGCCACATTCTCTCATATAGGTCATAATATTTCAAAATCAGAAAAACACCTCTTTTCTACATTGCTTTTCAATTTTTCACCTTCAGTTTGAATTCATTTAGTTGCCCTATATTATTTTGTATAAAATATCCCCACCTTTTCCTTGCTGACTGATGTTTAGCTTGTTCAGATGATCAAAGATCGAAGCCATTCAAGACATCTTTGCCAGCCAGAGAGTGTCCTGACTCTTGACTGCTATGGGGTTTGCTTTCTCAGTAAAGAAAACACAGAGCTGCTCTCTCAATGCCAACACTCGATTGAGAACCTTTCTGTGAGATAGCCAACACATTTCAACATGAAGGAGGAGTTTGGTGAAGTTGGTTTCCATATCCTTACATACCTCACTAAGCATGCTGCGCTTTCTTGCATATGCATGATATGATTTACCATTTTTACAACATCATCAAGAAGTAGCTCAAAGTAATTTTTCTCATTAGCATTTCTAGTCTCATTTAGTCGCTTTGCCACTAAGGCCTCCCTCACGCAGTGAATTGGGACACAATTTAGTGAGACAGCTTGGATTTTCCTTACAACGGCAATGATTGCACTAACCATTGCTTTTGCACCATCAGTAGTAACCGACTTGCAGTTTGGCCAGTCAATGTCCTCTTCAACCATGAAATCATTCAGTCTCAGGAAAATCTGGCAGGATCTCGTCCACCCCCCTGTCCACCCCAAGACAGCCGTCCACCCCTCACTTAGTCTCGTCCACCCTAAGGTGGACTGTCCACCCAGGTTGAATAGCACTGTGCTAGCATATAGGCCTACTTGTATATAGTTGCCTGCATTTCCGCCTTACCAGGGCTATTCAGTTTAAGTGAAATATAGTCTTTTGATTGTCCGGACATTTGTTTTAATTTGACTGAACAATACCAACACAACAGCAATATCAAACCCAGAACTGTTAGATGTCACCAAAGTTGATGATCCTGTGTAAGGCGGCAATGCAGGAGAAAACATATATAGTTTACAATTTGTTCTTATTAGTCTTGCAATCAATGTACAATTGTACATGCAATACAACCAATGTAAAGATTATTTTGATGTTAGGGTATTCCGTGGCGTATGGGTTAGCATGCATAGTTCACAGTCAAGAGGATTGGGGTTCGAATCCCTCTCAGGAAGAGACATTTGGCCAAGTCTCTTTGCATATTGTACATCCGTTTCACCTAGCATTATAAATAGGAACCTGCTATAAGCAGACTGTTGTCCCTTCTGGGGTTGGTGATCTGATACTAGTTGGTAGGGAACCATCCAGGTCACCCTAGCCTTCGATACCAGATGGTATGGTAATAATTGGATGGGTACCGTTCAGGTAACCTAAGCCTTTGAATCCAGATATCGCCAATATAAACATGGGGGTGACGTAAGGTCCTGACTAGCCTTCAGTCAGAACAAACTCTTTCCCCTTGGTGTTACATCTCATTCAGACTTTAATATGGACCTGTTAAGTAAATATCTGTGCCTCAGCAGTATTGTAGGGTACATTTGATTGCTTGTCTCACCTTTCCAATACGTGTGTCATGTCATGTCAGTTTCTTGGTATTGATTGTTCTGTTATTAGTTTTCTTAATGGTATTCCTTGAGTATGCTACCACTCCACAATGTTTTAATCTAAAGTGCTAATGTTTAGAAACTTCCTATCTACTCTATTTTTTCACGAACTCTTGATGAACTACTACCATGCCCATGTATATGCTGTTAGGTTTGTTATTTACAATTACTCACACAAACAAGTTATCGGTAATATAAATGGATTATATAACCAAAAAGGTATACTGAAAAGTATGCATATATTCTTTAAATTAATTGCAATCTAATTAATATGTATGTTTATGCTGAATATCAGCCTTAATTCTATTAATTAGTTGAATGATTGGTAAGGATTACCCAACATATAATTCCTTGAGGTTAAGAAAGAGAGGATTAGCAGTGAAAGTTTGCTGACTAAGACATATCATGCCACGTTAAGCTAAGTGAACGCATAATTAATTGAATATGTTACGTTAATCTGCGATATAATTGACGTTGTTCATCTTTAAAAAAATAAAAAAATAAATATATATATATATAATATAAATATATATACTGTATATATATCATCCCCTACCAGACTATATCTGGCACGCAATTGCAGAACATAAACATATTTGCTTCATATTGATATGGTTCATCGTTAAAATTTAGATGGAACATACATATTTCTTGCCGGCAACGATAAACACGATGTGAGGGGTATGTTAGAGTAAGTTAGTAGAACGGGTTAAAAAGATGGTAATACAGCCTGACACGGAAGGGATCATTTGTCTCACCTGCGTCATGAGTTAATTATGTTGCGTGAGGTGGAGGTGAAGGTGGTGGAGGTGGATGACGGTGGAGGGCTCAGACATTTCCACTACACTTTCACTGGGATCTAAACGAGCAGGCAGGAGGCTTATTTACATAATTATATGCAGTTAACTGCAGAACTGTTTTAATTGTTTAGTGTATATTTCAAGGTGACAAATGTTCGTGACCTCTTTGATGTTCTATATGCAAATTCTCTATATCCATTTAGATTGACGTTCAGATCAAATTAACTATGTATTAATAAGCACATAATATGTATTTATTAATTAATATATAGCTGGTTTGATCTGAACATCAATCTAAATGGATATATATGCATGTAAATCTCGCAACAGCTCACAAACATTGATCAGTAGCTAGAGCTGAACCATAGTTTCTCAAATTGTATTACAGTAAAATATATATATATCATTATGGGGCATATATTTACTAAATGCAATGAAACTACTTTGGTAGAATCATTACATAATTATTGTAGGCACGATGGCATACTCATCAACTACTTTTGTTATCAATGCTGCAATCACAAGATGCCAAAATAATTGTACTATTTTAGCTACCTCCAGACTATATAATTTAGTTAAAAAAAAAATATATATAGACATAAGGGGGAAGATTCTGATTAGAAGGGAATTTTCTTTAAAAATATGTGACTTTAAAAGAGTATCCACTTCTTCATTAAGCATAGGCCTACAGCAATGATAGGCTTATATTATTGTTGATGTGTTACGTCACCCTGATATCTCCAAAACCTATTATCGAATTAACGGTCGAATTGGTGTGTTCCTTGGTGATACCCTCAGTTGGACATCTCACAATAGATCTATTGCCAAAATTGTTCTAAATATATTTAAACTTCTTTAACCCTCAACCGACGGTGACCGTCATATGATGGGAGAGAGGATATTGGCCACCCTGCGGTGCCCTTCATATGACAGGTGTCATTTTGAGGACATTATGACCTATGAGAGAGAGACTGTGCATTGGGGGGACGGTAGCCGGCCTCGGACCGCTCGCCACCACCTTGTGGCTGTCACTGACACGTACTATATCTCATCACCACCTCCCTACCTCGCTCAACAAAGGAAAATAAATGGAAAAATACCTCATTTTAGGGTATTTTTGCCTCCGGTTACACAATCGTTGCAAGAGCGTGGTCGTACAAGGAGGATTCAGGTGTCATTGGAAAGCTCTATTATCGCCCTTTCACGGATATATAATTGTATTACGCTCTGGCTCTTGCTGATGCATGAAAAAGAGCATGGAATGAAGCTCGTTTTCGGTAAATATACCCGCCCAGCACTACGGTCATGTCAACAAGCATGCCCACTTTTTAGGAGTTAATAAGTTTTTGAATTATTCACTGATGAGCAGCTGGCCATCCTATGAAAAAGTCATTTGCGTTCTCAGTTGGAGTATTGCTCGCCACTATGGAGTGAATATAACGAGGTGGTAGGCCCTACTAATATAATTTAAAATTTAAAATATATTTATAAATTAATAGGTAAATTAAAATTACCACCATTATTAGTCGTCAGTAATGCAATAATGACAAGTAACTTTATCTCCATAACACAATCACTGCACGCTACATACTGGTCCGTCTTTTGTGAGAAAGATCCATACCGCGGGCGATGTAACCATACATATTGATATTACTAGCTGACTTTGGTAGCACTGAGCCATTCCATGTGTTGCCAGACAAAAGAAAAGCTTCTAGCTTTCACTCCCGTTACCATATCAGCTCGGAAGAGACTTCGGGTGTCAGAGAGTCTGTCTAAGCAAATAGTTATTTGGAAGCTAAAAAAAAAAAAAAAAAAAAGGTCTAATTCCAGCTGTATTTGTGACAGCTATATACCAGATGCGAATGCAAGGTTTATTTCATGCTACAAACCATTACTCATACTGTTTAACAAACACATTAGTTTCTAAAATAACTAGTTAATTCATTGAGATATCGTGTGTGGAATAAAACGAAAGATGTGACAACAATATGCTTGACGAGGGGCCCCACTGATCGCCCCCGCCACCGCTCAAGGCCACGGGGGCTATGAAACATTTTAGCTGATTTTTTTTTCAATGAGAACAGTTTCGTTTGGTTTGCTATGATACTTTTTGCACTAGGGCGTGTTATAGTGAACGAAAATTAGCTAGAAACAGCCCACTATAGTATATTTTTCCAATATAGAATTCACCACACCAATATGTTATGTCTATGAAGAGATGTATCCATTGCATTGTTTAATAGATACAATTATTTTGTGATAAATTTTCAGTAGAGCTTGTTGTCAAGGAGCTTTCACAGGGACCATATGTCTGTAATTGTTTGTCCGATTCGTTTGGTTGATAGCTAGATATGGGCCATTGCGGACCATCCAAAAAACATACCATGGCTCATGAATGTCATTTAAAATCATTAGTTTCTACCTGTTGGTCTTGGATGGCGTTGGTAAGCAAATATACACCTATGAATCGGCTCAACTATAGTCGGTTTTATTTAAACTGACGGTAAATTGTTGTTGTTGTTGTTGTTGTTCCCCAAGCTGCCTGGCCGAACAGCCCCAAGGCCCCGAGTAAGGCCAAGGCCATAAACGAGCGACCCCACAGAACCCTCCCTGCCGACACAATAAAGCCTAGGTGACCGAAGCCACTCCATGGCGGGGGGCTGAGAGGGTGCGTAAACGCCCGGGAAACCAAAGCCCCACCCAGGGCCCTGTGCCCCTCAGCAATTATGAAGAGAAAGTTGAGGGGCAAAGGAATAATGTGACGCTTTAGCTTCCAATCTTGGTAGATTGGGAGGTCAATCCACGGAAGAGACGCCGTCACTCGAGATCTAGAAAATATATAAGTAAAAGGAACAGTCAGAGTAAGCTATGGGTATGGCAGAGATCGCTCAGGTCTCACTCTGATAGACCAGCCCATCACCAGACTGACGGTAAATTGAATCCATTAGCATCTGATTTCTCAATACTTATTGGAAAATATGAAACTACCCTGTGTCTACGTCATATTAAGGCCAAGTTTTCATAAATAGCAACATAATTTCCTACAAAATCTTTGTATTAGCCGAATAATGAAGATAAGGACATGACAATTCACCACCAGTTGAACATAAACAGACTATAGCATCTGTGCCACATTACAAGCCATTTAACGCACACTTAGATTACACAATCCGTTTCTGTGGTGACGCCTAGTGTGCCGCCTCTTCTCATCCTTCTCTGTGTTGATAGAGCATCTGTTAACACCCATACAGGTACAAATTCTCCTCCACACTGAAAATCCATGTTTTTCAGAAGTCCTTTATTTCCCTGGTCCACCTCTCTATGGAATTAATTTCCTCAGAAATTTTCCTCCAACTTTCAATTCAGTTTTTACTCCACTTGAGGGTAAGGGGTTTCTCCATATTTATTGGAGGACAAAAATATGTCCAAAATATCCTACTGCATGGCATAGAAAGGTGGATAATGTACCAAAAAAGATCTGCCTGCAATGTTGGCGCTGCTGGGATGGATGCGCATAAAGCAAACATCGGTCCAAAGCCACGAGCCCATGTAGCGACGACCTCCATCGCCGCTGCCCTTTTCCAAACGAATCTCACCACACCCTACCTTCCTCCAGGGAGGTGCGACTCTAGGAACTACCTGGATGCCGCGGGAATTCCATAAACGGCATTTTGGAACTACTACAACTACAACAACAATGCAGTTTGTGTAAATTGTTCATGAGTGGAAGACACTCTACGTATGTACAGTTGGTCAAAGTTCCAGCTGACCCACCCTCGCTCTGGGGCTCGCAGAATTAGTTGGCAATACTGGTGTAGTGGTGCAGGGATACCACTTGCCATTAATGTGTTACCTGTGTCTGTCCTGTATATTACTGCAAATTAGACTATGTAAGGTTCACATTGTGAAGACTGAATGCTCCTTCATTAACACCTTAAGAGCGGGTGGAGGAGTATATTAATTTTGATGTGCCGCCCAGCGGAGAGTTTTACCGTAAACGAGCTTGTTTCCGTGCTCGTTTTCATGCATAAACAAGAGCCAGAGTGTAATACAAGTATGCATCCCTGAAAGGGCGTTAATTCAGCTTTCCAATGACACCAGAACCATCCTTCTACGATCACTGGTTGTCTTGCAACGATCGTGCAACCGAAGGGCAAAATCGGTAAAATACGGTAATTTTCTCACATTATTACGTGTGAAACGAGTGAGAGAGGGTGGAGTACAAAGGAGTACAGCTCAGTAGCTCCACGGTCACCGTGGTGAGCGGTCATGAGGTAACCTACGCTCCTCCCACTGCTCCGCTCTCTCTCAGAGCACATTACGTGCTCAAAATTGCACTCGACAATAGCCGGGACCTGCCACATAGGCCACATTTATTTAACTCAACAATAGCCGGGTGCCGCCAGTTAAGGGTTAAGCAGCCACCAATAAAACAGATATATGTATTCTTATAAAATCGAGTAAAGTATGTTGTGGCAGCCAGCAGGTTTAATATGCGTTGCCAATCAGTGGGTATAATAACTTGAATATTTAAGCAAATCTACGAACTTTGTGTGAATGTTCGGGATCATACATAGCGATGTATGCATTTTTATTTGAGATAGGCTTACTTTCCCTTGTTTAGTATATGTTCTAACAATGATATAGCCGAAATAAGATCTACCAATCCCAATCTTTGTAAGACACACCTCCTTCCTACACCAGTATTGCCAGATAATTCTGTGCGCCCCAGAGCGAAGGTGGGTCAGCTGGAACTTTGACCAACTGTACATGGATGTTGTTTTCACTAAATTTATCATTTACAATCCAAGATTTACCAATTTTATCATTTTTCGCTTATAATATATAAAGTATAAGAAAACATTTATACATTCTATATATATTGGTGGTAGGCCTATTATTTGTATTGTATTCAGTGCTGCGTTGAAATTGTATTTGGAGTTTAAGCGTAATATCTGCTCCCCACCTTAACATTTATTACAACTATGCATCTGCATTTGTTAAACAAATTCTAAGTTTAATAAGGTCGCCTAGAAGTATTTAGAGTAAAGTCGTAACCTGATTTGATGGTTTAGAGAAGCAAATGATCTTATCTAGCTCTTGAGAAGTACTATCAGTGGATAGTGGAGAATGTAGGCTGTATATTATTGATTATAGCAAAGTGTGTTGTTATTGAGTAAGCGGTAACGGTTGAAAGTCGTGCGCGGTATACATTATCTTGACAACGATCTTTAACCAGTATTGCAAAAGTATATTAACCCGATAAAAGCACCATTGATGTATTTGAAACACCCTCGTATGCGAAAAAATATCTTTGATTCTGACAGAATTAATTATATTTACCATATAAAGCAATATTTCTGCTCCATGTGTGTATATTTTACTTGTATGTTGAACATGTGAACAGTGAAGACCAGAAAATAGTTGTAAACAGCAAATATCTAGTGATAAAACATATACAGTATATGTGGCAGGAGAGGGTGGGGTGGAGTGAGGTGAGAGAGAGAGAAAGAGAACCATATGTATGGTTCGTGGGCCTGCTCGAGGCAGACTGACTCTCCCAGCTGTCATCCGCGCATGTGAAGGTGACGGGGAAGTGTGTGAGACCATGACTCGTCCTATTTTGAGCAGGGAAAGGGAGGAATGGCAAAAATAGAAAGAAAAATAGTCAATATTTGACTTGCATTGTTAAGAATTGTAATTTAATGAACACACTAATCACTGACTTAACCCCTACTGTACCATAGGGTACTAGCATATATGTACCCCCCAGTCCCAAGCAATGTGGCCAAAATGGCTTCAGAGGCAAGATATAACAACCACCTCAAAAGATTGAGGAATACTGCCTCTCCCAGTATGTGGGGGCTTGGATATAAGCTGAGAAGTGTTGCCAAGGTGTTAGAGCAATGCTCAAACGTTATGGTACCAAGTACTGCCTGATACTGGCAGTTACAAGGATCGTATATTACTGACGGCTGGCAGCCGTCGCTGGGACTGGGGAGTGATTTATCTATTGACGGCTCTCTGCCGTTGCTGGTACTGAACGGGTTAATATATTATTGTATTGTTTCTCACCTGCATGAATACTTCAGTACATACTGTGTTTTGAAAACATAATAATGTAGCCAGCTTACCTGGTGTAAATGGGAGTAGGTCTGGGTTTCTGCGAGGAGATTGGTGGTTCAGGAGTGAGGACGAGGTACTAGGTCCTTCGAGGCTTACCACAGCGACCCCTCTGGTTGAAGACAAAGGTGAAAGCTCGGGGGACGAGTGTGATGGACGGCGACGGAGGCTAAGGATAACCACGACTGCTAGCAGAGTTGCAGCCAAGAAGACCCCCAAGACTATCCCTAGCACCAATACCTCCACTCCCACTGAAGCTCGGAATCCATCATCCCTCTCTCTAGTCGGCTCTGTAGGAAAATAGTGTTGACATATCAGGACAGTATTCTAATAATAATAATAATAATAATAATAATAATAATAATAATAATATTTATTCAGTTAGCATTTTACAGTGATGGTACCACATAATATGTTACAAATATGACATGTACCAGCCTTGCATAATTCCAACTAAGGATAGCCCAATAAGACCGTTAGGCGTATTTCCATTGGGGTCCTTGTGGGATTAGGTTAGCTGGGGAAAGAGGGGAGGATAACAGAAGTAGATACTTTAGAGAAAGTATTTCTTGGGGGTTAGTGCTCACAAGCTTAGTGAGCATCCTCTCAGAGGAAGAGGAGATCTGTTGTTGAGCTCTTAGTGTGCAAATAATAATAATGTGAACGATATCATTGGTTCAACATCGTCCTTGAAATGTAACCTTGACTTAAATATTGATTTTTAAGCTAACCATTGCACCGCCAATATTATAGATTTTATGTGACATAGTTGTTGAAAGTATTTTATACATATATATATATATATATATATCAGACACGTCTTTGACGCTCACAGGATAACAGTGACTGCTTCGTTTTAATATATATCTAACATAGGTTATTTAAATTCTTTGCAGAGATATGAATATGTGAAAATCATGTATATAATTGGCGAATATAAATGGAACCAAGCTGTGTGAATATACAAACCCCACCATACATCTCGGGTTAAGCTCGCCCTCCATAAGCCATTCAAGGCACACACAAAAATAAATAAAATAAATAATCATATAATTTTTCAAAAAATAATATTTCAGCATTTATGCACTGTAGAAGTGTGTGCCATTGTTCAGAAATGTGTTTGTCTGTTTTGTTGATATGTTACATGATTGATTATCTTATATCTATGGTACACTAATAAAAACACTTTTCTGTTGCTAACTGCACAGGATTTCGAAACAATTAGGCACCCTAGCGCATCAGCTCCTACCACACCGGACCCTAGCGAACCGGCTCTGGTCACCCCGGACACCTTCCTTCACGACCCTGTGTCACTCTAGTCACCCTCCTCCACAGTCCACAGTCCACAAAACCTCAAATTATCACATTGAATATTGGTGTCATTAACTTCAACTGACTTTGCATGGGTGTAATTCAAAATTTTGAGCGATGACAATAGGTTTTTATATAGGAAATAAGAGGAATTGTTCACACACTTTCCAACGATGCAATCAGCATTTGCATGTCAGCAATAGTATATTCTTTATGAATAGTTAAATATAAAAGTAAAGGTCAGTGAACATCAGTTTAGCTTATATTCACATAAAGTCGTACATGCATAATGTGTCTTATATATCGACGTATTACAGGTCAATGTATAGAACAATACCTATTGTAGAACTGCTACCTATACTGCTATTTGCGGATGATACAGCTCTGATGAGTGATAATGAATGGGAGTTGCAGGGTCTGGTAAATGAGTTTGGAACAGTGTGCGAAAAATGGAATTTGAAGGTAAATGCGGGGAAGAGCAAGGTTATGGTCTTCGAAAGGGGTGAAGTTACAGAGTGTGAGGTGAAGCTGAACGGTCAGGCTATGGAGATTGTCAACACTTTTAAGTATCTGGGCAGTGTGTTGAGTAAAGATGGGACTATGGATGAAGAAGTGCGGGAGAGGGTACAACAGGGGAAGAGGGTTGTAGGAACGTTGAAAGCAGTAACAAGAAATAGGGTGGTCAGTATGGAAGTGAAGAAGTCCTTGCATGACAGTGTGGTAATCCTGACACTGACTTACGGAAGCGAAGCATGGCCGTTGGTTGAGAGACTCAGACCAAGAGTGAGAGCAGTGGAAATGAATTACTAAGAAGAGCGTGCGGAGTTACATGGAGGGATGGACAGACTAATGAGGAAGTAAGAAGGAGGTGTGGTGTGGAGGTAGATGTGCTGGAAAGTGTGAAAAGGAACAACTTGAGATGGTTCGGCCACATGGAACGTATGGAAAGCGAGAGAATGACTAAGAGGGTGTACGAGAGCGAGGTGGAGGGACAGAGAGGGAGAGGTAGACCGAAAGAGAGGTGGAAGGATGGAGTGAAGAAGTATATGAATGAAGGCGGTGCTGGTTGGGGGGAGGGGCGTCGACTGACCGGGGACAGAGGTGCATGGGGGCGGTTCGTTCGTGGCCACCCCTTCGGGGATCACGGCGTCAGGCAATAGATAGATAGATAGAATAAAATGATAGCCAACTTCCTATTCCTAATATTTTTTACATATTTTTTTTTTATACGCAATACTCGTGTCAGCCAAAAGACGGTCAACTGACCATAAAACCTAGGCGTTGGTTCGTCATATTGTCGCCATTAGAGCTACAGTGAGATATAGTCCTCCCTCACCTGTGCATGTTATTTTTTGTTTCTATGTGGATGAGGGAGATAAAAAGCAAAACTGCCTGTGATGACTGCCTCCCCAGAGTTCAAAGAGTGACAGGGCCAATATCAAGGAATGTTCAAGCCAAAATGTCTACACACATGGAGTTTAAAACAATTCAAGTCATAGGATGTGGGAAAGATGGATTCAGGGAGAGTTCCAGAGCTCAACTGTTGAATAGCAGAATGATTGGGAGTATTGTTTCACTCTTGAGTTGGAGAGCTGCACAGATTAGGGTTGGGATTGCGTTGCAAGACGGGTACTACGTACCCTACATAGAGAAAGAAGGTGGTATACACTGAGAGAGCTCTGAGGAACACTAATTATTGTAGTTACGATAGAATAGCGAGAGAGATGCAACATTGTGGTGAAGAGAGAGAGATTGCATTGAGTCGGTGAATGGACGGGAGTTAATGATACGAAAGACTTTCCTTTGTACTTTGTCTAGAAGTGCTGTGTGAAGATACTCAATACAAGGACACACTGTGCCCCTTTACAGAGCAAGAAGCTGTGTAGGGGTAAAGAACCCCTTGAGGCGGTTGAGCACTCCCAGTTTCTGGGAGACTGCCTTAGCAAGACTGGTAATATGGTCTTTCCAAGAGAGAACAGAAAAAAAGTTACACCGAGAATACTGAGAGAAGATGCAGGGTTGATTTGTGTATGGTAAGGCAGGCTACCTGATATACGGCATTACCAAGATTCCAAAAATGTATCCACGCTATTTATGTGGTTGTTTACTTTGGAGAAAAACTCTAAAACACTTGATTCGCAGTCCTGAGCGTTCAGGGGGTTAAATTAACAACTTAAGTTAATTTGGATTTTTGTGTCAACAAAGTTAAACTAACTAGAATTTGGGAAATTAACTATTCAAGTTAGTTTTAAGCTAATTGGTTAAGGTATTTGGTTAAGTTAATCTTCATTTCAATTATCAAGATTCCCAAACTTGAATTTGTTCCTAATTTATAGTTATTTACACGTGTTATTCTTATCTTATGATTACTAACATCTATTAATAAAAATATGTAACAAAACCTTCTACAATATGTGATTAATGTTTTTAATTTTTGTCACTTAACTTTTATCTCTGTCTAAATTACCTCTGTACACGTCAAGTGTCTTATCATTCCCTTCCAATTTTACGTATTTTTATGCATGCAAACGGAACTTCTATTGATCACAATTATTTCTAATATACAGTATATTGTTTTATTTCAAGGAAAATTCAATCCACCACACACACACACACACACAGTCTTGGAAGAGTGCGGAAGTGTGTTGTGAGCTCTTATCAAGTTGGCCTGTGAATTGAAGATTCGAGAATTGATTCGGTTCTTTGCATAGAGGATATCTACAATACTCACCTAAAAATAAGTACAGTATTACAGATTGTATTTTGCGGCAGTATTGACCAAGATTAACGAAAATAAATAAAGAAATAATATAGACAAGAAACAAAGAAATGAAACCCTGTTCTTCGTTGGCACTGGATATTTCCGCGTAAAGGTGGCTGGGGGTAAACAAAGGCCGGCAATATGGCCGCGACAGAAGGGATGACATTGTGGAAGAGAGTGATGAATTTGAAGGATCCCGAGGAAAAGAAGTAGGTGGAATTTTAGGAAAGGTGATGATGAGACTGATGGCTTTGGAGGAGAAAACGGAGAATGTGGTGATTAGGGATAAAATGGGGGAAGAAAGAGAGGCGGTGATTGGAAGAGAAAATAAAGAATATAGAAAAAAGGCGGAAAGGGGGATAGAACAACTTAAAGAGGAGAATGAATGACTAAGGAAAGGATTGGAAATAAATCACGATAGGACAGAACAAATTGAAGTAGAAATTACTGAAATTAAAAAAGCTTGGGGGAATAAAATGGAAAAAAACAGAGGTTAGTCTTAAAACAATCATGGATGAACAAAAGGAGTGGCAGGGTAATAATCTAAGACAGACAGTAGTGAAGGCCATAAGGCAATATAAGAGACAGGTAACTAATATAATGGAAACAAAGGAGATGTGTGATAATGTTTGGAGAAGTGGAGGAGGAAATAGTGGACAGAAACGACAGGAAAGTTGCAGAAATTAAGAAGGTTGACATGTTAGATGTGTTGGACAGAGAAGGAAAGGAAGATTGGAAGAAGAAGGTGGAAGATAGTAGGATGTTGGGAAGGTCTAAGAAGGAGGAGGGGAGACCTATTAAAATTAGAATTAAGCCTGGAAATACACCAAAGTTATATTAAGGTAGGACTTGAATGCAGAAGAGCGCGATGATAGAACAGAAACAACAAAGGTAGTGCGAGAAAAGAACGATAAAGCTCAGAAGTAGACAACACAGTTGTGTATATGTAAATATCGACGAGAAAGTGAAGAAATGGTTTTTGAGGAGGAGGGGAGAAAAGGAGGAGGAGGTGGACGAGAGGGAGAGAGGAGAGGAGGGGAGGGGGAGAGGCGGGAGAAATAGGAGGGGGAGTTGGCGAAGAAGAGGAATTCAAAACGAAGAAAATAAAACGAAGTATAAAATATATAAGTAGCTACTGTAAACTGGTCTATAGAAATGTGGATGGTTTGATGTAACACAAAATTAAAATTGGTGACTATAAGACAAGAAAAAGCCATTATAATGTGTTTATATGAAACAAAATTAATTAATGATGTGAGTCTGGAAGTGATGGGATGGGATAACCATGATTTGTGGAGAAGGGATATGAAGGACAAGATGGGTTGAGTAGTATTAATCATTACACACAATAAATTAACAGTTAAAATTATATATTTAAAACATAATAAAGCAGAAATTATAGTAGTAGAGGTGATTAATGAAAATAATAAACACACTGATACTGCAGTAGCATATATGCCACCATATACGTGGGCCTTAGAAGAGGGAAAATACCAAGGATTAAAAGATGAGATGATCAAAACTATGGAAACTGTATTTCACAGAAACAATGAGTTAAATTTGGTAGGGGATCTTAAATGTAGAGAGGTTAATTTGGAAGAGGGAGACGCAGGTAGTAACATGAGTTCATGGGGGAATGTACTACTAGACTTGGTAACAGAAAACCTGCTAATTCAGAATATTAAAGAAAACGCAAGAATAAGGGCAAATATGAATCGTCTAGATTGGACTTGGTATTTACAAGAGATCCAGATATGATTACAAATACTAAATACCTACCTCCGCTGGGAAATAGTGATCATGTGGTAATCGAAATGGAAATACTGGTGGGTTATCCAACAATGCTAGAGAGAGAAGAACACAAAGAAAGGAGATTGAACTATGGGAAGGCAGATTTTAAGTTATTAAGAAGTTGCTTCAGGGATACAAATGGAGGGAAATTGAACAGAAAGACAATGTTAATGAGAAATACTGTGTGTTTATAAAAGAAAACTAAATATATGATGATACCGTAAACAGGTATGTGCCAAAACAAGGAATTAAGACTGAAAAGATAAAAGACTGGTTCGATGATAATACATATTCGGGGCTAAGAAACGAGTATGTCAGAATTAGGAAACAGGAAGCAAGGATTTATGAATACAAAAACTCAACCGCCTCAAGGGGTTCTTGCTCTGTACAGGGGCACAGTGCGTCCTTGTATTGAGTATTGTTCACATGTGTGGGGAGGATCCTCTCACACCACACTCCTAGACAAAGTAGAAAGGAAAGCCTTTCGTATCATTAACTCCCGTCCACTCACCAACTCCCTGCAATCTCTCTCTCTTCGCCGCAATGTTGCATCTCTCTCGCTATTCTATCGCTACTACAATAATCAGTGTTCCTCAGAGCTCTACCAGTGTATACCACCTCGTCTACGTAGGGTACGTAATACCCGTCTTGGAACACAATCCCACCCCTACTCTGTGCAAATCTCCAACCCAAGAATGAAATGTTATTCTCAATCTTTCTTCTATTCAATAGCTGAGCTCTGGAACTCTCCCAGAATCAGTCTTTCCCTCTTCCTATGACTTAAATTGCTTCAATTTTTCTGTGTCCAGGCATTTTGGCTCGAATGTCCCTTGATTTTGGCCCTGTCACTCTTTCAATTCTGGGGGAGGCACTCGCTACAGGCAGTTTTGCGTTTTGTCTCCCTCACTCACATAGAAAAAGAAACAAAAAACACCATGAGGACGACCCCATCAAAACGGTCAGAGGTCAACGCAAGATTACGGGTGTCTGCAGTGCGCCGATTGGCCCACACCCAGCAGATCCCCCTCACACCCAACCCATCTCGGCCATATGTCTATCTAATTTCAATCCTAAATCCTTCTATCGTTCTTGATCCCACTATAGCACTTGGTAGCCTATTCCACCTGTATACAACTCTGTTACCAAACCAATACATACCGGTATATTATACTGTATATACTGTATACAGTATATATATATATATATATATATATATATATATATATATATATATATATATATATATATATAGTATATACAGTATATAATTATAAACTTAGGAGATACTATAATTTAACTTGCTTGGTATAGCTCTCAACCAGTGCCAAAATATAGTACTAACCTAACCTAACCTAACCTAACCGTATTGGTTGAGTTGGTACTGGTTAAGAGCTACTGGTTGAAATAGTCGTCTGGTTGAGTTGACCGGTCACCATATTACTCGACTCGTAAATATTAGCTAGAAAATGAAATCATATGAAATTATGGTAAAGTTGCTTCTGAAATTGGTAGTATATGTTACAAGTTACCTGCACTAGTCTCTCTGGGTAGCTGAAGGATGCTGCCAGTGACCACCTACCAGCACTAGTCTCTCTGGGTTGCTGAAGGAGGCTGACAGGAACCACCTACCTGCACTAGTATCTCTGGGTTGCTGAAGGATGCTGACAGTGACCACCTACCTGCACTGGTCTCTCTGGGTTGCTGAAGGATGCTGACAGTGACCACCTACCTGCACTGGTCTCTCTGGGTTACTGAAGGAGGCTGACAGTGAACACCAACCTGCACTAGTCTATCTGGGTTGCTGAAGGAGGCTGGCAGTGACCACCTACCTGCACTGGTCTCTCTGGGTTGCTGAAAGAGGCTGACAGGGACCACCTACCTGCACTGGTCTCTCTGGGTTGCTGAAGGATGCTAACAGTGACCACCTATCTGCACTAGTCTCTCTGGGTTGCTGAAGGAGGCTGACAGTGAACACCTACCTGCACTGGTCTCTCTGGGTTGCTGAAGGATGCTGACAGTGACCACCTACCTGCACTGGTCTCTCTGGGTTACTGAAGGAGGCTGACAGTGAACACCAACCTGCACTGGTCTCTCTGGGTTGCTGAAGGAGGCTGACAGTGAACACCTACCTTCACTGGTCTCTCTGGGTTGCTGAAGGATGCTGACAGTGACCACCTACCTGCACTAGTCTCTCTGGGTTGCTGAAGGAGGCTGACAGGGACCACCTAGCTGCACTAGTCTCTCTGTGCTGCTGAAGGATGCTGACAGGGACCACCTACCTGCACTAGTCTCTCTGCGTTGCTGAAGGAGGCTGACAGTGACCACCTACCAGCACTGGTCTCTCTGGGTTGCTGAAGGAGGCTGACAGGGACCACCTACCTGCACTAGTCTCTCTTAGTTGCTGAAAGAGGCTGACAGTGAACACCTACCTGCACTGGTCTCTCTGGGTTGCTGAAAGAGGCTGACAGTGACCACTTCCATATGTGCCTTGCGAGAGACGCCTTTTGTGTTGTATGCTGCTAATACCAGCCGATAGATTGTGGCGGGTTGTAGATGGGTTACATTGAAGCTCGGAACACTGTTGTTCATCACTACTGGTTGTGTCAAATTGGCCCCATCGATCTGTGGGAGTGCGATTCATTATACCTATTGCTATTATGGTTATCTTCAATATCTTCACTTTCTTCATCGTCGTCAGGCAGGTCTTTCAGGTCTTTGGAAAAGCAGGCAAGTCAAGTCAGAAACATTATTATTATTTACCCTCTCGCTCACAGGAAAACATAGTAGCATCTTCCTGTACCACCCTTTATATGCACCAAAGCGTGATTCGCGCCTTTATAAAACAAAATCTAATCACACCTTACTTCAGCTGTGAAAAGCTAAAGAAACAAGAAAGTACTTGATATAATTTGCAATACTGTATACCAAATACAGTGTGACAGTGAAGGCTTGAAAAAAAATATATCAATATATTCATTGCCTCAGGCCAGGAACGACACTTTGCTCATACCTTTAGATTTATGGACTCGTTGTTTCTACGTACAATATGTGTCTATATGTGATTGAAATTGATATATATAGCACTGGAAATGACAGAAGTGTTTTTTTTTTTTTTTTTTTTAAGAGACAATGAACGGAGGAAGGAAAAACACAGATAAAACAAAAAGGTCCATGTGCCTAAAGGCATCCTCCATTCATAAAATGTTTGTAACAACTGGATTTAAACATTTGTAGATTGTAAGTTTGTGGAAAGCAATTCGAGGGAAGTGAATTCCAAAGAGTAGTAGCTCTGGGGATAAATGAATTCTGATAAGCAGAAGTTCTGCATTGTGGAGGAGAAAGTGTAAATTCATGGGCGCTCTCAGCTGCCCTAGTTCTACGGGGAAAGATGTGGAGAGGCGGCACAATTGAAGCAAGTTCCTCGGAACAATTGCTGTGAAAATATCTGTAGAATAATGCAAGGGATCCAACGTTTCTTCGTATGGATAATGTAGGAAGGTCCTGTGTGATTGCAGGGTTATTGATTAATCTAATAGCTTTATTTTGAATTTTGTCCAACTGCCTCAATGCAACCACTCCACTTCCACCCCACAGAGGTGAACAGTAATCCATCTGAGAACGCACATGACTTTTATATATCACGGCCAACTGCTCGTCAGTGAAGAATTCTCGAACTCTGTACAGGAGTCCCAGTTTTTTAGAGGCATTCTTAGCAATGCTTCTAACATAATGTGTCCAGCTCAAGTTAGTAGTTAATGTTACACCGAGAATGTCAATACTAGGGGAAGTGGGAATATTTACATCATTAAAAAATATATGGGAGTCAGTGAGATTCTGTCGGTTAGAAAATTGAATGTACTTGGTTTTCTGTGCATTAAAGGAAACTAGATTCTTTTGTCCCCATCCATTAATTTGGTTATCGTCACCTTATACATGGTTAAAACATTATTGTTCCCAATACTACTTATGGTAAGCTATCATATTTCTAAATGTGTTCTAACTGTCACTGGTATATTCTTAGTGCCTCACTTATACTGAGAGTAATTCAGCTAGCTCTCACAAACACTCTCTCTCTTTGACACTACACTACACAAGCACACTATACTTCTTTCCAATACACCAACAGTTTATAATCCAAATGATGACACAACAAAGCCCAGCCTCGGAGTGCCCCTGGGGGGAACCATAAATGATCCCACAACACGCACTGGACACCCACCCAATGACCCATAAAAATGCCTTGGACCGCGGCTTGACACTCTCACTATCAACTTTTGCAACATTTGTGGCCTTTCCTCTATCTTCTACTCTGTTGAACACCACCTCTCCTCTGCCAACCCTGATCTCGTTCTCACCGAAACTCAGTTGTCTGGGACTACTGACAGCATACCCTTGTATGTACCCTCCTATTATCTCTATCCTAGTTTCAAAGCCAAAAGCGGATGTTTTGTTTACGTAATGTTACTCACTTGCTCTCATGTTCCCGACTTTGAATGCTCTGAATTCTCAACTTTATGGCTCAAACTATCCTGTCACTCTCATACTAAATGTTTCTGTCCTGTAAATCTTTCCCCTAACTTTGACTTTCCCAAATTCTTTGACCTTTTAAACTCTAAAGTGGAACACATCCTATCCATTTCTCCTTTCTCAAAATCTTCATCTTACGAGATCTCAACATTCACCACCGCCAATGGCTCTCCTTTCTTTCCACTGACCAACCTATTGAACAAACCTACATCTTTTATATCCTAAATGACCTAGAGCAGTTGGTTCAGCAACCCACCCATATCCCGGATCGCTTTGGAGATCGGCTCAACATTCTTGACTTATTTCTTACTTTAAACCCTTCCACTTATACTGTCGATCTTTTCTCTCCTTTGAGCTCCTCCAACCATAAACTTATCTCTGTCAACTGTCGTATCTCTCCAGTATGGCCACCCGATCCTCTCAGCCGGCGGCGGTTGTGGCACTTTGGCGCTGCCGACTGGGAGGCTCTTCAGCATTACTTATTTGATTTCCCATGGAATAGTTTTTCCTTCTGTGGCCAGGGACCCTCGAAGAGTTCTGAACGCATTATCGAGTTAAGCCTCTCGGACATGGAGGCATACATTACATTTTCTTTCTCTCCGACTAATGCAAACAAATCTTGGTTTACTCACGCTTGTTCTACTGCTGTCCACAATCAAAAGGAAACTTTCAAATAGTACCGTCACCTTCTAAATAAAAAGTCTCATTATTCCTATGTTTCTGCCTGGAATCAAGCCAAATCTGTTCTTCGACTCACCAAACACTCATTAACCAATAATAAATGTGCTGAACTAAACAACTCTAGCACTTTCCAAGCTTTCTGGCATCTAGCCAAAAACCTCTCCAAAAAAAAATCTTCCATGTCTTTCTCTCCATTTTCCACTCTGACGGCACTACCATCACTTCTTCCTCTGACAAAGCTGAACTCTTCCCCCAAACTTTCGCTTGCAATTCCACCTTAGATAATTCAGATGCTATTCCTCCCTCTCCAACCCACTCTCTCCTATTTATACCTAATATCCTAATCTCATCTAAAGATGTATTTTCTACCCTCTCTGGGCTAAATACTAAGAAGGTGTACGGTCCGGATGGTGCTCCTCCTGTTGTACCGGTACTAAAAAAACTGTGCTTCCTCTAATGTCTTCCCTTCATGCTGTAACTTTGCTCTATTTAACCTGTCCCCAAAAACGGTGACCACTCTCAAGTCTCAACCCTCCAACTATCATCCAATTGCTCTTATTTCTTGCATCTCAAAAGTTTTTGAAACTATTCTTACTTCTCATAATCTACTCTCAGATCGCCAGTATGGCTTCCTTAGGGGTCACTCTACTGATGATTTTTTTCATATCTTACTAACTCTTGGTCATCCTCCTTTCGGAACTTCGGTGAGATCTTTTCTATTGCAATAGACATATCGAAGGCCTTCGACAGAGTCTGGCACAAAATTCTAATTTCTAAACTTCTCTCCTTCGGTTTCTATCTCCATCTGTGTCTTTGTCTGTAATTTCCTTTCCGGCAATTCCATAGCTGCGGTTGTGGACGGCCACCGTTCACTTCCTCACATATTAACTCCGGTGATCTTCTGGGTTCAGTCCTATCTCCCATTCTCTTCGAATTATTCATTAACGACCTTCTCAACTGCTTCTCCAGCTCCATTCACACATATTATGCTTATGACTCTACATTACAGTATTCCTCTGGTCTTCCACAACATCTTTCACAGCAGGAACTCCAAAACTCACTTAAGGAGGCCATAAAGCACCTATCTTCTGATTTCTCTACTATCTCCAACTGGGGCAGAGAAAACCTTGTTACTTCCAATGCTTCATTAACTCAATTTCTCCATCTGTCTACTCGTCGCCCCCTTCCAGAAAACTATGACTTACTCTTCAAAAATATACAAATTAACCCTCTATCTTCTCTTAATATTCATGGTGTCTCTTTTTCTTCTGCTCTATCTTAGAAAGATCATATTACCACTCTTGCTAAAACAGCTTCCCAGAAGCTGGGTGTGCTCAACTGCTTCTGGGGGTTCTTTACCCCTGCGCAGCTCCTTGCTCTGTACAGGAGCACAATGTGTCCATGTAGTGAGTATTGTTCACACGTGTAGGGAGGATCCTCTCACACAGAACTTCTAGAAAAAGTAGAAAAGAAAACCTTCCATCTCATTAACTCATGTCCACTCACCAATTCTATGCAGTTTCTCTCTCTTTGCAGTAATGTTGCATCTCTCTTACTATTCAACCGCTATTACACTAATCAGTGTTCCTCAAAACTCTCTGTGTATACAACCCCCTCTTTGTAGAGCACGTAGCACCTGTCTTGCAACACAATCCAACCTCTACTCTGTGCAAGTCTCGAACCCAAGAGTGAAACATTTTTATAATTCTTTCTCTATTCAACAGCTGAGGTCTAGAACTCTCCCCCATAATCAGTCTTTCCCTCATCCTACATCTTACATTGCTTCAAACTCTGTGTCCAGGCATTTTGGCTCGAACATCTCTTGATATTGGCCAAGTCACTCTTTTAACTCTGGAGGAGGCACTTGTCACAGGTCGTTCTGCCTTTTATCTCCCTCACTCACGTATAAAAAAACATATATATATATATATATATATATATATATATATATATATATATATATATATACCGGTATATATACACATAATATATATACAGTACATATATATACATATATATATATATATATATATATATATATACAGTATATATATATATATGTATTAAATTTGTAGTTGATTTTTCTGAGTTCCTGATATTTTGGCTTTCTTTGCCCACATTATTTAATTTTCTACATGTTTGTAAACATTGTATTCACTTCTGCTTTATAGACTTGAAGATGGACGTAAAGATGTCCGAAACGTAGTCGACTTAACCCTTTCGTTGTGGGTGACGTTCTGGAACGTCCTGGCAAGTTACAGCAATTTCCAGGCTGTAAAAAACGTAAAAATAGAGTGTCAGTGGGCGGGAGCGTGAGGGCCCTTAGGGGCCCACCTCCGACCCTCAGAGCAGCCAGCGGCTCACTGAGGTTGACTGTGTCTCGCGTGGGTCTCTCTCTGTGACTCACAACAGTGTAGCCAGGCGAGCGAGTGCTACCAAATAGCGGGTTTCCCGCGTGTCACTGGCACCACTGCGGGTGAACCAGACCACGTACAGGGCCCGTTCTGGTCTCATTTTGAAGCTATTTTCGCCTAGAATACACTTAATTTAATGCAGATGCTTGATTTATCATTCCGGAGTGCCTGAATATGCCCTAAATAGCCCAAACATTACCGCAGCCAATGGGTTAATAAACTTCTGCCTGCAAGATGTTTGTCTTAACCCTGGTCCTGTTATTCGTGTATATATATATATATGTATATATATATACAGTATATATATATATATATATATCTATATATATATGCCGTATATATATATATATATATAAGACATCAGTAGGGGGCCGAGGGCACCGCAGTTTCCATAACAAGAGGAAGAATAGAGATAGAGCTGCACCATACGCCATGTTTATTACTCGAATTTTCGGCATCAACAAGGTGCCATCTTCAGGTTATACAGACTGATCCTAGAAATATACAAAATAAGTATTATACTATTGGAAAGAAAATGGATCTAATGTAATACATTTTATCACTTAATAAGCTGAAATATACCTAGTGAAAAAGCTCCCAAATACATACAAAACAACATTAATCATAACCCACTGGCCTCAAACTCCATCTTGTAAACAATGAACATCAAACAAAAAAGCTAAAATTCTTTGATAATTGATAAGCACACAATCACAAAATTACAAAAAACACCCATGTACAGTACCTCAAAAACCTAAGGACATCGAAAGAGATCCACACCCCATGATAGCTAAGGGACAACTAAACTAACCCAACTCAACCAAACACAACTGTTCATACAACCAATCCCCAAGTTTCGGACACTAATTGCAGAGAATGATATAAAATAAAACATTATGAATTGTGTGAAACGTTAAGTTCAGGATTGATCTTTTTTATTAGTAATTTTTCACCAATAAGTGCTTCATAGTGGCTCCGAAACTTGGCAACTATTTGAAAATCCTCAGGAGTGTAGGGATGGTTTTGTTCTCTAGCATGATTACGAATGGCCGAAAAAGATTTGTTTTGCAAAAATTGGCCTGATCGATGACTTTTACCAATGTGCTCGAACATTCGCACTTTAAAGGCACGTCCATAACATCCTATATACCTGGTCTGACAACCAGGACAAGTAAATTTATATACGATGTTCGAGCACAATTGGCCAGGCACTCGATCTTTAAATGAGAAGAAATTTTCTTATGGTAAACTCATTCGTGAATATAATTCTAAAATTAACGGCGGGGAAACTAGTACTCAACAATTTTGATATGTATTTTCTGTACTGATAACTTACTTTACCGTAAAAGGGCATTTTAACCCTTAATTAGCGGCTCACCACATAAGTCGAGTTAAATAAAGCTGGACTATGTGGCGGCGCTCGACATAACTCGAGTGGCAATTTCAGCACGTAATGTTGCTGAGAGAGAGAGACAAGTGGTGGCAGGAGAGTAGCGAGCGTATGACTGCTCCAGACCACCGCGGCGAACCTACTGACACGAATCTCACCTCCCTCCTACCTCTCTCACTCGCTATATAAGGAATTGTATGGGGAAAGTGCCTAATTACATGCTTTTTGCACTCGCGTTGCACGGTTATTGCAAGAAAACTAGCCATCATAAAAGGATCGTTATGGTGTCATTCGAAAGCTCTGTTTATGCCCTTTCAGGGATAGATACTTGTTTTACGTTCTGGGTCTTATTTAGGCATGAAAATGATCACGTAAACAGCCCTATTTTGGCTAAAAACACCCCGCTGGGCGGTACATATAAATAAACCGCATAGGCCGCTCTTAAGGTGTTAATGTATTTTATCAATTTAAGAACATTGGATTTAGCCTGATCAGGAGCACATAGTTCCAATAGTATAATACTTATTTTGCATATTTTTTAGGATCAGTCTGTATAACCTGAAGATGGCACCTTGTTGATGCCGAAAATTCGAGTAATAAACATGGCGTATGGCGCAGCTCTATCTCTATTCTTCCTCTTGTTATATATATATATATATATATACTGTATATAATATATAGTATATATATTTATAAATATATACCGTATATATATATATATATATATATATATATATATATACTGTACTGTATATTATATATAGTATATATATTTATAAATATATACAGTATTGTGGTAAACTATCAATGGAAGTTAAATATTACTAAGCTATAATGAATCAAATAAATAAATCTAAATGAAAACTACTCCATATCTAAATTGAATTCAATCTGAAACAAGCTAATTTATATCCAAAGGTCTCACATAATAAATTTATATATAGGGTAAGGTTATAAGGGTTAATATTAGCCAGGAATTAACTCACCAATAGTTCCACGTGGCAATGAGGCAAGGGAGAACGTTTTACCCAATATGGCGGTGGACAATGGGGAACGAGACTTCGGTCCCGAGACACGAGTCAAGTTAAAGAAAGAATAAATGATTACATGGGAATGGACATGAATATTATGCTTATCTGTCAGTCAGTCATGGCGTCGATGAGAGCGTCGTGATGGTGTATCTGTGTGTATTGCTTTTGTGTATTGTGATTAGAGGCACAAAAGCACGATCAACTGAGGGCGGAAAATTAGATGTTAACTGGTTGGTGTTCGTGAAGGCGGAAAATTAGATGTTAACTGGCTGGTGTTCCTCGAAGGCACACCTTGCTGCCTTGGCAAAACGCCAGGAGCCCAAATTATCGTACAGCATCTAGGTTGCTCTATACGATAAATTATATTAATATATACGATTAATTCATATATACTACATAAGACCATGGCAATATTGCTTAATAGCATATTAGGCCTTTTATAACTTAACTTATTTACAATCTTATAATATACGATCTACTCGTCCTACGTCGTGCTGTAGGAGCGATCGTGATGTCACAGAGACATACGAGATCACAAAAGAATCATATTCTATCGTATTTATACGATACACTCCCCCCACAAAAAAAGACCTGAACCCCACCTTAAACCTAAAGTTGCCCAGAGGCTATCTTCTGACGCCACAAGTCGACGGCGCCAGCAGCAGCGCGTCTGGGACGCGTCCCGGTCCGAGAATGATCACCATCAGTAAGAGGTGAGTCGTTCCTTTGAGAATCCTCGGACCCAGCAATAACAGGTGGAGCATCAGATTGCAATGCGGAATCGAGCTCCAAAGCGTACAAACGTGCGATAGATCGAACAGTAGTTCCAGTGGCTGTTTCAATAGCGCCACCCACACTACAGAGTCTGCCCCCTTGTATACCTCTAACACGCGGCCAAATTTCCAGCATAAACGAGGACTATCTTCTTTAATTAAAACAACTACACCAACTGTAGGTGCCGTTCGTCTACCAGAGGGAGTAACACTCCTTTCCCTCAATGCTTGCAGATATTCACTAATCCACAGTTTCCTAAAATCCTCTATTATCCTGGATATATACTGGTATCTCTTAGACACCGCTACCTCAGAGTACAACGAGGGATCCTCTAACTCTACTATAGATTGGAAATCAGATGGAAACGCAGTCAATGGTTTTCCATATAGCAAGTGAGCTGGCGTTAATGGTAGTGGTTCTTGCAGGTCGGTGTATATGTAAGCGGGCGATCATTCACGACTGCCTCTATCTCTGTGAGGACTGTCGTCAACTCACTCTTCTTTAACACCTTACGAGCGGCCTATGCGGTTTATTTATGTGTACCGCCCAGCGAGGTGTTTTTAGCCAAAATAGGGCTGTTTACGTGATCATTTTCATGCCTAAATAAGACCCAGAACATAAAACAAGTATCTATCCCTGAAAGGGCATAAACAGAGCTTTCGAATGACACCATAACGATCCTTGTATGATGGATAGTTTTCTTGCAATAACCGTGCAACGCGAGTGCAAAAAGCAGGTAATTCGGTACTTTCGGTACATAATTGAGTATGTAGCGAGTGAGAGAGGGAGGAGGGAGCTGAGATTTGTGTCAGTAGGTTCGCCGCGGTGGTCTGGAGCAGTCATACGCTCGCTAGTCTCCTGCCACCACTTGTCTCTCTCTCTCAGCCACATTACGTGCTGAAATTGCCACTCGAGTTATGTCGAGCGCCGCCACATAGTCCAGCTTTATTTAACTCGACTTAAGTGGTGAGCCGCTTTTTAAGGGTTAATAGAGCACGTCCTACAACCGCTCTGAGTCCTGACTTTACTATGCCGACACATCGTTCCCACATTCCACCAAACCAAGGTGCCTTAACTGGAATGAACCTCCATTCGCACTTCTTCTCTCCCAAAAAAGTGATGATAGTAGGATCACTACTCATATCCTTTAGATATTTTGATGCTTGGACATAAGTGGGAGCATTGCCGCTAAGAATAAGTTGAGGGAATGAACGACGGGCACAAAACCGTCTAAACGCCAGCATGAATTCTTCGCTAGACATATTATCACATAGTTCTAGGTGTACCGCTCGAGACGTCGCACAGGTAAACAATAATATATAAACCTTCTCATGCTCCCTCGTCTTCAATGCCCCTGTGTAATCTAATCATACCGCTTGGAAAGGTTCTATGTGCTTTACAAGGCATTCAGGTAGAGGTGGAGCTGGTCCAGTTGCATATGGTTTACCCTTTAGTCTCTGGCATATTACACACTTTCTTACTACGCGTCGAGCTACTTGTCGAACTCTGGGTATCCACCATGTGAGACGTAAATTTGATATAATATGACATACCCGGTAGTGTTTTACCTCCCTATGTGCACGTATGATCAATAGATCAGTAACGTGATGTCTTGTTGGCATAAGTATAGGGCGGTTTGTGCCGTCTGGTACACCCGACCACTTCAGGCGACCCTCACACCTGATGAGGCCATTGTCTAGGTGCAACCTTAGTTGACGCACTATATTAGGCATTCATATCTTATTCGAGCTTTTCAAGGATTCTAATTCATTGGAAAAGGTTTCTACTTGAACCCATTTGATCAAAGTTACTTCAGCTGCTTTAAATTCACGAGCATCAATGTTGTGACCCCTGTTGCAGAGTTGGCCCATTACTTTAAGCTTGAGATTGGATACATATCGCAATACCCAAGCTACAACTCTGACTAGTTTATTATAGTCACCGAATCTTGCCCACTTTATGATAGGACCCGGTGGCTCATTTGGTTGGGCTGTAACTGCCACAGTTTCCAGTGGCAGAAGTCCCTCACCAACAGCATGCCATATCGTCCATTCACTTTCATGGAGCAGCCACTTTGGACCATGCCACCACAATTCGGACTTCATTAACTGGCTAGCCATTATACCCCTAGTTATGAGATCACTAGGGTTTTCTTTTGTATTTACATAATGATAAGCAACGTCTGGCAAAAGGGTTCTAATCTCATCTACCCTATTCCGCACATAAACTGGCAGAGACTTCTTGCTATTTATCCAGTTGAGTGCGACCTGACTATCGCACCATACGTGAACGATTTCAATATTTAATTCGCTCTCGTATGCTGCGCGTACATGTTGCACCAGACGTGCTAATAGCAGCATGGCAGTCAATTCCATTTTAGGGATAGTTACCTTTTTAACCGGGGCTACCTTGGCCCGGCCTGTAACTAAATGTGCCCCAAATGAAGTAACAACATATATGGCTACCCTGTATGCCGTGGCGCTAGCATCGCAAAACGTGTGTAACGTAACGTCAACGAACGCCGCCACTTTACGAGGTATAGGTTTAGTACATAGGATGACATTTTCATTCAACAACAATGTCCCTTGATCATTCAGGTCCTCGGGCAAACTGTCATCCCATCCTATTTTACGTCTCCAAACTTCCTGCATTAGAATCCTAGCTCTTATGGTAACAGGTAATGCTAGACCCAAAGGATCAAAAAATTGCGCAACTTTGCTCAACAGACTTCTTTTTGTGTGCACTCCTGTCTGCTGAGCAAAAGACCTTGTTTGAAAAGTTAGTTTGTCATGTTTAGGTTGCCAGATCATCCCCAAATTTCTGGACTTTTCCTGGTTAAGAGATGCCATACTGTCCACCTGTATCAAACTCTGAAGATCTTCACTATTAGTAACCCACTTGCGGAGAAATAGATGTGCATCCGCAAACAATCTGCGTGCTTGCCAGTATGCATATAACAAATCATCCTGACTATCGCTAGAACCCTGCAAATTGTCAATATAATCCGCGAGATAGTTTACTTGTGTCCTCATGATTGTCAGCTAGATGTTTTCTGATTGTGGCATTTAACAAAAACTGTGAGCACGTGGCCCCAAAGAGTACAACCCGAAAACGGTATATTATGATTGGACTTTCAGAGTCGCTAATGTCGCTGAACCAAAGAAAGCGGGTAACATCTCTATCTTCCTCCTTTAGCTTGACCATCAAGAATGCTTTCTCGATGTCACTGGTATAGGCGTACTTTCCCAGCCTAAACCGCAATAGATGTTGGGACAGGTCCGACACCATGGACGGACCTGTCAACAGGCAGTCATTTAGACTGGGTTGTTGATCTTGGTGGGCTTCTGCCCACCTAGGTCATACACCACCCGTATACACCACCCGTATTGGTGTGGTGACGCTGTCTTTCCTTACCCTATGATGGGCCAGATAGTGAACCCTACCCTTCTTAAACGGTTCCTTGACATGGTTCTCTCAATAAAGCCCCTATCCTCATAACTCCGAAATACATCATCATATGCCTGGCGCGTGCTCGGTTCGTTAGATAATTTACGCTGTAATGCGCGCAAGCGACCTAATGCCAAACCATAGTTGGTAGGCAGGCTTATCTCACTGTTCTTCCAGGGTAAACTAACTTTATATTGCTTGTCTGAGGCACAGTAGCACACAGACTCGTCAAACCTTTGTAGCGCAACTTCCGAGTCATAATCAGTCTCCATAGGATTAATGCCTATGTGATCCAATCTCCACAGTCGTTCCAGGTCGAACTCGGCAGCCATCATAGGGTCACTAGGTTGGGAATCCTCCCTTCCCAACTCCTCTGCCGCGGTTACATTGACTCTATATATCGAGACCGTGTCGACCAGGACCTTAGACTGTGTAGTATGCACCTTTCCGCTCATGCAACATCCAAATTTAGTGGGGATTAAAATTACCCCACACATCTTTTTAAATCCAGGGTATACTACTTCATAATAATGATCCACACCAAGTAGAACATGCACCTCACTCTGATTTCCCATGGGATCTGACAAGTTAACCCCTTTGCTACGTAATGCGTGTTTCACCTTCTTCACTCCTACAGATACATATTCTGGTAGGGTGTCTACTACGATACAAGTCATAAAGTACCGGTTTTTACGGTAGAAATATGAAATCTCCGCTATCTCGTAGTCTTGCTTATCAGTAACCCCTGTGAAGCCCTGTAATCGAAGAGTCTCAGCCCCTACGATTCGGTGCTTCAGTCCCACCAGTACGGACCTCTTTATAAAGGAACGTTGAGACCCCTGATCTAGAAGTACCCGACAAACTTTGTTACTGTCATTACCTTCCATGGGAATCTGTATTGTGGACAATATAGTGGTGTCTTGCGTGTTACCTAGTGCCACAGTTGTAGTACCCTCTGTTTTGACGTCTTTGACTTTATCTGCAGTAGGACACAACTTATCAAAGTGATGTCCTTTGCAGTGGCGACAGGGCCTTAAGTATGTAGCAGTACATTGTCCCTGCTTACCATGTTCCTTACTTAGACAACCTACACATAGCTTCAATCTTTTCGCCTGTGCTACTTTTGTCTCATTTGTTGGATATTTTACGCAGAAACTCCATTTATGTTTGTTGTTACATAGCTTACATAGAATCTGAGCAGGTTTCTTATACGCACCCTCCTTCTTTTCTTTAGTCCCCACTGTCATGCTTACTATTCCCCTCTTCTCCACATTCTCACTCCCTCCCGACACATACATTCTCCCTTTGTTCAACTGTAGATTATTGATTTCCCTACTGAACTGAGTTTTGAACTCCCCCAGCTCAAATGATCTTACCTTATCAAGTATTGCCATAGGAAGCTTCTGACGCAAGATAATGACTATCATTTCCTGCGTGGTAAGCCCTAGGGTGTCTAGTGATCGAGTATGGCACTCCATATTTGCCCTGAAGTCTGTCAACTCATCAACCTTATACTGTGGTTCTGCGAGCCCCAACAAGGCAACGACATGGGCCATCTTCAACTGCTCTCTATCCCCGTATGTGGACTTTAATAAGTGTACCGCTTCAAGATAACTACCACCCACTTCTGCAAAACCCTCTATCAAATGTAAGGCCTCTCCTTCCATTTCTCCCTTCAGATACTGAAACTTGCGGACATTATCCAAAGAGGACTCATGAACCGTAGATCGAAATACGTCCCAAAAAGCTAACCACTCAGTTAACTTGCCCCCAAATGTAAGAAGATTGAGCTTTGGGAGGTGTACAGTATATTTTGGGTCAGCCCTTCTATGGGCCTCATTATCGCCTCCCTTCCTACTCGCGACAGCACGCTGTAATAGGTACTTCGCTCTAAAGACAGGTTCGTCATAGAGGGCGCGATTATCACACTCTGTAACTATCTCTTCCTCCTCTATCATGTCAGCCACAATCACCTCACTCAGAGCTGTAATACGACCGTGGGTAGCCTGGACGTTTTCTAATCTAGCCTCCAGTTCCTCTAGTTCAGCAGTAGTGATGAAAGTGTTGACGTCCACAATTAGCCTATTTAATACTCCCCGAAGTCCCGCCCTTTGATTTTTAGGGGCTTTGATCAGCACCCCACTAGACGGTGTCTCTTTATTGTCTTTATTCATTTTGCATGTGAGCCTATAGACTATGTATCAAAATGTTAAGTTACAAAGACAACGGCAAAATAATAGTCTAGTTAAGTGACGCCGACCGGCGGACTTCTATGTTATGGAGAAAAAATAGTACACTAAATAGCAATACCTACTAATGGATCATATTCTATCTATCTATCTATCTATCTATATTTTCAGGCCCAATCCCCATTTTGGGGGTAGCCGACTCAGGACAGAGCAAGAACAGGGAAAACACAAAAACAACATAAAACAACAAATAAACACAGATAAAAAGCACAAACTCACACACATCCAGGTCACCCAGGAGAAGACCCAGAGACCAGGGTCACCAAGGTCGCTCCAGTACTCCCCCGGCCCCCGACCACCCAGAGAGGTTCCGATCTCGGTAGGCAGACATGCAGCGGAGCCAAAGCCACAAGCCCTCCCACCACACTTCCAGGCGCACCCTTCATATTAATCGTCTCCCCGGGCCAGGCGCCTGATGGACTATTATCTAGTCCAACTTGCGCCCGACCCCTTACTCCAAATGACCACGTGTTCACTCAACTATTCACAAGCATTCTCCATTCACTCCTGTCCACCACCACTTCCCCTGCCTGATCTATAGTCATTCCTCTATCATCCAAAGCCTTTCTTACACAGTCTCTCCATCTCAATGGGGGTCTTCCTGCCCTTCTGTCTCCCCTTGTACCTGACTCACATATTCTCTTTGTAAGCCTTTCATCTCCCATTCGTTCAACATGACCATGACCATTTGGGGAGGTGTGGTGGAGTGGTCTTGCCACTGGCCTGGTAATCCAAAGGTCCCGGGTTCAAATCCCGATGTATCAATGGGAAGATATTATTGGGATGGAATTTGTGCAGTACCTAGTATCAGTGTATTACCACAAGCCCACCGAAACGTCAATAAAATACCCTCATTGTTCCCTGATTAAATAGCAGTGTATGAATATTCCCATATTCAAAATATGCTATAGGGGTGCAATGCCTGGTGAGTAATCTGCTCAACAGGTGGCGTTGTGTGTGTGTAAGTGTGAGAGTCCGAGTGTAGGGGTTGAGACAGTGAAGCACGGGAACGAGATGGCTTCAGAAATGGGGTCGTTTCGGGCCATGAGTGAGCACCGTGCCTCATGTGAAGGCAAGATGGCAGGTTCTCGTTGTACTCTACGTGCTTCACATGTCTCACTCCCTAGACTGGAACAAGACCTCACGGGCTTCACTGTTCATTGTAAAGCGGTGAAATGTTAAGGCTCTCAGCCTATGCCCGAGAGGAAGTAAGTTGGAATATAGAAAAAAAAAAAAAAAAAAAAAACCAGCTCAGCACCCTTCTGTCCACTCTGGCTGACAAATGTTCCTGCTGCCCCACTCTCCTACGTATCTCTTCATTCCTCAATCTGTCTCTACGAGTAACTCCACACATACTCCTCAAGCAGCTCATCTCCATCACATCCAGCCCTCTTTTCTCCTTTTTCTTCAGAGCCCATGTCTCAGCCCCATACATCACTGTTTGCACAACAATTCCTTGATACAGTGCACTTTTTACTTTCACTCCGAGATTTCTCGTCTTCCACATACTTCCCATTGCTCCGAAAACCTTCCTTCCTTCACACACTCTCTGTTTTACCTCCACTTCCATACCTCCACTCCTGCTTATCGTTCCTCCTAGATATTTAAAACACTCTACTTGTTCCAATATTTCCCCATCCAGCCTCACATCTAGATTCACCCTATGCTCTCCCCTATTACACACCATTACTTTACTTTTATTGACGTTCACCTTCAGTTTCCTCCTTCCACTAACCACACCAAACTCTGTGCCTACCCGCTGCAGTTTCTCATCAGAATCCGCCACCAATGCTGTGTCATCAGCGTACAGCAACTGATTCAACTCCCAATCTCCACCATTCTTCCCTACTAAACCCAATCCTCTTCCCATAGTTCTCCTTTTCACCTCCCTCACCACACCATCCATAAACATATTAAACAGCCATGGTGACATTACACAACCCTGTCACAAACCTACCTTTACCTCAAACCATTCACTCAACTCACCATTTCCTACTCTCACACATGCTCTGCTCCCTTCATAAAAACTCTTAACTGCTTCTAACAAATTTCCTCCTATTTCATAAATCCTTAACACCTTCCACATTGCTTCACGGTCCACACGATCATACGCTTCTTCCAAGTCCATAAATGCCCAAAATATCTCCTTATGCTTCTTTAAATACTTCTCGCATAACTGTCTTACTGCAAACATCTGATCCACGCACCCTCTTCCCCTCCTAAAACCGCACTGTTCTTCTCCTATTGCAACTTCCGTACACTTTATTATCCTCTTCATCAACACCCTGCCATACAGCTTTCCAACCACTGACAATAAACTAATACCTCTATAACTTGAACACTCCTGCCGATCTCCCTTCCCCTTGTACAACGGCACAATACATGCACTCTTCCAGTCTATTGGTACCATTGACACAGCAAAGCACACATTGAAAATGTGTAACTAACTAATAATCTAGTTAACCCGTACAGCCCCAGCGATGCGCCTGACGCGTCGGCGATGTATGTAACGCACAGCCCCAGAGACGCGCCTGGCACGTCACCCTAATTGCGCCGACCGTAACCTCAGGTGTAGCCACTCAAGAGGGCTCAGATTTGTATGGGAACTGTGTACGTATCCCAGCAACCGTGCCGATGGTTAAAAACTCTCAAAGTCCACGTGCGTGCGGGTAAGCGTGCAATAACCTGGTTTTTTGGGGTAATTGCCTTCAATTTTTTACTCTTGTAAAATACGTTTTCGGGGGCTCTGTAGGACCATTCTTTAAGCTTTTTGAGCGGTTTTTCATGGTTTTTCCTTCATTCCTAACCCATTCGCTATTGTTTCTGGAATAAAACCATTTTTTGAAAACCGGCCGGGTTCTGGTGAACAAACATTACAAAACTAGCCGGGGCTGGACGGGTTAAGAGACGCCGACCGGCGGACTTCTATGTTATGGAGAAACAATAGTACACTAAATAGCAATACCTACTAATGGATCATATTGAACAAGAAAAAATGTTAGGTCAGGTCATATGTCACAGGAAGTCTGAAATGGAAAAGAAAATTATTGGGGAAAGACGATGGGTGGGATGCAGGATTTGGGCAGGTGCAACGATGTGACCCTGCATTCCGGCTCTAACCACCGCTTGGCTAGTCCTACCAGATTATCATAGAATTGTTCCTGCATCCTGTTTTATGTTCCCTTGCTCATTGCCTTAAAAATCCCTTATTGGTAGCTAATTCCCGGGTCTGGGCACCAATGTGGTAAACTATCAATGGAAGTTAAATATTACTAAGCTATAATGAATCAAATAAATCAATCTAAATGAAAACTACTCCATATCTAAATTGAATTCAATCTGAAACAAGCTAATTTATATCCAAAGGTCTCACATAATAATTTTTTATATAGGGTAAGGTTATAAGGGTTAATATTAGCCAGGAATTAACTCACCAATAGTTCCACGTGGCAATGAGGCAGGGGAGAACGTTTTACCCAATATGGCGGTGGACAATGGGGAACCAGATTTCAGTCCCGAGACACGAGTCAAGTTAAAGAAAGAATAAATGATTACATGGGAATGGACATGAATATTATGCTTATCTGTCAGTCAGTCATGGCGTCGATGAGAGCGTCGTGATGGTGTATCTGTGTGTATTGCTGTATGTGTATTGTGATTAGAGGCACAAAAGCACGATCAACTGAGGGCGGAAAATTAGATGTTAACTGGTTGGTGTTCGTGAAGGCGGAAAATTAGATGTTAACTGGCTGGTGTTCCTCGCAGGCACACCTTGCTGCCTTGGCAAAATGCCAGGAGCCCAAATTATCGTACCTCATCTAGGTTGCTCTATACGATAAATTATATTAATATATACGATAAATTCATATATACTACATAAGACCATGGCAATATTGCTTAATAGCATATTAGGCCTTTTATAACTTAACTTATTTACAATCTTATAATATACGATCTACTCGTCCTACGTCGTGCTGTAGGAGCGATCGTGACGTCACAGAGACATACGAGATCACAAAAGAGTCATATTCTATCGTATTTATACGATAGTATATATACATATATATATATATATATATATATATATATATATATATATATATATATATATATATATATATATATATATATATATATATATATATATATATAAATATATATATACATATATATATATATATATATATATATATATATATGCAGTATATATATAAATATATATATATATACTGTATATTGTTTTAATCTGGACCTCAGTTGCTTAGAGACGGTATACGAAAATAATTACTATTGCAAATGCACCTTGTCTCTCTACCAAACAACACCACGACGCAACAGGTAAGAGCTCTATGAACGCTTCCAGGCTCTTCTCAGTGCTTAAGGTGCACACTGCCCTGCTCCTATTCTGAATAATAAGTAGAACAGAAATACTTGTGTAACTTACTAGCTACGAGAACTCGAAACCAACACCGGGATTAGCAATGCTGGGTTGGATAATCAAAACAGTTAAATACATACAGTAGGCTACCAGCAGACATCAAAGAAACAAGAGTGCAGGTGTACTTCGAGCATACCAGGCAATGCGCGCCCTCGATGGTACTAAACCGTGTATGTGCATATATTTATGTATATGTATGTCTCTGTGTATGTGCTGTCAATGGTTCTAGCCCGGTTGAGAATATAAGGTATATAATATATATATGTACTGTACGTGTATTTGTATGGTCATGTGCACATATGTATGTAAATATACGTACATATGAGCGAGAACATATTGCTCACTAGCGCAACTTCTGATTATAAATCTATACATAAGCATTATCTATTATTAAGTGTTCGCATATCTTCACCCATGTATTTCCACCCTTAACAATAGAAAGCCCAGCTTTTCCACATTTCGCCTTCTATCACACACACACACACACACACACACACACACGAACGAACACACACACACACACCTACACTACCGAGGATTAACCTCCCATTGTAGTAGGCTTTACCTGACCCCCTACCTGTACGGACTTGAATTGCCGCTCCCTCTTTACCCTTTACCTCTTTACCCTGACCCTACCAAAACAGTTTTTGTATGTATGTATGTATGTTTGTGTGCATACGTGAGCGTTTGTGTATACGGACATGTGCACACTTACTGCATGTTCTTATGTTCTTATATATGTATGTATATGTATGCGTATGTATGTGCATACGTACGTGTATATATGTATGTTCTGTATATGAGTAAGTAAAATAAATGTGTATATGTACTGTATATCACTTACTCTCATGGTTATTTTATGATAATTTGTATTCTGCACCTGCATCATTATTGATTTTTTTTTTTTTTTTTTTAAACTGAGCTTACCATCTTCATATCTGTACATCTCATGTTCATCCACTAAATTGTAAAATGTGTATTTTCAGCTCATGAGGCTGCCATTCTTTAATAAACCGTTTATTATTATTATTATTATTATTATTAAACCGTCCGCAAACCAGCCAATGGTAATCCACTCTCAACCCAAGAGAGTTCCACATAATAATATTGCATACATATAATGAACTAACAATACAAGGCAGTGTCCTAATATGACTACTAACCTCGGGGTGATATTAGTAGAAGCAGGTTGCCCTGACTACCTCTAATATCACACCAATATATCCGACTTCAACCTGGGCCCCCCCAGTGAGATACCGCCCGAAACAATGAACTCTTAGAGTCCACCTCCCACACTCACTTAATTATTGGGCGGGGGGGGGGGGTCCAAACTAAAGCTGGATTCCTAATTAATATGAAACACTCCGTTGCCATACTTAGAAATCTGAGATAGGGAGGAAGCACTTGCTGGGGAAGAACCGTCAAGGTTGTTACCGGGTCCAAAGCACAAACTCGGGGAAAAATATGTAGGGGTATGGATGTGTGTGTGTGTGTGGACTGTCTATGGGATTAACAGTGCTTATTAGTAAGGACCCCGGCAAGCCTCCCAGCTCTTCCCTATCACGAATTCCGAAGTCAGCCACCGGAGGTACAGAGTATATAAAACAAAGGGAAATATAATACAATGCTGATCAGAGGAAAAGGATAATTAAAAGAAGAAATTAATGTCTAGGATTCTCTGTTAATTACGTTACGTTACTATTATGCAAGCAAGGACAAACAAACGGGGCAGACTGATGGGTCACAAGAGAGAGAGGACACCAACTGTCTAGTCTGGCCGCCTACGAGAGAATAATGAGGCCTGGCCCTGGCGAAGCTAGTGGGAGCCAGGCTCAAACTAAGGGGGTTGCAATATATCACCACACGATATGATAACACTAAGACACTTCACAAGAATAACTTATACTAACGGATTCCTGTGTTAACATATTGACTTAAACAGCGTGGCAGATAAAATAAAGTACATCTTGATATTGCAACACAACTAAACTTGCAATGGTCACATAATTAAATGAAACACGTGGGGCTGGCAAACTCGCCGCCCCCTCCCCCCCTCCCGAGACGAGAGCAATGTTCCTCCCTCCCCAACTTACCTCCAGCTTGCAAATTACAACATTGCCACTAAAAAAAAAAAATCATATACAAACATTAGTAACACTCTATTGGCTCATTCTACATAAATGTTTATTGAGACAAAAATGCTTAGAGGTACGGAAAAACTAGTCATGTGCAATTGGAAGGGTATCGGAGTGAAACTCACAATACCAGGTCTTTCTAGTAGACTTGACACAGCTGTTTTCATAAATCTGGCGCCACTTGAGTCTAGCTACTCCTAAAAGACCTTGGTAATTGTGACACCCTCACATGGGGGAGGGGGGGGGGGGAGTTTTGGAGCTTTGAAACAAAACTTTCATCATTAGTTTACAACTGCGAAATATTTACGTTGACAGTCTTTTGTATTTTTACATTTTATAGTTTTTTTTTAACATAAGTAAATATGACTTACTAACTAAATAGCCTCGTGCTCTCCTATCATTCCTCAGAGGACTCACGGGACAAACAGTCTGCCAGGACATTATCAACACCACGGATGTGCCTAACATCGAGATGATATTCTTGCAACATCAAACTCCAGCGAGTAAGTCTCTGGTTTTTGTCCTTGAGCCTATTAAGAAACTGCAGAGGATGATGGTCAGAGTAGATTCTGAGCACAGGCCCATATGGTGGCAAATAAACAACGAAATGGTGTAAACTTAAAATAATAGCTAGCAACTCCCTTTCGATCACAGAATAATTCTTTTGTGCTCGATTAAACTTTTTCGAAAAGCAGGAAATGGGGTGCTCAACATCATCTCCGAACTCTTGCATCAACACAGAGCTGGCACCCACATTGCTCGCGTCTACTGCCAAGACGAAAGGCCTGTTGAAATCTGGGGTACGTAATATAGGATGGCAACAGAGGAGGCTTTTGACTTCTTTGAAAGCCTGCTCACACTCTGTTGTCCATTTAAATGGTTTGTTCTTTTGTAGCAAATTTGTCAATGGGGCAAGCACGGTGGAATATCCTTTGATGAACCGGCGATAATAGCCTATCATGCCAAGGATACGTTGCACGGCTTTCTTATTATGAGGTGCTCGGAAACTCTGGATAGCCTCCACCTTCGCCTGAGGGGGACAGACCTGGCCGTGGCCAACAACATAACCTAGATAACAGGGCCAGGTACCCGTTCTCTGCCCATGTCCCAGCCGGCACAGCCTCACCTGGGAAAAGCTCCCTCTCCTCCTCCTGCTCCTCCTTCATGCCTTCTACAACCAGGACAGGGCAATGAGACACGGCATCCTGGTCCCTGGGACCGGAGAATTGGGGAGAGTGCAGAGGGGGATTGAGAGGCACTGCAGGAGCCTTGCCTGGCATTCCCACAGTGCATGAACCGCTAGCCCCAGGACCCGGGTTATCCAACCACCATCCACCAGGCCCGGGCTCAACCTGCACCTCCGACTCCAACTCTCCAGTCAATAACATAGGCAAGAAATTGACCGTATATGACTCAACTTTTCCCACTGACCCGTTCTGAGCGGATACAGTAGCACAAACTGCCTTAGACAACTCCCCGTTAACACCATCAGGTGACTGATCGGCGCCCAGGTCACTCTCTCGGCTAGCCCGTTTAGGTGACACAGCCTGTGTGCCCGCCGCACGATAGTACCTCTTCAACATGTTAATATGGCAGAGTTGATGGGTCTTACGTCTGTCTGGAGTACTCTCCCCGACCTTAGAAAACAAGTGTGTTAATGAAACATCACTCTACGGTGCCTCACCAATCTCCCCCGGTGCCACGGTGGTAAGATTAGGTATAGCCTCCATGTCAGTCTGATTCGATGATACAGGATCAACCGGTCCTCCCGTAGGGACCCTATCGCTCCCTTCAGTATCACCTCTGGCACCGGGTGAAACGAGTTAGGAGCTTTCAGCTGAGCCTTCCTCCTCGTCCTGCACACCCTCAGCACCCTGCAGATCAGTCAAATCTATGGGTGATGCAGATTGATTACTGTACATCCCCTCGATCAGATCTATCTCCTCCCCAAACAATTCCTCCGCTGTGCAACCTGGGCCATAGTTCTCGTGCCTGCACACACCGGAAACAAATCGGGAGGCAGCTTCTTAGCCTCCTTGTTCCTCTCCTCCGGCTGAACCTGCTCCGACACCACCACCGGAGGTGGAAAGACTCTACTCCCTGCCATATCTGCTCCAAGCAGAAAATCAATCCCCTCCACAGGTAATGTGTCCACGACCGCTACCTTCGCTGTCGCCGTGACTACAGGACACCTAAGATGAACAGGAACGAGGCTATACAGGCCTCAGTGTTTACACCTCGACAAAACAAAGATTCATCCCCTCCTCCCTGGATACCAACCACTAACGACACAGGCTTAGCAAGCACTGCAGAAGACTTTGCCTGGGGACAGCTTTGTTTAGTATGTCCAGTCTGTTTACACCCATAACACCTAACAACACTGGAATCAGGTCGGGGTAAATTTTGTGAGTTTTGTTTGTCTCCACCGTTATTATTACGTGTGGGACCAGGGCCAATATTACTGTACCCTCTGTTTCCACCTGCTCGGTACTTCTCGTCACGTGTAGTCGTGGGGGGGGCATATCTGGCACGATCAGTAAAACCCTTGGTTGCCAACACTCGATCGTCAGCCCACACAGCAGCATCACACAGCTTGCCGGGGCACTTTTCACGGATCATTTGGCAAATCTATTTGTCAACATTGTTGGCAAAGTGTTCTAGCAGGAAAAGATCAACTGCCTCATTTAAATTGGTTACATTTTCACTCTAAAGCCAACGAGACAAACAATCACGGAGGTACTTAGCAAACTCAACATAAGTATGATTAGGCTTCTTCCTTGCATTACGATATTTAACACCTTACGAGCGGCCTATGCGGTTTATTTATGTGTACCGCACAGCGGGGTGTTTTTAGCCAAAATAGGGCTGTTTACGTGATCATTTTCATGCCTAAATAAGACCCAGAACGTAAAACAAGTACCTATCCCTGAAAGGGCATAAACAGAGCTTTCGAATGACACCATAACGATCCTTGTATGATGGATAGTTTTCTTGCAATAACCGTGCAACGCGAGTGCAAAAAGCAGGTAATTCGGTACTTTCAGTACATAATTGAGTATGTAGCGAGTGAGAGAGGGAGGAGGGAGCTGAGATTTGTGTCAGTACGTTCGCCGCGGTGGTCTGGAGCAGTCATACGCTCGCTAGTCTCCTGCCACCACTTGTCTCTCTCTCTCAGCCACATTACGTGCTGAAATTGCCACTCGAGTTATGTCGAGCGCCGCCACATAGTCCAGCTTTATTTAACTCGACTTATGTTGCTCGCCGCTAAATAAGGGTTAAGGCGATAGGCTTCTGGTCTGAGTTCATAAGCCTTAAGGATAGCCTTCTTTAAATTATCATACTCTGCTAAGTCCTCCACTGACATCCTATCATATGCCTCGAGCGCTTTTCCCTTGAGAACATTTGCCACCAATGCCGCCCAGCGTTCCCGTGGCCACTCGAACTCCCGTGCTTTCTTTTCAAATCGCTGGAACCATTCAGTGAATTTTTCCTCGTCAAAAGCGGGAACGAGCTTTAGGCTACGAGACAACTTTAACTCGCTAGATTCCTCCCTGTGTACCGTGCCCACTTGTCCCCTTGTGTACCTACCCCCGGCTACCTCAACTTTGGTTCTTTGTAACTCCATTGTCATTCTCTGTGTTTCTAACCTCTCCTGCATCTCTCTCTCTTCTCTTTTCTCCTGCCTTTCTCTCTCTCTCTCTCTTGCATTTCCAATTTCTTCAACTCTAATTGTACTAGAGCGTCACTCGATAGCCCTACCGGGGCAAAAGTAGGGGGTGGTGTAGGATCATAAGTGGGACGGTAACGTGGTTGAATCGTAGAAAGTCCGGCTGGGATAAATGTGGGGGGGGGTAACCTGGTTCTGTGCCGCCCAGCCAGCGGCAGGAGTAGAGTGTAAAGGATAAAAATGGGGTTGAGTAATTTGGGGCACACCAGGGCAACAACGGGGGAACAGCAGTAGGACATGTCAACCGGGGAAGACGTTATGCTATCATTAAAAGGACTGGGTGTGTGCGGCGGAGAACGTGCAGGTGAGATATAGCCTCCTGCCAGCAAATACTGTTGTTGGCTCAGCCTCCTCTCGAACATCATAATAATACTGCCATATATACTGCTGACATGCTTCCCCCTTGGTAAGAAGAGACCCCTCTACTCCCAACACTGATGCTATCAACCTCAATTCCTCCACCCTTCTCAACTGCATCTGTGCCCATTCTGGAGAACTCCGAAGGAACACTCGCATCCTCCTCACTGCTGATGTGCAACGGCACGACACTCTCCCCCTCCTCTCTTGCTTGTTGTTCAGACATAGTAAAATAAAATGCTAGACACCTATTCTAAAAAAAAATCCTCTGATCAAAATAAATCTTATTAACCCTTAATTAGCGGCTCACCACATAAGTCGTATTTAATAAAGCTGGACTATGTGGCGGCGCTCGACATAGGTCGAGTGGCAATTTCAGCACGTAATGTTGCTGAGAGAGAGAGACAAGTGGTGGCAGGAGAGTAGCGAGCGTATGACTGCTCCAGACCACCGCGGCGAACATACTGACACGAATCCCAGCTCCCTCCTCCCTCTCTCACTCGCTATATAAGGAATTGTATCGGGAAAGTGGCTAATTACATGCTTTTTGCACTCGCGTTGCACGGTTATTGCAAGAAAACTAGCCATCATAAAAGGATCTTTATGGTGTCATTCGAAAGCTCTGTTTATGCCCTTTCAGGGATAGATACTTGTTTTACGTTCTGGGTCTTATTTAGGCATGAAAATGATCACGTAAACAGCCCTATTTTGGCTAAAAAAAAACCCGCTGGGCGGTACATATAAATATACCGCATAGGCCGCTCTTAAGGTGTTAATACTGCTGGTACTATTCTGATAATCCTAGGCAAGGTCGCCACTGTTACGAATCTGGACCTCAGTTGCTTAGAAGCGGTATACGAAAATAATGACTAATGCAAATGCACCTTGTCTCTCTACCAAACAACACCACGACGCAACAGGTAAGAGCTCTATGAATGCTTCCAGGCTCTTCTCAGGGCATAAGGTGCACACTGTCCTGCTCCTATTCTGAATAATAAGTAGAACAGAAATACTCATGTAACTTACTAGCTACGAGAACTCAAAACCAACACCGGGATTAGCAATGCTGGGTTGGATAATCAAAACAGTTAAATACATAGGCTACCAGCAGACATCAAAGAAACAAGAGTGCAGGTGTACTTCGAGCATAACAGGCTATGCACGCCCTCGACAGTACTAAACCGTGCGCAAACCAGCCAACGGTAATCCACTCTCAACCCAAGATAGTTGCACATAATAATATTGCATAAATATAATGAACTAACAATACAAGGCAGTGTCCTAATATGACTACTAACCTCGGGGTGATATTAGTAGAAGCAGGTTGACCTGACCACCTCTAATATCACACCAATATATCCGACTTCAACCTGGGCCCCCCCAGTGAGATACCGCCCGAAACACTAAACTCTTAGAGTCCACCTCCCACACTCACTTAACTATGCGGGGGGGGGGTCCAGACTGAAGCTGCATTCCTAATTAATATTAAACACACCGTTGCCTTAGTTCGAAACACGAGATAGGGAGCAAACACTTCCTGGGGCAGAACCGTCAAGGTTGTTACCGGGTCCTAAGCACAAACACGGGGAAAAATATGTAGGGGTATGGATATGTGTGTGTGTGGACTGTCTATGGGATTAACAGTGCTTATTAGTAAGGACCCCGGCAAGCCTCCCAGCTCTTCCCTATCACGAATTCCGAAGTCAGCCACCGGAGGTACAGAATATATAAAACAAAGGGAAATATAAATAAAATGCTGATCAGAGGAAAATGATAATTAAAATAAGAAATGAATGTCTAGGATTTTCTGTTAATTACGTTACGTTACTATTATGCAAGCAAGGACAAACAAAAGGGGCAGACTGATGGGTCACAAGAGAGAGAGGACACCAACTGTCTAGTCTGGCCGCCTACGAGAGAATAATGAGGCCTGGCCCTGGCAACTAGCGGGAGCCAGGCTCAAACTAAGGGGGTTGCAATATATCACCACACGATATGATAACACTAAGACACTTCACATGAATAACTTTTACTAACGGATTCCTGTGTTAACATATTGACTAAAACAGCGTGGCAGATAAAATAAAGTACATCTTGATATTGCAACACAACTAAACTTGCAATGGTCACATAATTAAATGAAACACGTGGGTCTGGCAAACTCGGCGCCCCCTCCCCCCACTCCCGAGACGAGAGCATGTTCCTCCCTCCCCAACTTACCTCCAGCTTGCAAATTACAACGTTGCCACTAACAAAACAACTTCATATACGAAACTAGTAACACTCTATTGGTTCATTCTACACAAATGTTTATCGAGCCAAAAATGCTTTAAGGTACGGCAAAATTAGTCATGTGCAATTGGAAGGGTATCGGAGTGAAACTCACAATACCAGGTCTTTCTAGTAGACTTGGCACAGCTGTTTTCATAAATCTGACACCACTCGAGTCTAGCTACTCCTACAAGACTCTGGTCATTGTGACAACATATATATATATATATATATATATATATATATATATATATATATATATATATATATATATATATACATTCTTTAGAGAGACGAGGTCGAATGAAGAGGATAGTTCAGCGTTCAATATATTATTGTTAATAATTTCAATATCTCTGATCAGCCTTCTTTGAGGTTCAGTAAGAAAGTGGGTAAGGCAGGCAAATTTCATAATTAATATCCAACATTTCACTAGGCACAGCTAGCATCTTCGGGGAATGATAAAACTATAAAACTATACAAATTACATGGTATATATACAGTACATTCTCGTTGATCTGACTAGTGATCTCATGCGAGAGGTGGGAGAAGCTACCATGCATTCAGTCGGCCGCCATTGGAGATGGGTGACCTCCTGGCAAGGCGCTGGCTGCTTCTTGTCGGTGGTTGGCTGGTGGTAGAAGAAGTCATCGGTGATTGGCTGTTGATGGTGGTGGCGCTGTACTGTTGCACGGGGGGATGCGCAGGAGTTGGGGGCGTAGGAGGGTGGTGGTGGTGATGGTATGTGGGAGCTACAGAGGTGTGGCGTTTAGCTGACGACAATACTTGGTGGTCCTGGGTTTGATTATTAATGCTGGGGCTTAAGGCTTGAATATATAAGGCTTCAAGTATAGGGAGTCATCTAAGATAATTTTCTTTATCAAGTATGGAAGTGTGTTTAGTCAAGTCAGCTAGAGTTATGGCATGGTGGTTTGGGGCTTGGTAGTGATCTTTTATGGCTCCAGTTTGAAGGTGAAAGGTGAGCCGACGAGACAGACGAGTTTGTGTCATACCATTATAGGATTGGGGCCCACAATCCAAGTCAATTTGCCTTGGATTGATTAAATTTAAATTTAAATTTAAATTAATCTGAATCTAAGCTAAATTACATTCAAAGGTCACTCACATGTTTCTATCTAAATAATGTTCAAAGGGTTAATTATACATAATTATTTAACTCACCAATATCTCCACGTGACAATGAGACAAGGGAAAATGCCGGTCAAGATAACGGACGGCGGGGAGGACAATGCCAGCACCATAGCTCGGCTCAAGGAAGGAATAAATGATAAATGATTATGATATGGTAATGGATATGAGTAGAAATGCTTAGCTGTCAGTCATGGCGTCGATGAGAGCGTCGTCGAAGTGTATATGTGGGTATTGCTGGCTGTATACTGTGAACATAGGCACAGTAGCACAATCAAATGAGACGGAATATATGTTGATAGGGTGGTGTCTGCGAAAGCTCTGAGGTCCCTCGGACCTTGCTGCCTTAGCAAACGCCAGGCGGCAAAACTATCGTACCGCGTCTAGGTTGCTTAATACGATAATTTAACCTATACGATAAATTCATATATACTACATAAGACCGTGTCAATATTGTTTAATGGCATATTAAGCCTTTTATAATCTTAACTTACTTATAACTTGCAATCTTATTATTCACGATCCAACTTCCTACGCCGTACACCGCGGAATTAACCGTTAAACTACTTTACCTAACTAAACACGTCACAGAGACGTGCGTTAGCACATAAATTGCCCATCTCTCTTGTATTACACGATACACTCCCCCCACAAGAAAACTTGAACCCACCTTAAGTTAAAGTTGCTTAGAGGCTATCTTCTGGCGCCACATGTCAACGGCGCCAACAGCAGAGCGTCTGGGACTCATCCCGGTCTGAGGGTGATCACCATCAGTAGGAAGTGAATCATCACGTTGAGAATCCTCGGACCCAGCAATATCAGGTGGAGCCTCAGATTGTAAAGGAGAATCGAGCTCCAAAGCATACAAACGTGCGATTGGACGAACAGTAGTTCCAGTGGCTGTCTTCAATATCGCCACCCGCTCTACAGAGTCTTCCCCCTTGTATACCTCCAACACGCGGCCTAATTTCCAGTATAAACGAGGACTATCTTCCCGTATTAAAACCACTTCACCAACAGTAGGTGCCGATGGTGTTCCAGAGGGCTTTATACTCCTTTCCCTCAAAGCTAGCAGATATTCATTAATCCACCTATTTCTAGAATCCTTGATTACTTTCGATATATACTGGTACCGCTTAGATACCGCTGCTTTAGAGTACAACGAAGGATCGTCTAGTTCTACAATTGACTGTAAATTGGACGGAAATGCAGTCAATGGTTTACCGTAGAGAAAGTGAGCTGGCGTTAATGGTTGTGGTTCTTGCAGGTCGGTGTATACATACGTGAACGAACGATCATTCACGACTGCTTCTATTTCAGTGAGGACTGTCATCAACTCACTTTTCTTCAATAGAGCACGTTCTACTACCGCTCTTAATCCTGATTTAACTATGCCGACACACCGTTCCCACATTCCACCAAACCAAGGTGCCTTAACTAGGATGAACCTCCATTCGCATTTCTTTTCTCCCATAAAAGCAATGATTGTAGGATCACTGCTCATATCCTTAAGGTATCTAGTTGCCTGGATAAAAGTAGGGGCATTGTCGCTAAATACTAGTTGAGGGAACGAGCGACGTGCACAAAACCGCCGAAATGCCAGCATAAATTCCTCTAGACATATTGTCACATAATTCTAAGTGTACCGCATGAAACGTTTCACAGGTAAACAATAAAATATAGACCTTATCTTGCTCTCTCGTCTTCAATGCACCAGTGTAATCTAACCCTACAGCTTTGAAGGGTTCGATATGTTTTACACGGCATTCAGGTAAAAGCGAAGCTGGTCCAGTCATATAAGGTTTACCCTTTAGTCTCTGGCATATCACACACTTCCTTACTACGCGTCGAGCTACTTGTCGAATTCTGGGTATCCACCATGTGAAACACAAATTAGATATGATGTGATAGACCCCGTAGAGTTTTACATCTTTATGTGCACCAATAAGTCAGTAAAGTAATGTATTGCTGGCATAAGTATAGGACGATTTGTGCCGTCCATTACACCTGACCACTTCCGGAGTCCCTCACACCTGATGAGTCCATTATCTAGGTGCAACCTATTATTAACTTATCAGAGCTTTGCAAAGGTTCTAGTTCATTGGAAAAGGTTTCTACTAGAACCCATTTAATTAAAGTGACTTCAGCTGCTTTATATTCACAAGCATTAATGATGTGACCCTTATTACAGAGTTGGCCCGTTACTTTAACCTTGATGTTGGATACAAATCTCAACACCCAAGCTACAACTCTGACTAATTTATTATAGTCACCGAATCTTGTCCACTCTATTAATGGATCCGGTGGCTCATTTGGTTGGGCTGTAACTGTCACTGTTTCCAGTGGCAGAAGTCCCTCACCAACAGCTTTTCATATCGTCCATTAATTCTCATGGAGCAGCCAATTTGGGCCATGCCTCCACAATTCGGACTTTATTAACTGGTTAGCCGTTATTCCCCTAGTAATGAGATCCCTAGGGTTGTCTTTTGTATTGACGTAATGATATATGACGTCTGGTATTAGGGCCCTAATCTCATCTACCCTATTTCACACATAAACTGGCAGAGACTTCTTACTATGTACCCAGGTGAGTGCTACTTGACTATCGCACCATACGTGAACGACATTATTATTTAATTCCTCCTCGTATGCTGTGCGTACATGATTCACCAGACGTCCTAATAGCAACATGGCAGTCAATTCCATTTTAGGGATAGTTACCTTCTTGACCGGTGCTACCTTCGCCTGGGCAGTAACTAAGTGCGCCCCAAATGAAGTAACGACAAAAATGGCTACCCCATATGACGTGGCACTAGCATCGAAAAACGTATGTAATGTAGCATCGCCGAATGCCGTCACCTTACGAGGTAGCTGTTTAATACATAGGATGTCATACTCTTTCAACAATAATGTCCCTTGATCATTTAAGTCCTCGGGCAAACTGTCATCCCATCCTACGTTGCGTCTCCAAACTTCCTCCATCAGAATCCTAGCTCTTATGGTAACGGGTAATGCTAGACCCAAAGGATAAAAAAATTGCGAAACTTTGCTCAACAGACTTCTCTTCAAGTGCGTCTCCGTCTGCTGAGTAAAAAACTTTGTTTGAAAGGTTAGAATGTCTTGTTTTGGTGGCCAGATCATCCCCAAATTGCTGGTCTTTTCCTGGTTATGAGATGCCATACCGTCCATCTGAATTAGACTCTGAATATTTTCACTGTTAGTAACCCACACGCAGAGAAATAGATGGGCTTCTGTGAACAATCTACGCTCTTGCCAGTAAGTATGCAATAAATCATCCTGACTATCGCTAGAACCCTGTAAGTTGTCTATATACAAACCACGAGATTAGTTTAATAGTGTCCTCAAGAGTATCTGACAGATGTTTTTTAATGGTGGCATTTAACAAAAACTGCGAACATGTAGCACCAAAGAGTACGACCCGAAAACGGTAGATCACAACCGGACTTCCAGAGTCGCTATATGTCTTCGAACCAAAGAAAGCGAGTGACATCTCGATCTTCCTCCTGCAATCTGACCATCAAGAAGGCTTTCTCAATATCACTGGTGAAAGCATATTGCCCCAGTCTAAATCACAGTAAATGTTGAGACAAATCCGACACCATGGACGGACCAGTCAAGAGACTAGGCTGTTGTCCTTGATGGGCCGAACAATCATATACCACCCGTATTGGTGTGGTGGCACTGTCCTTTCTCACCCCATGATGGGGTAGGTAATGAACCCTACCCTTCCTTGTTGGTTATTTCACATCGACTCGTTCTATGAAGCCTCGGTCTAAGTAGTTCCGAAATACATCATCATACGCCTGGCGCGTGCTCGGTTCATGTGTTAATTTACGCTGTAATGTGTGCAATCGACCCAATGCCAATCCATAATTTGTTGGCAGGCTTATCTCACTATCTTTCCAGGGTAGAGTAGACTGTTTTTCTGTGGCACAATAGCTCACAGACTCCTCAAACTTTGTATTGCAATTTCCGAGTCATAATCATCCTCCACAGGATTAATGCCTATGTGATCTAATTTCCACAGTCTTTCCAGGTCGAACTCGGCAGTCATTTTAGGGTCACTAGGTTGCGATTCTTCCCTTCCCAACTCCTCTGCCGCGGTTACATTCACCCTTAATCCGGCAAGTGCGGGAAGACTCTTAAGAGTTTCCCTGGGTGACAGCGGGAAGACTCTTAAGATCCTGGGCCTAGAAAAATCCATTTAAAACACCCCCCCCAAATTGTTTTTTGTTTTGTTTTGCCCCTGGGCCATGCCAAATATCACTCTTTTCCACATCCCCTACTTCCCCACTTTCCTCCCCTACTTCAGTTATCACCCATTTTCCCTGTTATTCCCTTATTCTGTGGTCTATTTTCGTGCTAACAATAGCGAGTTGGTAGCAGGGCGTTGTCATCACTGTTACCAAGTGTGGGAAAGAGCGAGAGAGAGACTATTGCGTAACAGTGTCTCTCCAGACAAGGGGAGGGGAGGAGGGGAGGGAGGTTGCCTCAGCCATACATTATGTAACTCCCGGCCTGTATCGCCGATTTTGACCATCCAAACGCTGTTTCCACTTGTTTTATTGCTGTAACAGGTTAATACCTTTATAATCAACCTAAAATAGGCGCATATGGAAAAGTATTAATGCTATTTATGGTAAAATTAATATTTTAGTGATGGAAATAGCTCAAATACATGCGCACAGGCAGAGGTGTCTCATACCCCCCATGCGCACTTCAGAGGTTTAAGGGGGTTACTGACAAACAGGACTACGAAATAGCAGAGGTTTCCTTTGGTGGGATCCCCTGGTCTTGGCCGCTTCTGCTAGTAGAGTGGGTTGTAGGACAGAGGTGGTGGTGACCTTGTCATATTTCTGGAGTCATTGGATGTCATCAAGTAGGATTTCAGTTTTCAGTAATTTTCGGTGAGGTCCAGGTTTGGAGATATAGTGGCAGTTCAAGCCCTTGTTGAGGAGGTCTTCTTGATCAGGGGTCAAAGTAGTGTTGGTGAGGTTTATGTATCCTTTTGATGGTTTGGTAAATTTTATGCTTCCGCCGTATAAACGTGAGAGCTTTTTGATGGTCATGCTCTCGGTTTTTCTTCTGTGTTGTTCGTAGAGTTGTTGGAGTTTTGGGTTGAAGTCTGCTTTGAAGTGGTCTGGGGTGGTTTCTTCTGCCCATTTCTGAAGAAGGGCGTCACGCTCATTACATAGCTTATTGGCAGTCTCTCATTTTTCAGTTACTTCAGTTCTTCACAAAACTGGTGGGTACTATTTCGATGTTTGGCATTCACGTTGTGAAGTCTTATGTTAGTGTAGCCTGAGGTAATACATTTTCTATAAGACAGACGAGGTTGAATGAAGAGGCTAGTTCAGCATTCAACATCTTATTTTATCTTACTGAATCTCAAAGAATGCTGATCAGAAATATTGAAACCATTAACAATAAAATATTGAACGCTGAACTAGCCTTTTTATTCAACCTCGTCTGTCTTGAAGAACATTTACTACTTGGGTACACTAATATATATATATATATATAAATATATATTGTCACTTCCAGCAGATATGTCAGTTGTAAGTGTTTGTTTTAACTTGTATAATTCACGAGGTCTATTGTGGAGGTCCTTGGGAGAGGCTAGTTGCTGGCTATCCCTCTTCCTATCTTCCCTCGTGGCTAGCAGGATGGCGCCTGTAGTCTGTGTGGCCGGTTGGCTAGTACTATAATTAATTAGTATATTTAGCCTTTGTGCAATTATTTCGTCTATCATAAGTTTACACAATGTTGTTTTATGTTTTACTTGATTACTTTGTTTTGCTAGTGAGAGCCCAGGCTGCCTAGTTAATTTTATGTTCTGGCAGTGCCTGGTGCTCCCCCTTCTCTCCCTCGTCTGGTCGTGGGAACCAGAGCGAGTGTAGTAGCTTCACTCCTGTCGCGTCCCTTGAGATAGCAACATCTTTATCTGTCGGTGTTGGCTTGCTCCGTGTCTTCCCTTGAATACCGCATATTTCTTTATGTTCGTTAGTTGATTGGAGCATAGCAGGGGCTGGAGTCATATTGAGCATATTGTTTTATTTTAACATCTTTAGTTTACTATAAATTACAGCATTCACTCCTTCTTTGGCAATTTTAACATATAAGCTTCACCCTGTTCTTCTGTGCATTCTTTCCCATTGTTTAACTGCATTGACTATTGATATTACATGTATATTTCTCCTTTATTATTAAAGTTGACATTCACAGTGGTTTGGAGGTATGTTCAAGGATAACATATCGCCAACCTACTGGTATGTCAACTCTTGTGTTCCATGTCTTAGGTTAGTGCTCCAGACTCTCCCCAATGTTTCGGCTTTATATTATTCCTAATTCCTAAGCAATTGGGCATACTATGAAGTGTCTGGGAGTCTGGCAGCGTTATGTTTCCTCAGTTAGGTGCAGTCTAGAAGAGAAGGACTCTTAAATATTATACGCATTATCTACCAGACTCGGGGGCAATCGATATTTTTGTGTCTCCTTGTTGCTGCTTTAATAGAGCCAGGAGGAAGATAACAATTTTTCCTAGAGAACCTGCGTGTCTTGGTGTTTGAGTCAGATATTAAGAGTGTGTCTGTTGCAGGGTGAGGGTGCTGTGGGCTAGGCTATTTGAGCATCTGTTTTACCCCATCCTCCCCTCGTAACAATATATATATATATTAATATATATATATATATATATATATATATATATATATATATATATATATATATATATATATATATATATATATATATATATATATATATATATATATATATATATATATAATATATATATATATATATATATATATATATATATATATATATATATATATATATATATCTATATATATATATATATTTATCAATATATATATCTCTATATATATATATATATATATATATATATATATATATATATATATATATATATATATATATATATATATATATATATATATATATTTCTACGTGGTTGAGGAAGACAAAAGGCTAAGCTGCCTGTGGCGAGTGCAACATTGCAGTCAAGCGAAGAGAGAGAGAGATTGCAGAGTGGACGTGAGTGGACGTGAGTTAATGAGACAAAAGGTGTTTTTTCCTACGATGTCTAGAAGTGCTGTGTTAGAGGAACATGCCCGCACATGCGAACTATACTCAGGTATGGGACGCACTGTGCCCCTGTACAGAGCAAAGCGTGTAGGGGTAACGAACCCCTAGAGATAGTTAAACACACCCAGCTACCCTCTAGCGATATCTCTAGGCTGCTTGCCCTCCAAAACACTAATGCTCAAGTGTGCAAACAGTGGTTTAGAGTGGGTAAGGGAAATTGGAAAGGGAAGTAGGCTACTGCTCTGGAACTAATGTCCGTGGCAGGATTAGGAAATGTTAGTAGGGGACAGTTAGGTTAGTAACATAACACAGTTATAAGTGATCTTTTGTGTCACAGCTGTAAACGCTTAATATGGAATACATCATTGATGGATGCCTGGCTGGGTAAACTAAAATGATGCAGGAGCTCACATGTATTTTGGAACCTTCAAACATATCAGTAACAATAATGTCAGAATTCATTAATATTGATAGTTTTAAATAGTATCTTCTTGCTAGATATAAGCAATATGTGCAAAGAATAATGTATACTAAAGTTTTATCAAACCAGCGCGTGGTGGGCTGGAGGCTTTGTTTCTAATCCAAAGAGGGTTTGAATCCCGGTGGAAAGGAAGAACCCTTCTATTTGTACCAATGGACATATGTGAGCACCGATATATACTGTATATACAGCATATATATATATATATATATATATATATACTGTATATTTCCTTAGTTTTCAGAAGCAAGTGAAACATATTGTTGTGACATGGCTATTTTGTGCAACTGTGATTTGTGCAACTAAGTCGAAACAGTACCTCCAGAAGGAAGGTCTGATGGAGTCCCCCGTCATCCCCGGGGCGGCAGGTGACGCGCAAGGAGGTAAGACCCACGTCTTCCACCCGGCAGTCATGGGGCTGCTCTGGCTTCACTGTGGGTACACGAAAGAGTTGGGTTGCGTGTCAGTAAATCTTAACAGTGTCTATGGCTTGCAATTGACATGTATTGTTACTAGGGAGCTAAGTCCTTCATACTTAATGTTATGATTAAAACAATGTTTAGTGAAACACAAAAAGGAAATACTAAACCAACATGTACCTAATATAATAGTCCAGTTTATATCAAGCATTATTTTTTTGAAAAGTTAGAGACTTAAAAAACAAAAATCTGTTATTATGAAGAGCTCTAATTATTGTGTTCGATGTTGGTAAGACCTAAAGTAAAGTCCTGCTCTTTCAAGTTAGTGTTAGAAAATAAATAATTTGGAGTTTCCGATTAACACAAGATTAGTCATCTCTGCTTGCCTTAATTCAGTTAATTAGTTTTACAAATATTTAAAGGTATCGATTTTGGTTTTCTGTGGTATTTATCAGTGGGTACATTGTGTATATTGCAGATTAATCCAACTAATGGTTTTCAAATATAAATATGTACACCATATATACCTAATGTATTCCATGTTAGGGAAACTCGTCCTGTCATTTTAAGCACATTAGATATACCAGGACTGTTTGCTTATTGATTTTTATTTCTAAACAAATATTATATAGACTTTCATTTCAAGTTGCTTAATCATAAAAGAGAATGTGACGTTCACCTGTTGTACAAATAATGGTGATTCTCCCTATTTCGTCACAAATAACATCATAGCAAACAAATGGTGATCTGTTCTTATTCCATTACAACTTATATCTTCATGGCAACATCTGACCATTTCTACCTTAATGTAATATATCTAAACTCAAACCAGCCTAATTTTATTAAAACATTATTTAATCAAATAAATCTAACCTATTCACATTTAAATTAGACCAAGTTAACCCGCTAAGCGCGAGCTGTATGTAGTGGACACCCTACCATCAGGCGACGATATTAGGCTTCATTCCCGCCTAAAATCGTCATTTTACGATAAATATCGTTATTACTTACTCATATGCGCCTTATTTACGTTTAATGTGAAGATAGTAACATGTAAAAGCAATAAAACAAGAGGGAATAGTGTTTTGGGGGTAAAAATCACAAATTATTGCCGACCGTTCAGTCATGAAATGTCAGGCGGATGCGACGTATATCCTCCCTCTCCCAAGCCTAGAGGCAGACTGAGCTCTTTCTCGCATCTCTCTCTCACACCACGCAGTAGCTAGGCCTAGCACCACACCTTAGAACTGGATTGGAGATGTTGGCACGGTAAATAAACAAGGGAATAAGAGGAATAATAGGTGATAATTGAAGGGGGGGGGGGAAGGAGGGGGTTTTGACACATGTGGAGGAGTGATAGAGGTGTAACAGCGCATTTTGAGCGACTGTACACTCTAGGGTAACTCATATAATCACTTGTATAACTCACACCCTTATAACAGTTATTCACTTACTTAAGTATGCTACTGTACATTCAAATTGGGCATGATCTCCCCTATAGATCACCCCACCTATAAAGGCCTTGGTACAATTCTTGCAAGCTAAGCAGGGGTTCTCACGCTCCCTTCAGAGAATTGCAGCAATACCAAGATGATTGCTAGCAACTAGTAACATGTCACTCCCAACTGATAAAGCCGGCGCGCACCATTGTCACCCAGTAGCAGTTCAGACAGCCCCATGGAAGGTCGAACCCTTGACAGGCCTAGGTAAAATATTACAGTGACGTATACAGTGACAAGTGCGATCCGGTGCGATATTTAGTGTGTGTACCGTTTATCTATTTTCGCTATTCTTAATACATCTATTCTTTACAGGAAGGAAATACAGATTACAGGAATAATAGCTCAATCTAGTTGTTAACCAGCTTACTTCTTTTAATTAGGTAGATACTTCCCTGCTGGGCAATACAGTATCTACACAGACCTTATAACTATTTACAAACCGCATAGTCTATATTTCTGTTAATAAAACTATATAGAAAAGCCACCAGTGTCTTTGCTTCAAATCAATTACCTCTACGATTTACCTTTCAACATGTTTTTACAGTGATACCTGGACTACAAGCATTACAAGGAAAATCAAGGTAAGAGGCAAAAAGGTATCAAAACAGTTTAATCCCCGATACATAAGTGGTTGGCAGCTTATTGGGATACGTGTTCCTTAACACCTTACGAGCGGCCTAGGCGGTAATTTATATGTACCGCCCAGCGGGGTGTTTTTACCCTAAATAGGGTTGTTTACGTGATCATTTTCATGCCTAAATAAGACCCAGAGCGTAAAACAAGTATCTATCCCTGAAAGGGCATAAACAGAGCTTTCCAATGACACCCCAACCATTCTTGTAGGACCGCTAGTTTTCTTGCAACGATCGCGCAACACGAGTGCAAAAACTATGTAATTAGGTAGTTTCCCTACATAATTCCCTGTGTAGCGAGTGGGGGAGGGTGGGATTCATGTCAGTAGGTCCGCCGCGGTGGTCTGGAGCAGTCATATGCTTGCTACTCTCCTCCCACCACTTATCTATCTCTCTCAGCAACATTACGTGGTGAAAATGGCACACGACATAAGTTGTGAACCGCCACTTAGTCCATATTTATTTCACACGACATAAGTTGCGCGCCGCCAAAGATTGGTTAATACAACACAGAAAAGACCTCCGAAGAGCAATCATATTAAAGCAGTAAAGAAAAACTGGAAACAGAGCAACTAGATTTACCAAACATTAATGAGCTAAATGGAAAGAAAAACATTGATGAATGATAAAGACTAGAAGTGGATTCAGAGTGAGCTGGTACTATCTCTCAGTACCCAGCACATCAGCGCTGACCTCAGCATTCCCTTCACTGAGCCAATGAGTCACGGTGAGCCCGCGCGCCAGCAACTCAGCTCTACACTCACACACGCACGCACGCACACCGCACCCAGGCCAGGGTATGATGTGTGTGTGAACGGTGACGTCACGGGAATTGGTGTAATTCTACGGGATCTCCACTTCAAACTTCATTCTACAACAGCTGACTAGAAGCCCTTCAAACATCGCAACGTTAATTCAGCTTTGTATCGATTAGTCAGAGAGAATACAATACAAACTAAATATACTAGTAATTAGTGCTAGTAAAAATCCTGTCAACACAAACACAGCAATGCCAGTGCTTTCTTTGATTTTTTTTAGCAAATATCTCTACTTATTTACTCTACGAATTTTAAAGTGGGACTATACGTACATTTTAACTCCATTTCGAATTAGTAAATTCAAGTCTTGCTTTAAGAACTTTTATTATCGCACTAAGAAACTTATATTTACTTCCTTTTAATTTTAATTTCTCTCATTGAATTAAAGTTTGAGGCCTACAGTAAATATTAGTTTACCAGCACAAATGTTCTCAAGAAATTTATTTTAGCGGAGTGGATCATTGTTCTATTGAGATAGCATATCTAATGAAACAAGCCGCACACCCAGGTGTGTAGAGAAGATTACATTATCAATTAACCAAACCAACTCACCGTTCTGTTAACGTCTCACATCTAACAGAGCAGGCCGCTCACCCAAGTATATCCTACTGGGCGAGTGAAGTATTCAATTAGTACACATTACTAATAGAATATTGTCCTTTCGTCAGAGAAAGATGAACTGGTTAGTGAAAACACTTCTACTACTTGGAACACTAATAGTGGCTGATGCAGCATCACCTTCGTTGCTGAAGCCCGGCGCCCTTGTTGCCCAAGTAGGGAGAGTGCTAATTGCGGAAGATGTAGTAGCAGTTCAGTATGATTTCGGAGTCCTCTTTGACATCCCCCATGATGTTGAAACTCTCCAACGTTGCCTAGACAAGTTACACTCTACTTTCACTTTCCTACTGACTAATCAGACAATGCCCCGTGACTTACGACTTACAGTTATACTCCAACGCTCACGTGTAGCTCGTATAAATCGTAAATTACGGGAGATCCAATTGGTCCTGCCTGACGATCCCATTCAGGTAGCCAAACACGCTCACTCACGGCATACAAAGAGAGGACTTTTCAATTTTGTTGGCTTGATCTCCCATGAGCTCTTTGGAACAGCCCAAGCTTCTGATGTTGAAAAGCTGGGAAAGAGACTTAGTGTACTGGAGACAGCAGCAAGAGCTATGAATAAAGTCTTGAAGTACGACTCAATCACAATGACGGATGTATTCACGACAGTTAACTCGGTAATTTCGACAATGAATAACTTGACACAAGTAGTTGATTCTCTAGTTTCTGATGGACATTCCGTAGATAAAGTCATATACTTGTCCGAGATCTTGCAAGCTACTGAGGAAGATGTTAGCGAATTACTTATGGGTACGAAGAGGGTTCTAGCAAATCTCGTTGATGATTCCCTAAGCCGAGTCACCAGTGACCTAGTACCTGTAGAACATCTCAGTACGGCAATAGAGATTGCGAAAGATCAGTATTCCCTGATGCCGCTATTTGATACAGGTGAATGCGAGTTCTACTACCCTCTACTGGAAGCAGTTCTTACGCACTCATCAATTTTAGTCCACATCCCGTTCAAGTTCTCACATATGTTCAATGCTTGGAGAATTATTCCGTTCCCGTTTCTCTTAGACGGAAGATTACTAACCGTGACTGACACAGCGGACATGATGCTCGTCTCCGACGACCTTCAACTTGTGACTGTGACTGACAATGACGCACTTAACTTATGTCGGTCCTCGTATCTTCATCTATATGTGTGTCCAGCGTATGTGTTTTCCTTTACGTCCCCAGACAAAACTGCATGCGAACTTACCTTGACTCAAGCCACTGTGACTGACACTGGAGCTATGATAGACTGTACTTACGCCCCAGCTCCTGAGCTCCCTGTGTTTCATAAACACTTGCTAGATATTCAGTACTTTTACTTCCCTAACCAGACCCAGATGTCTCTCATTTGTCAAGATTCTAGAAATGTATTTCATGCACAAGGGATGTATCAGGCCCCTGATCACTATGAAGTAAGGAGTTCACTCATTCATACTCTACCTTCTCATCAGCACCAAGCCCTGATTACTAACCTCTCTTCTGAGTTCATCCCAATTAACATTTCTATTACAGGCAACTCTTCAGACCTGATCATCAAGTCAAGTAGCATTCAATTGTTGAATGCATTGAATTCTTCTGAGTTTACTAATCTACTTAGTTCATCTCTCCCCATGTCCATCAGCCCGGACGTTATCTATCCAACAGTACTAACCCCTACTTTGGCTCTCTCAGTACTAATTCTAATCCTTGTAGGCCTCTTCCTTCGCCTGAATTTCAGGGTTAATCGCCTGACTCGTAGACGTAAGGCTAAGCTGGCACCTGCTGAGGCGCCTGTGTAAGTTAGTCCTTACCTTTTCATACCTTCTTTGGCATTGCTATACACTGGGAATAGGGTTATGTAAGTCATAGGGATGATAGGGATAATATGTATGTTCGGTGGGCCTCACTTTACGTGGCCGAGCGGTGTAACAGCGCATTTTGAGCGACTGTACACTCTAGGGTAACTCATATAATCACTTGTATAACTCACACCCTTATAACAGTTATTCACTTACTTAAGTATACTTCTGTACATTCAAATTGGGCATTTTTCCCCTATAGAAGATCACCCCACCTATAAAGGCCTTGGTACAATTCTTGCAAGCTAAGCAGGGGTTCTCACGCTCCCTTCAGAGAATTGCAGCAATACCAAGATGATTGCTAGCAAATAGTAACGTGTCACTCCCAACTGATAAAGCCGGCATGCACCATGGTCACCCAGTAGCAGTTCAGACAGCCCCATGGAAGGTCGAACCCTTGACAGGCCTAGGTAAAATATTACAGTGACGTATACAGTGACAAGTGCGATCCGGTGTGATATTTAGTGTGTGTACCATTTATCTATTTGCGCTATTCTTAATTCATCTATTCTTTACAGGAAGGAAATACAGATTACAGGAATAATAGCTCAATCTAGTTGTTACCAGCTTACTGCTTTTAATTAGGTAGATACTTCCCTGCTGGGCAATACAGTATCTACACAGACCTTATAACTATTTACAAACCGCATAGTCTATATTTCTGTTAATAAAACTATATAGAAAAGCCACCAGTGTCTTTGCTTCAAATCAATTACCTCTACGATTTACCTTTCAACATGTTTTTACAGTGATAACCTTGACTACAAGCATTACAAGGAAAATCAAGGTAAGAAGCAAAAAGGTATCAAAACAGTTTAATCCCCGATACAGGAGGTATGGAGGGGAATTATCTCACTTTATGACCTATTCCTTTATTTTAAGTGCTACTTGGGCCTCTTAACCCTGCTCAGGCATATTTGTTCCATATGGGGTCCACGCGCATGCGTAAAACACGTTTTTCGCGAATATTTCACAGCCGGAGGCCGATGGCAAGAAGTTACGACGATGAACAGTCAGTCTGCATCATCCTACGACTGGGAGAGGGTGTGATCCGCCGCTCTCTCTCCTCCCCTTTCCTGTACCAACCTGTCCGGTCACCATATGGGGTCCATAATCCCAAATGTGTACTACAAATTTCCCCTTCGTATCGAACGTTTTTTTAGCCCCAGAGTTCTGCCTTGTTGTCACCCAAGACCCTCAGCCATCCCCTCCACGGCCCTGCAACCAAATTAATCCAGCTTATGTAATGTATGAGATATGCCTCACTTGTTTTGACCCTTTTTTTCACTATTTTTTTTTTTTCAAAGACTTAATATTTACAGTAGTGTAATTTGCTCTTAACATAATATTAAGTATTAATTGTAGTTTCTATTGGTACCAAGACATTTAAAATCCATTAATTAGTTTTCAGGTGAGAGCCGTTTAACCCTTATTTAGCGGCGAGCAACATAAGTCGAGTTAAAAAAAGCTGGACTATGTGGCGGCGCTCGACATAACTCGAGTGGCAATTTCAGCACGTAATGTGGCTGAGAGAGAGAGACAAGTGGTGGCAGGAGACTAGCGAGCGTATGACTGCTCCAGACCACCGCGGCGAACCTACTGACACAAATCTCAGCTCCCTCCTCCCTCTCTCACTCGCTACATACTCAATTATGTACTGAAAGTACCGAATTACATGCTTTTTGCACTCGCGTTGCACGGTTATTGCAAGAAAACTATCCATCATACAAGGATCGTTATGGTGTCATTCGAAAGCTCTGTTTATGCCCTTTCAGGGATAGGTACTTGTTTTACGTTCTGGGTCTTATTTAGGCATGAAAATGATCACGTAAACAGCCCTATTTTGGCTAAAAACACCCCGCTGTGCGGTACACATAAATAAACCGCATAGGCCGCTCGTAAGGTGTTAAAGTGCCGGTAACCATATGGGGCCACATTGCTAATTTTGCCACACTTCTGGAACCTTACCTGAACAGGGTTAAAAGGCTTTTTTTAGGCCTTTTCTCATAAGATGATTGTCGCCTATGCCCACCAAAACATCTTAAGAGTGTTGTCGCCTTTCCTGGGTTAATATAACATTACTTACGGGTGAATTAATAATACTCCTTGGCTCCTTCAACGGTACTGACCTGGTGGCATGATGTGAAAGACACAGGCGTGGGTCTGGGCCCCCACGGAGTTGTTGGCCCAGCACAACAGAGTACCGTAGTCCAGCTCCGTCATGGGGGTGTAGTTCAGGCGAGACTCACCACCCACCACCACAAATCTGGTACATTAACATAAACCATACGGGAATTACCATAGGCTCATTAGTATTACTAAAACTTTTATTATCCATGGCTCATTAACCCATACAATTCCAGCTATGGCTATAGCCGTCAGTACATAATTAACTCCCCAGTCCCAGTGATGGTTATAGCCGTCAGTAATGTATTTGTCTTGTAACTGCCTGTACAAGGTTAATTTTCATTTATCTTTTTTTATGTTTTTTTTTAAAGTCTTGTAAAAAAAAAAAAAAAAAGTGATAGATCCATTCTTGCCTCATCTCTTGAGGTGAAAAGGTGGTCTCTCCTGTCATTTTGGCCACATTGTTTGGGACTGTTGGGGTCTTTTATTACTGTATCCTACGGTACAGTATGGGTTAAGCTAACTTCAGCCATTGACATACTTCAGATATGTTCCCAAATGTGTTTTCCCGAACATAATGCTGAAAAGAATTAATTTAATTTTACACAGTTAGCTTAATATCACTTGCAGTTTCCTAGCATTATTACCTCAGTCAACGAAGTTGAACTGAGGTTATGTGTTCGCATCCGTTTATTTGTCAGTTTGTCTGTAAATATGATATTTCACAAAGTTATAAACTGATTTTCACAAAATTTGATGGGTAGATAGGATATGCTCTATGAACAAATTATAAGAAATTTGTTGGGCGAATCTGGTATATTCTAAGAGATACTGGTTTGCAAATTTACTAATTGTAAGCTCTCAACGTGAGCTTGGTCACTCACTATCATTTACACCTTCTCTTTACCAAACCCCTATATTCAATATCATATCTTGAAACAACAGTTTTCATGGTTGCAAGGGTTTATTTTAGTCAGTCTCCAAGTTGCATGATCCATTACTTTGGCCTTTTATATTTACCTAAACTTCATCCAGGCTATTCACCCAAAGCATCTATCTTCTCATAATCTTCTTTCAGATCGAGAATATGGCTTCCTAAAAATCTGCTCTACTGATGATCTCCTTTGCTATCTTACTAACTTTTGATCATTCTCCCTTCAGGACTTCGGTGGGACTTTTTCTATTGTAAGCTTTCTTAAAAAGACCATACCATCACTCTTGCTCTAACAGCTTCCTAGAAGATAGGTGTTCTCAACCGTCTTTGTGGGTGTTTTACACCCGCACAACTTCTTGCTCTGTACAGGGGCACTGTCTGCATATCTATCAAATACAGTTCACATTTGTGGGGAGGTTACCCGCATTACGCATTTCTTGAAAGGGTAGAGTCTAAAGCTTTTTGTCTTATTACCTCACCACCTCTTAATAATTCCCTACAGTCTTTTTATAGCTCTCTCAGTATATACCCACTCCCTTACGACGAGTTGATGGCACTCTCCTTTCAACACATTCCACAAACCTAATTTGTCCACTTACCTAACCCAAGAATAAATATATTCTCTCAGTCTCTCTTTTACTCAACAAGCAAATCCAGAACTCACTCCCTCAATCTATCCCTCCATCAGCTTATGACTCTTACGACCTCACCTGCCGTCAGGAACAGTGATGGTCTCTGCGGTGTTGTTGAAGGTCCAATGGAAGGTGACCTGGGTAGGGTTGGAGTCCACCCGACATGACACCTCAGCGTTCTCCTGCCGGGCTACCCTGTGGCGAGTTTGGTCCTGATCCCCACACACTGGAGCAACTGGCGTCCGAAACTATTATCAATTTTATCTCCTCTTAAATCTACTCAGTGATTTTCTTTACTTTAAATGTCATAATGTATCATAGGAAATTATGTTCAATCATTTTGGTACGACATACATTTGAAATGTAAATGTCTTGGTACATCTTTTTGGCTTCAATATATATTGGCTCTGTAGGACATACATTTGAAATGAAAGGGGCTTAGTACACCATTTTGGCATTATGTGCAACGTCATGTGTAGGAAAAGATTAGTTGGTTTACACTACCCACTCATTCACACAATTGACAGTAACAAAGAAAGCAGACACCAAAAATTCCTAAATAGGGGACTGTTTGCCTACTGCTTTGTCATTACTTGTCTCACATTAAGAGGCTCAAACATGTGGGGGGAGTGTCAAATGTTGTTCATGTTAATTGTATTTATGTGATGTATTATAACAGAGTTGAATTGTATGAATATGTAACCTATATTACTCACACAATATATATGTGGAGGGGCGGTAGGAGTTTCTGTTACACATACCTAACAGTTTAACTCATACGTACGGCGTCAGCTAAAATAACAAGCTGTGATTTTGCTGCTGCCGGCAGAATTATATCTTATTTGTATTTATTTTATTCACTTGAGCAGTCTTCCAGGCATGAGGCAATGTCTACCCAACAACCCACCACCACCACCAACAAACCCCGGCTCCACCACCTAGATATAGGCCCGTGGTTGGGGTTCGCAGTGTTGCCTCATAGGCCTGTAGACCTATTGTCTGCTCTAGGCACACTTGGGGTATCATCTTACGTTTGGCAGCAGCTACCACACCATCCCTGTGAATCTTGCACACAAAATGTACGAAAGTGACCACAACATCTAAGATATTCGCAGTTGACGCCAAATGATTAATTTTATAACCACGTATCTCATTCACAGCTGACGCTGTATGTGTTTAAAGCTTATTATTCTCAATTATCAAAGCTAAGTGACAACTCAACACAGGCTATGTTTACCTACGCGATTGATACCATCTTATACTCACATTTAACATCAAGGTGTAGTGGTTGTGAGAGAGTGGTGTCCCTTGCATTGGTGGCCTGACAGATGTAGTCCCCGGCCTGGTCCCGGGTTACCCCTTGCACCACCAAAGACATATTGGACACGAACACACCCCGCCCGCCAGACACTTCCATACCCTTCAAGCAGACAAGCAGAGCAATGAATATCAATACATTGGCAACCATTTTCGTAAGGGGAGTGGTACACAAATGAGGAGGAACACATGATTACCCTGATATATATATATATATATATATATATATATATATATATATATATATATATATACTGTATATATATCAGAGTTGGGTCAGTTAAGTTAATTAACTTAACTTTTTGCCGAATAACCGATTAAGTTAATAGAAATTTCTCAAAATTAATTGATCAATTCGATTAAATTTTGATTAATTGTCAATTAATTTTCCTTTGTACTAGATATGTACTATATGTACTTGATTTGGTGTTTTGTTTTTCTGATATGTTGTGTTGTGATATGTTCGGGCTGTCTCGAGTCGGCCACCCCCATAAAAAAACAACAACAATAGGAAAACTGGGGAAGGTGCCAGAGTAGGCTATACAGTATACAGTATATACATACTAGATAATGGAAATCGCATATCAGACCACGTGGTCACACTGCCACTCCTACGTTCTATATAAAAACATAAGAACATAAGAAAATGGGAGTCTGCAGAAAGCCGATTGGCCTAAGCAAGGCAGATCCCTGTCGCACACAACCCCAATTCATTACAAAGCCCAATTATAGGCTCCACACTCTAATACCCTGAGGATCATCTTACCAAAACGGTTAGAGATTAACGCAGGATTATGGAGGTCTGCAGAGCGCTGATTGGCCCAACCCGGCTGATCCCCCTTCACACCCAACCCTTCTCGTCCATATGCTTATCCAATTTTATCTTAAAGCTCCCTACAGTTTTAGATCCCACTATAGCACTTGGTATTCCATTCCACCCGTCTACAACTCTGTTACCAAACCAATACTTGCCTATATCTTTTCTGAAACGAAATTTATCTAATTTGAAACCATTGGTACGAGTTCTTTCGCTATCACTGAGCTTTAGTACATTTGCCATGTCCCCTTTGTTAATCCCACTAACCCACTTGAACACCTCTATCATATCCCCTCTAACTCTGCGTCTCTCTAACGAATGTAAACCTAATTTCTTCAACCTTTCTTCATACGAAAGATTTCTAATATTATGGATAATTTTTGTCATTCTACGCTGTACTCTCTCCAATGAATCTATGTCCATTCTGTAATAAGGACACCAAAATTGGACAGCATAATCCATATGGGGTCTCACTAATGACAAGTAAAGTTTTAAGATAACATCAGCAGTTCTGTTACTCACACTCCTAGAGATGAACCCGAGAATCCTGTTTGCCTTATTACGAACGCTTATACACTGTTTTCTAGGCTTCAAATCATTGCTAACAAACACACCTAGATCTTTCTCGCAGTCTGAATTTTCTAATTCTAAATTAGCTAGTTTATATTTAACATTTGTTTGCATCTTCCCTATCTTTAATACCTTGCATTTGTCAATGTTAAACTTCATCTGCCAATTTACTGACCATTCATGTAAGGTATCTAGATCCCTTTGGAGGCACTCTATATCGCTATCTGAATCAATTGATCTCCCTATTTTAGTATCGTCTGCGAATTTGCTTATCCTACTAGTTATACCTAAATCTAGGTCATTTATGTATATAAGAAACAACAGGGGACCTAATACCGATCCCTGGGGGACACCACTTTTGACTGCTCCCCATTCTGACTTGGTACCATTTATGCTGACTCTCTGCGTCCTACCAATTAGCCATGACCTAATCCATCCTAACAACGCCCCACCTATTCCATGTGCCTCAACCTTTCTCATCAATCTCTCATGAGGGACTCTGTCGAAAGCTTTACTGAAATCTAAATATATAATATCATATGACTTGTCATTATCTACTGCTTCATATACCTCTGAGAAAAAACTAAGCAAATTAGTAAGGCAAGACCGTCCCTGAGTGAATCCATGCTGAGAAGAATTGATTAAGTTAAATGTTTCTAAGTGGTTATATAGTGACCTCTCTCACTCCAACCCTCAACTGTCAGTAGCCTAATTAAATTTGAATTGTTGTTTGTCAATAGTGGGTAGGTATTTTTCTCCTTAGCCCACCTAAAATGAGAGAGAGAACAAAAAATCGATAACGATAAATATAATATATTAAGTACGATGAAGTATTTTATAGTCTATGTTTGCTTTTAATATGCAAATAAAGTTGATACAATATTCAAAAGGTTAAATGCACTATAGATGGAGAACAAAGATAACTTAAAATGTAATATTTTTTTGTAAGTATCTATAGGCTATGTACTCGTATGTTTCGTCGTAATATACAGGTAGGCCTACCTTGCAGTTATTGACCGTAATAATCGATTAAGTAAAATATTAACACATGAATGAAATTACTTTATATTGCAACAGATACAGCAATTATGTAGCTATAGGTCAACTACTCTATAGCCTACCTAACAGCTGTAATAGATTGATGATTGGGTTGTAAGCGAGAGAGAGAGAGAGAGACAGAGAGAGAGAGAGAGAGAGAGAGAGAGAGAGAGAGAGCGAGAGCGAGAAAGGGGGGTGGGGGGCTTCGTAATGTTTTAGCGAGGAAGAGAACGAATATGGGAGGATGTGATTGTAAAATTTAGGTTATGCACCAGAGTGTAGATTTGGAGGAGGAGTACACACACACACACACACACACACACACACATCAAGCATAATATGCTTGATGTATTTTATTATGTTCACGTACCTGGCAGATATGTGCTCACATACATAGCTATTACTACTCACATAACACATACACACATACCTACAGACACACACACATTACAAGTCTTCAAATACCCCTAGACACAATTCATAATAATAAAATATTGTAATATATGTTACCGTATTGTATTCATTGTGGTGTACCACCTAACACAAGAATAACGTAGCCTAACCTAATTATTTTGGTCGTGTTTGTTCTGTTCGTCCTACTCTGCAAAGAAACTCCAAGATACAACACACGCATGTTGGGTAAGCCTCGACGCTTTCATCTCCTCCTCCAGCTCCCTTCCTCACCTCCTACTACTTCTTCTGTTCCCTTTCATGCTTCGAGGCATTAATTAAAGTCATAAAAATCAATTATTGCTTGTATCAACTTCTCTATATTCATGTCATGTCATTCTACTTATATATTTTTACATACAGGAATATACGAAGGACAAAATAAAATAAACAGTAATTGAAGACAAAATCCATGGCATCCTTTGCTCATGAGAAATATTATGCTTACTTAACCTTGCCGATATCATGCTAGTTTAGTGTGTACTCTAGCTTTGACTAACATGACCTAACCTATTTTAACCTAACCTATTATTTAAATTTGATTTATGTAAACTAACCTATATGACCCTAATCTATCCTAATCTAGCTTAACCTTGCCTAAATAACCTAACGTAATCTAATATATCCTGTTTTATACAAACCTAAGTTCATAAAGACATTACATGAATATTATGAATATATTCATTATGAACATGCTATTATTGACGCAGAATCTTGAGAGTAATGAACAATCGACCGCGCCAAATATATGTCACCATATACTAATGCGGGGTTATTACTTGAGCAATTTTTTTTAGGAAAATGATGCCCCACGGGGAGTAATTCGACGAGAGATTTTATTTTTAACTCGAGATATTTTGGATCTAGTTGTCACCTTTGTGTCAATTCATTAAGATCCCTTTTGAGCTCCACCGACATTTTCTCCTGGATTAACTCAGGTCAACAAAGACTGTACTGCAAGAATGCAGGTGCCAACTACAAACGTCTTGCTCCAGTTATCATGTATTACATTAGTATACCAGCATCATCTTCACCAGTGGAACGATTATTTTCAGTTACTGGCAAGATTTTTCGACCTGAGCATAACAGGCTAATTTTGAAACTCTAATCTTAGGCCAATTTGAATAAGTATGCATGATTACTATGACCAATGTAAATATAGTCTTGGGGATACCTGAATCTATCTCATATAGGCTAGGTATCTTAGTTGTTAGTTGGCTTGACAAATAAATTAGCTGTACATAAATAAATAAATATTGTGTTGATTACTATTATATTTTACCTGCTTACTAAGGAAGGTCCTACTTAAGCTGAATGAATCGACTAAGAGTGCCTGGAATATCATAAATATAATTATTGTATTAGAGAACAGTTCAGACTAAGTCTTTAACTTCAGTGAATCAATTCTTCCTAGGTCGAGTATTACGGTTTGTAATGTATGAAAATATAATACGAAACTATGCTAAATTGGTTAAACAGTTGACTGTGAGAGGCTTTTCCTGAGCGTAATATATATGTCTTATGACTAACTGATTAGAAGAATGCCATGGAAGGATTTACTCAAGTTTTTAACTTCTTTAACCTTAAAACGGCGAAGCTATGGTATTTGAAAGTGCCCCCCAGGCGAACATATTGAGGTTCATTCCGGACTAAAGTCGTCATTATCCGATAAATATCGTTATTACTTATTCATATGCGCCTATTTTACGTTTAATATGAAGATGTAAACGCATAACAGCAATAAAACAAGTGGGAATAGTATTTAGGGGGTGAAAAAGACTAAATATTGCCGACCGGTTCCTTCATGAGAGGAGAGCCGGCGCGGCACACACCCTCCCTTTCTCACTTATCGATCGATACTGATGTCTTGCTAGTGAAGTCTCTCTATTGCTAAAATCTCTATATGAGTCCCCTTCGACCTTGAAACCGGGTGGGGGATATTGGCGCGGAAAATAAACTAATAAACAAGGGAATAATAGGATAAATAGATGATAATTTAAGGGGGGGGGGGATTTGGACATATGTGGATGAGTGATAGAAGGTATGGAGGGGAATGATCTCACTTAATCACATATTCCTTTGTTTTGAGTGCCACTGGGGACTTTTAAACATTTTGTTTAGGCCTTGGATCTTAAGAGTCCCGTCGTCTTCGCCAAGTAAAACCTCTTAAGAGTCTCGGCGCCGTTCCCAGGTTAAAAAATGAGTAATTCCTAACAGTAATAAAACTGCCTAATGTTATCCAGAGTATATTTATAAGGATGTCATTTTCATGAAGAAGTTAATATGAACATATGAAAATGGGAGTCTGCAGAAAGTCGATTGGCCAACAGAAGGCAGATCCCTCTCACACCCAACCCTAATTATAAGACCAAATTAAAGGCCCAGCTCACTAACACCATGAGGACCGACCTCACCAAAACGGTCAGAGGTCAGAAAACGGGGGTCTGCAGAGCACCGATTGGTCCACACCCGACAGATCCCCCTCACACCCAACCCATCTCGTCCATATCTATGTCTATCTAATTTTATCTTAAAGCACTTGGTAGCCTATTCCACCTATCTACAACTCTGTTACCAAACCAATATTTGCCTATATCTTTTCTGAAACGAAATTGATCTAATTTGAAGCCATTTGTTTGAGTTTTGTCCCTATCACTGAGCTTAAGTACATCTTTCATGTCCCCTTTATTAATACCACTAACCCACTTGAACACCTCTATCATATCCTCTCTAACTCTGCGTCTCTCTAACGAACGTAAGCTTAATTTCTTCAACCTATCTTCATATGAAAGATTTCTAATATTATGGATAATTTTTGTCATTCTACGTTGTACTCTCTCCAAAGAATCTATGTCCATTCTGTAATAAGGACACCAAAATTGAACAGCGTAATCCATATGGGGTCTCACTAATGACAAGTTAAGTTTTAAGATAACATCAGCAGTCCTGTTACTCACACTCCGCAAAATGAACCCGAGAATCCTGTTTGCCTTGTTACGGACGCGTATACACTGTTTTCTAGGTTTCAAATCATTGCTTACAAACATACGTCATAGATCTTTCTCACAGTCAGAGTTTTCTAATATATTATATAAGACTGTCATCTTCATACAAGATAAAAATATAGAAATACTGACTAATTGCAGTAAAATCGGTAAAATATAATAAACATATGATAAATACACAAAATTAGTAAAAGTAATTGATTAACTTAACCGATTAAGCTTGAAAATTAACTTAACTTAACTAGTTCATTTGCTCAGTTAATTGCCCCAACTCTGATATACAATATATATATATATATATATATATATATATATATATATATATATATATATATATATATATATATATATATATATATGAGATGACGGGGTTGGAAGAAGATGAGCCAAGACGTCCCCAGAACCTGCTCCCGTATGTCATAGAGCCACCAACATCATCATGCCGAATTGCCTCCATACAATACAGGAAGAAATAAATAAATAAGTTCACCCAACACCAGCAGAAAGGTAAACAGAGCACAACTTGATCACAAAACAAACCCCCCAAAACTCTACAAAACACTAAACAGCATCACACTTTCCAACAGTAACACAACACAATCACATGCTGCAATCACAACAACAGACTCGACTCCTTCATGTAAACAACAAGTAAACACTCACATTAATCACTTCTATCATGTCAGCCACCTAAAACCCCATAGAGACGACCGACGTGTCATCCGACGTGGGAGACAATTCCCCACAGACCCTGGCTATGCACCTTTCACCAACTACCAGACAAAGCACATCATCAACAATCTCAAGCACTCACCCGCCTGTGGCCTAGACAACATAAGCAACATACACCTCAGACCACAATGCATACAAGCACTCACTAACATATCAAACTACAGTTATTCACACAACACAATACCAGACATTTGGAAGCATGATATCATCATCACATTCCCCAAACCCAACAAAGACCCCACGCCACCCTCCTCACACCGCCTTATCACACTCCTCTGCACCCCCTCCTTTTACTACAACTGATTACACACACCCTACCCCTAACTCCAACACAACATGGCTTCAGGCCACTGCACTCCACAAACACTCTTCTTACAGACCATACACAAAGAGCTTTTGACGGTATCAACTCAGCCAGACCACCACACAGATCACTACTTGCCACACTCGACATCAGTAAAGCCTTCGATGCCATCCCCCGCCACAACCTAACAAACAAAATCTACGACACAAACATGCACAACAACACAAAAAGGTGGCTGGCCAACTTCCTAGCAGGCAGATGTGCACACCTATCTTTTGCCGGTCAGTCATAGAGCATCAGAAATTTCCCAAACGGAGTCCCGCAAGGATCCGTCCTGTCGCCCGCACTCGTCAATCTGTACATGCATGATATAAATACACCCAATACACCCCAAAAAAACATTGCCTCCTAAGCAGACGACATAACACTCACATGCACACACCAAGACCTAGACACAGCAACACGTCTCCTTCAACCCTATCTCAACACATTACATGACTGGTGCACTACAAACAGACTCAATTTAGCCCCAGCCAAATCCACCGCAACCCTCCTCACAAGCTGGACAGATCACAAATACACCCCGCAGCTCACCATAAACAACACATCCCTAACACACACACACTCACCCAAAATCCTAGGAGTAACATATGATACTCTAATGACATTCAAACAGCACACCACAAACATTAACTCTCTCGCGCTTTTACGACGCGATTGCGTCATATCGACATAAGCCGAAGCGCGACCTTATGACGCAATTGCGTCATATTCCCACCTGCAACTTTAAAATATTCACCAAAAATAAGTTTAAGACGCGATTTTGACGCAATTTTGGCTGGTAAGTTAAGCAACAGTAAGTTACAAAAGAAAGTATCTAGCAACCTCATAGCG